>CM056555.1:23443895-23828895 GCA_029721515.1 Synanceia verrucosa | reverse complement strand
ACAAATCTGTGTGCCGCAAGCATTTTAAGCACCATCACTACTTTCATTGAGTCTGTCTCAGTTGCATCATGATCAGATGTTGGGCCTTTTATTTCATTTTCATGACCAGAAGTATGTTCTTGACGTGTCATCGCCATGTAAGCATGCTCCATGTAGTCAAGAACAAGAAAGTAAAACCCATGCAAAAACATATCTGGCATATCTAGCTATAGTAAAAACCCCACAAATAAATCCACCACGTAATTCCAAAACTTGCTTTAACAAATTCAATACAATCATAATAATAATAAGTGTAAGAGGTGCTCGCAGGAAAAATGTATTTCCTTCAGACAAAACCAGGTTTGCTGTTTCCCTTTTTCCGTCTTTAAATGAATCTAAGATCATAGTTTCTTGGCTATAACTTCACATGCATTTACATTTTTTTTCCAATTGCTTAAACACAATTTTGCAAACTAGGCTGATTTTATCAAAATGCTAAGACAATTCACCAAACCACACACCTAAACTGCAAAATACTTCATATATCCAACAAAATGAAGCACTGCAACCAAAATCAAACTTTTGCACCAGAAGGCACACACTGCATTCATATTAAAGAGTTTGTCTAACCAACTACACACTGTTGGGTATAATGAAAAACACTCTCATCTTTTGTATGCTTTGCCATAATACTAAAATAGTTCATACTGTTGATAATTCTTCAGATTGTTCACATGCACAGAAATATTTACAGATACACACACGTGCTATTTTTTTCATTTTTTTTTGTTTTTTATCTAACAAGTCAGTGCAACTTATGCACAGCAGATATATTTACATTGAAGTAAATATGCTCACAAAACAGTATGCTGAACAATACAATCGCAGAAAATGTGCAGAAAATTAAAAAAAATGAAGAGGAAAGCAAAATAATTAGACAACATCCTGCCAGACAGCTGCAGTCCACATCACAGGCAATATCTTCCTGACTGAAGTGTTAACAATTACATAACACCTGTTTGGCCAAGTGGCACATATATTGGCCAATGAGCTCATGTAGTATCATTTTAAATGGCAGTGTTTTGAAATCACATTGTGTCTTATGCAGAGTACTGCGTTCAGTAAACTTAAAAAGTGCCATTTTGAATTGTAAAATGTGTGTAAAGCAGAATATGTATTTAAAGTTTTGGAGATTTGAGATAAGGGTTTGCTCCCTGTGTGTCAGTCATCCATATCATTTTAGTGTGTTAGCAACTGGAAAAAACAAATTTGAAGATGGTGCTGTAATAATTTCCCTCTATTTCAAGGCACTGAGTGTTATCAGCTAACTGTATGCAGCTTGGTTATGTTGTGCCACAGTTTTTTTTTTTTTTTTTTGTTTTTTTTGAAATATTGAAGCCCTGACAGCTCACGTCTTGCCATCAAATACAAAGAAGTATCTCAATACAGTAAACATGGAACAAGAAGATGGGTTCGTGGTGTTGAACAGAAAAAGTCAGACTGGATTAGTTTTCACTGGAACTGCTCTGTTGGCGGTCTTATGCAAATGCTTTTAATGCTCACTGTTTGGAAATATGCAAACATCCTTGATGAAAAATCTGTACATGCTGTATGCATGTTGCTTATCAAATTAGATTGTGTATGAGAGCTTGTGAAACTGATCCCTGTTTTAGTGCCAGCATGCAACAACAGCGAGGACACTGATGAAAGAAAAGGTGTGTTGATTTCTGCATTGTTCTGTGCATTTTACTGCAGACACATACCTACTGCAGAGGGCTGAATCTAAACAGTTATTACCATACCTGACTGACATACAGACAGACAGACAGAGCTCTGTGTGTGTTTGTGCGTTTGTGTGTGTTTGTGCGTGTGTGTGTGTGTGTGTGTGTGTGTGTGTGTGCGTGTGTATGTGTGTGTGTGTGTGCATGCACAAATGACTCTTCTTGTTTACTGTGACTCATAGACTTTTTATTGTGAAAATGGTGTTTGCACTACTCTGAATTACACTGTTACACTGATGAGAGAGAGCGAGATATGCAAGTATTGCAGATGGAAAAAAGTAGAGACATCAAAGAGCAGTAGAGGAGAGAAACAGCTGGTCAATGTGTGTGTGTGTGTGTGTGTGTGTGTGTGTGTGTGTGTGTTTCATTGCATGTGTGTGTACATGAACACACCTTCAAAGGGGGCCCTAGATGTGCCAGCCCACCTGACTTCAAGCATCAGTATGGGGACACATACACACTCATGCACACACACTCTTGAAAAACTCCCAAACACACACACACACACACACACACACACACACACACACACACCCTGACACAAAGCACACATAGCCACTGAACGCTACTCTCACATACACATGTAGTAATACATGCAAAGCCCACCTGTCACTGTGTCTGTGCTTGTGCCTGCATGTGGCTAATGTGTGTGTGTGTGTGTGCATGTGAGTGTGTTTCTTCTCAGCGATTAAAGCACACGAAAGTCCCACACAGATAAATCACCAGTTCCGTGGATGTTGGGGGGGGTGGATGCGTCCTGACATGTCCAGACTCAGTGCACCGCAGCTGGGCAGGATCGGCCTGGATTGAGCCTCTCTGGAGGAGAGAACCAGACCAGAGCAGGACTGATGGGGCCAATTCTGTGTAGAGTTTCTGAACTGTAGCATCTTTGGAGGTCCAAGTAAATCAAATCTCACACTAATTTGGGTCTAAATTGAGTCTCACTTCCTTGTTGTTAATCTCTCTAAGGTTTAAAGTAAAGTAAAATTTTATTTTCAAATATATCTCAAAGGGAAAAGTCTTGTTTGCAGCTCTGCAGCCATCTCTGCCCAAAAGAGTCTTACCTGATATACCTGGTATATTTGTCATGGAGCTCACAGAAAGCTCACATAAACACCTCTATCCCTTTAATGACATAAAACATGCAATCTGTTGAATAGATCCATAATATAAGATTAGTTTTAATAATACTATTCACCTGTTAACTGTTATTCTGTCTCCAGTCAGGTGTGTGACGTCTCTTCGGCAGGTCAGAGCCTTCATGGGTCGTAGTCGTAGAGTCGAAGCATGCGACTCACGGTGCAGCTTTGTATTGTGATATGATAAGTGACAGAATTACTGAATGGAGCTCTTGATGAGTGAACACTACTTTCTTTCACTTTGTGAAGTGAAGAGCAAAAATATGATACACTGACTATCTGAGGTAGAGAGAGACTCTGTGTGTGTGTGTGTGTGTGTGTGTGTGTGTGTGTGTGTGTGTGTGTTTGCCTGTGATCATGAGTGTGTATATCTAAGAACAACCTGAGGTGATGAGCTTGTTTATCTCCTGGCAGGTCGGAGCTGCTTGGAAGTGGTAAAGACTACACACACACACGCACACACACACACACACACACACAGATTTGATAGAGTCACAGCCAGGAAAGGAAACTCCCTGGCTTAGAAAGGCAGTGATCACTCATATCCTGATCTTCTGATAACAACATGTGCATGGTTTTGTGTATGCACACGCATGTGCATGCGCGTGTGTGTGTGTGGCTGTATAGTGCTCATATGTCTCTATTGCTATGGTTACCTGTACTCCCTCATGGTACAACACAAGCGTTCTGTAGCTCTACTGACATCTACTCTGCACACACGCTTTTCCAGATATTGTATGCCACCTCCACATGTCGTAACGCCTCAGGTATGGGAACTGTCATCACAGCGCCTCTAGGTCTCTGTCTCTCCAGTTAAAGAGAATTCATCTGTGAGGCAGAGGTGACACAACCACAAAGTAAGACATGATCCGGCGCTTCCTATCTGTGCTTTGTGTTTGTAGCAGCTGTGACTGGTGAGGATAAGCCCACTGGATGATGACATAATCGTTCAAGTTCACCTCAACTTTCAGTGATGTCACTTTACGTAAATACACGCTATAGTTTTATCAGAGCAATCCTCCTTTTGTTGAGGATAACTGCTGTGTTGACTGTAGTTTTCAGTCACAGCGGGCGTTTTCAGTGAGGAAGCAAAGTAAGCACAGAGCCAAAAGAGTGAGTGTTGGACTGACATTCACCTGCTGGCCAGAAACATGCCTCCAAGTGAATGATAATTGCTGTGGTTCTGTGAAATACAGGTTAATTTTCTGCTGTCCCCAAGAGGCAAGGAAGTCTGAATTATATTACAAAAGGTAAAATATTGAATGGTAAATGATTAATCCACCTTTTTAAGTGGATATAAATATTTTACTTGATAAAAAAGATTATGTTAATGGATGACTTTACTTCAGGTTAGGGTGGCACACCTCCAATATAAAACCCTCAAATGTCTTGAGATGATTGAGTTAAATAATAAATACTAAGATTATTCCATTCAAGGAGTCACTTATTTTTATAACATACAGTACTGTCTGAGAAGCTTTAAATCAGAAATATTTTAAAAAAAAATCGAGACCAGCTGTGCCCTTCCTGTGTGTGTGTGTGTGTGTGTGTGTGTGTGTGTGTGTGTGTATGTGTGTGTGTGTGTGTGTGTGTGTGGATGAATCCTTCGTGTTTGCACTGACAGCTACATGTTTCATAAAAGAGCAGCAGATAAAAGCATGGAGGAAAGCTGTGTTGATACGAAGCCATGTTTTGTTCTGAAAATCTGGCAACTCTTCAGCCTGACTGTTGTCTACACCTCTCCCAGCTGAGAGGACACACACACACACACACACACACACACACACACACACACTTGCTTTGAGGGAAGGTGTAATAAAACTTCCCTGTCAGTCTTTCATGTGTGAGGCTTAAGAGCTGTCACACTAACAGGAGGAAACCACCACGCTTTGATAGGCCCTCCACACTGAACACAGATCTGCACACAGCAGGCAAGGACGTGTGTGTGTGTGTGTGTGTGTGTGTGTGTGTGTGTTTCATTGTTCAGTAAGGCTGCTTCATATCTACAGTAAATATATGTTAAATGGTGGTGAGGCTATTTACATCTGGACACCATGTAGGTAAACACTATTAGATAAATCATTCTCTATAACAGCAATGATTTTGAATTTTGGGACACATGGAAGTTTTGCACAAACTGTTGCTCACTGAAATCTACAACAATATTGTCCCACCAGTACTGTGATCATGGATGTGCACAGGTGACCTCCGTGTCACTGGCAGCAGTGTTACAATCTGTCCTCAGACCGAGCTGCCGCTCGAAGTGATTATGACGGAAGCCAGAAATAGTTATTTTATTTGTGCCACATTCCTGAGTGAACAAAGACAGATTTTGAGCAAACAAATGCAGATTTGAGCAGAGAAATATATTCTGTTTAGTAGATTTATTTTTGCACGTGCCACATTCACCGCTGAATCTCAGTGTTTCTCCTGCTCGTGCATTTGCTCACTCAAAATCTGTCTTTGTTCGCTCAGGAATGTGGCACAAATATAACACCATGCAGTTAGTTTTGTTGGCTCTGGAGTCTTTGCAAAGCCTTGTTTTGATTTCGCACCGCACAAGCTTTACCGGGTGAAAGAAAAAATGTTGTGACGTACTGACATTTTGCAGTGAGGTAATGACGTGACTCTGACTGGACTCCTTGCCAATGCTAAGGAGAAAAGCAAGTTGAACAAACTAAGCACCAGCACCGAGCTAGCACCAAGTTCTTTTTGGTGGAAAAGGGATATTTGTGGAGTTTTGTTTCATTTTTAGTGGAGAGATGTTTAATTGTGTCTGTTCCTGTTTTGTTTATCACTTTCAGAACGACTGGATGTAAAGCGATCTCAGGAACAAGCTGGCAAAATCCTGGATCTTGTGCACATGGCAGCTATGGGATGGTTAGGGTTGGGTAAGTCAATTTAACTGTGCCAGAGATAAAACTTTGAGAGATAGAACTTTGTGGCGAATGCACCAAACTGTCCGTGAAGCAAACCCCGCTTCCTCACACTGAGTTTATTTTGTTCCAACTGAGTTTCTGAGTAGTGCATCCTTCAGAGGAATGTCTTTACTATAAGTCTAATTTATTTCACCTTCTGTCTTGCTTTGCTTCCAGACGTTTATTTTGGTTAGATAACTTATTTACTGTATATAATAAATCTAAATCAACTCTTTCCAAAACTGTATTATTATTACTCAGCCTTTAATGTATAAATAATATCAAACAAAAACAAATCAGTGGGGAAACAGAACAATCAGAGGATAAAAAAAGGTTCAGAGGAGCAGAGGCTCAGTCTCACAGTGGAAGGACCAAGAGAGATGCAAACCCACTTTGGATTGATCACAAATAGGAGATAATCAATTCAACTCCAATTGAATTCACATCAAGCAGAGGGGAAAGGCATTTCAGCAGAGCAGCAGAGGCGTTCTTCCCCTCCACCATTGATGGTGTGTTTGACACACATTTGTCATGTCGAGACCTTGTGGAGAAGTCCTACCGATTATTCAGTAGAAATCCATAGTTCTCTACTCCCCTGCCGTTTCTTGAAAACCTCCGCCGTCATTTTGTTTTCTTGTCATTTCTCATCAGCAGGGCTTTGTCCTCTGTGCACTGCGCCGTCACCTGGGCTATTGGGTATTTATGACTATACAGTCTGTGTGGACTGAACAAACACACACACACACACACACACACACACACACGCACACAGGCGTCTCCCCAATGATGAACACACAAATGCTGTTCCATTGATCCACTAATCTTGTGGGGTGGGGAAGTGCAAGACTCATTTAGTTAAAATCATTACCCCTCCCTGAAGATAAATTGAGATCAAAAGATTTAGAGAAAAGGGAGAAAGCGGGGAAAAGAGGATGGGGCAGATGAGGTGAGAGGAAAATATAAGAAAAGAGAAGGAGGGGGGAATGAGGGATGAAGAGCAAGAATTGCATGAAGGGCAATCCTAAAATTAGCTTTTGCAAATTCTGCTGCACTTTCTGTCCCTCCCTCTCTCTAAATCCTCCTGTCCTCTCTGCCTCTGTCCCTTTCTCTCATTCACTAACTCACACACACACACACACACTCACACACACACACACACACTGCAGAGAGGTGTGTTTTGCAGAGGGAAGTCTTTGCAGCGGTCGATAGCACTTGGTGAGTGATATATCGACAGAGCGGGAGCGTGTGAGAGATGAGTTCAATATACTTCAATTTAGCTCCACTTGCTTTAATTACTTCCACAGTGTGTGTGTGTGTGTGTGTGTGTGTGTGCCCCTGAGGCTGAGTGGTGTTAGACTACTCGTGAAGGCTGATAATAAAAATACTGCTTTGACCTGAGTTCAGGGTCTGCTGAGTATTTAGGAAGGTCCTGACCCCTCAAGGTGTGACTTTATTAAGTAGAAGTATATGGTTCATATTAAATATATATTCTTTTTTCATATACTCCATAGTATTTTTTGCAGCTGGTAGATTTTCCCCCAATGATCAAGAATGTGTGACTCGTAGGTTAAAGCCGACCTGCCTTGATAAATGGCAGTTTTCATGCTTTTTGATGACAAATAACACACACATCTCACTAGCTTTTTTGTGATTTATGAAATGTTGGCTGTCCGAGTGAATTAAGCCCTGTGTGTGTCAGAATTAAAAGCAACGGAACAGTTGTTAGGGCGGCTCCAAAACACTTCACCTCACCGACCAGCAGAGACTATAAGTCTAGACATACTGTATGTGTGACCCCCTGTGAAAAACTCATTGCCCTTTTCACATTTCTGATTGTTTCCTTTTTGAGACATGATTCAAGTGTTGTGGGATCTAGTGTCGCACACTTCTCTATCGTATCTCTCACTGTCTTCAGATCACCAATCCTCGCTACTCCTCCTCCTCGTCTGACCTGTTAATGGATGTTTCTGCTCCTATTAAGAATTTAAGAGTAAATTTGTCTGTGAATCCATAGCATTGAGCGAACATGTCCCCTCGTAAAGCAATACAAATGATTTTTCACCACAAGGGTGCAAAACCACGAGGGAATAAGTGTCGTTTGTCTAAGTCTCTTTTTCCCTCTAATCAGTTCAGTTCCCAATAGCTCCCTCTGTGCACATCCAGTGAGCTCACATAGTTTTAAAAGAAAAATATAAAAAGAGCTTGATGCAGAGATGTTAAAAAATTGCACGTCTAAAATTGCTGCTGTGAGCCTGTTAGCATGTAGATCAGATTAGCAAGTGCAGCCTCACAAAGCTGCAAGTAGACTCTAAACTCTTTTTTTTTTTTAAATATTAACATGTTTAATTAGATATATAAAATAGTGACAAATCATTCTTCCACATTTAATTACTTTTCATTTTATTACCAGAGCATTTGATGAATTGATTAGTGTTGGCTTGTAATGACAATTTCAGCAAACATGGCAACATTTTTTAACAATCAACGCAAGTTTTAAAGGATATGTGCCTGCAGTTTTGTATTACTTGACTTGTTTTCTTCCTCAGTCACTTAACATTCAGGAATAAGAGACCTGGAGATCCCACACAGCATAAATAAAACGAGGAAATTAACTTAAGCTTCCTCTGTCCAATAGAGGATGTCCAGCTCTACCAGCTTAAGCAATTATTCTGCTTGAGTTCATTGTCACAATGAATGTTTCCTGAACAGGTTTATAGAAAAAAAGTACGAGGTCACACCTGCTGGTTCAACTGAGTTTGTTCATTATGGGACACCCAGGTTGGCATTGTTTTGTGACTTCAGGACAAGGTGAAAAAATGGCAACATCAGCTAAACAGCAAAAAAAAAGACATTCATGACCATAAAATGAACAAACTAGTTTATAAAAGAAATATAGATTATAATATCTTGGAAGGGCTTGCTTTCATTCTCTGACTAACTTTATTCCATGTTGTTTGTAATTTGTGGTCTGTGGATATGACTTGAAAGCTGTGGTTAGATGGATATTTGACATAGTGCCTTCTGCTCAACAACATGTTCTACGGCTGCTTCTGAACTGATGATGATAACAGGGTTGAAAATATGTGCAACGGTGTGAATCTTTCATCTGCAATATGTCAGATAACACTCTTTCATTGAAGTAGGCCAAGAAAAAATAGCAAGAGGGTGTGAAGTTGCTCTTGGTTTACTTTGTGCTGTGATGTGGTTTGACTGTGTATTGTTGTGTCTTCTTAGGTAATTTAAAACTTTACTTTCTAAATTACAAATATGTCCATAATAGCAATGTGTTTACTACTTTTTACTACAGTCTGCAACATTTTATCTTTCAGTGTCGGGTACATTTATCTAGTTTTCTTGACTAGTTTAAATCTGCATCTGGTTTTTAGCCATTTGGGGGTCATGAAATGACCTGTAAATAACTTTAGCTCATAATTATCTTAAATGAACATGTAATAATCAAACATCCAGCAGACACAGAACAGCATTCACTCCGAATTTGTGCCTTACTCAAAAGGATGCTCTCGGTTAAGACTGCAGCCAACGATGTTCTGCGCCTGTGTGAGGGGAAATCCACCCCGGCATGTGATGTTAGTTTGTATCCATCATTCAAACAGGGAAACCAGAAGATCTTACAGATGGTGGATATACATTACATTTTGAATCAAACATGAAATGTTTTCACACCACTGTCACTCACCACTTGAGATAAAGATGATAGGCCTTCTGTGCGTGACCTCTTGACCTTACTTCTTTGCTTGATTTCACTTCTTTTTCTCTTACAGGGCACTGATTTGCTTGTAAAACCAAAACAATGAGGTGAAAGACACAAAAAACTGCAGACAGTAGTATGACTGCTGCAATAGGTGTGATCCAACCGTATGACGTGGTTGGATGGTTTAAAGCGTTCAAACATGTGACTTTATAACAGCAGACTGTGGTTCATGTCCTGCCAAGAGTCAACACTGGCTTCTTTTAAGGTGATCTTTCCCTTCAAGTTCAACTGCACCCATGACCACAAGCTTTCCTTAAACAAAACACACATGGATTATGAGACGTTTCAATTAGATCAGACCCATTTTTACTTCTTTTTTTCATTTCAATTGGACGGTGCAAGAAGATACTGTAAATTGAAACTTTAGGATAACCAATAGAATCAAAGTTTTGTCAGCTGAACAATGTTTTTCTCCACAACATAAATTGTAAAGATGGAGGCATGAATGTCACATTTTAAGAGGTTAAGTCATTTGTTAGTCAAAAGTTGGATGAGTTCATAGCTGTCTAATATGTCTAAGAATTTGGAAAGGACACTTAGGACACACGTTTCTTTTTGTCTGAATTCACCACAGCTGAGTCATTCACACTGCACCATTAATCTCACACACAGAGAAGTGATGACAGACGGTGCACGCATGTCTTAAGTGTGTGTGTGCGTGTGTGTGTGTGTGTTGACGACTGCAGGACGAACACCTGTGTGGACGTAGATAGGTACCAGCAGATCACTTGTTCAGCTTCTACACCTGCCTGTTGAGCTAAACTAAAACCACACACACTTTACGGCTCATAAAAGGAACAGTGGCTGAAAGCTTTTGCTATTGTTTTTAAAGGAACAGTGTGAAACATTTCAGGACATGGAATAAAAAATTCATAACTACATTCGTGTACAAGGAGAAGTGAGCAGAGGCATACTCATTTGATTGCAATCTACTGTAGAACTACACCGATAGATGCCACCAAATCCTTTATACCACCCCTTTAATCTGACTAATTCTCTATAGTAATGAATTATTGATTGAATTTAAAGCTGCCTTTGGTGCAAAAGATCTAGATCATTTTCTTGCTTTCTAGGTAAGTCATGGAGACGAACATGAGAAGACGATTGAGCTTTATTGAACAAACAGGAAAAGATGGCAAGAAGAGGTGAAAAGAGGTGTCTGCTTCTTGTGCTCCGGTTATCTCTGCACGGACCATTACCTACTGGATCCAACAGTGAAGATCTAACCAGTCGATGGAAAACCCCACCAACAGAGAGTGACGAGAGGGGTGGGGTGGAGGTAAACGGCAACACACACACACACACACACACACACACACACAAGCCTTCACACATCAGTCAGACAGCCCTCTAGTCAGGAGAACCCCTGGCTCACCTTCACACAGATTCACAGATCACACACACACACACACACACACACACACACACACACACAGAAGTTGTACTGACATGAATCTACGCAGTCACTTTGACTCACAGAAACATGCCTCCCCCTCCCTACACACACACACACACACACACACACACACACACACACACTTCAAAGGAAGATTGTAACCTGACAGGCCGGCAACAGTAAGAACCCACATGCAGCTTTTTTCTAATTCTTTTCCTCAGAAACCCACCTGGTTCTCACAAACTTTCAAGTCATACCTCTCTCTCTCTCTCTCTCTCTCTCTCTCACCTGTTTTAAGATCTCTCACCCTGTGTGTGTGTTTCTGACACACACTCTCAGTCAGTGTTTGCATGCTGGTACTCAGGCACATTGTGTCTGATGTCCTCTCCGTCTCATCCTACACTGTATACCCTTATGAGAGGATTACACACACACACTGAACCATGTCTTAACTAGACACAATGTAGCCATGAACCTGCCTGCACAACTGGGCAGATGTGAACCGCAGCATCCTGTAATCTTATCTGAAACATGTTGCCAAGCTGACGAGCCTGTATGCTGGCACAGACCTGGCAATATCTCCTTGATGTGAAATTCAGCTGGAGACATAAAACAATTTGAGGCAAATCTGACAGAAGTGGTGTTTCCCCAGTGTCAGGCAAACACAGGCCAGATGTTGAAGGCTGCAGGCTGACAGGCAGCACTGAGCTCTGCTTCACTTCTGTGGAAGGTCAGTCGGTCTTTGTTGATGCTTTTCACTCCCATCCCCAGCATGCTGTGTGGGTGTCACAGCAGGGGGTTCAAGCGTTGCGCTTCACTCAAAAAAACCCTATTGGGTGTGTTAGAGAACAAAGGTTGCTTCACATTATTCCTAATTCTTACATCACACATGGTCACCAGGTAATTCTAGTCCTGTGCAAGGAGGACTTAAGGCGCACCAAGGTAATTTAAAAGACAGACTAGTTACTGAGCTCTGGTGACTGAAGTATGCTTACTAGAGTTTCACTCCACTTTACCCTGATTACACTTAAATTATTAGAATACTTATAAATGCATGGACAAATAGACACACTTAGAGGTTAACAAAACAATCTCACCTCACGGCCGATTTAGTGTGTTGTGCCTCTTTATAACATACCACAAAATTATCATCAGCAGAAGTTGTTTGCAGAGTCATGGAGCTGACTGTTCCAGCCCCCTCTGTTACTATCACACAAATACAGTTTACACTTGGGGCCAATATATCCCCATAAATTCTTAGTCATTTTTCAAACAGGGCTCCTTACTTTCGCACAAGTAGTAGCAGCATTAGCACTACAGTGCTAACGTAACATTGCCTTTACAACAGCCCAATCAATGCACACTGCTTGAACGTATGGAGAAAAAAAATCCAAAGCTCAACAAGCCTTTATTTATGATTGCTAAGCAGTGATTGAACAATAACTGTTAAGGAGAAGGGTTTAACCAATTCTAGATTTCCAAATTTACAATTTATCAGTTGTGTCTAGATGGCAACTCTAGAATTGCAAAACTTTTTAAAGCTCTAGTGAGGCGTCCTGCCCAATGATAGAGCTTAACCTCGACTATTCAACCTCACCTCGCCAGTTTCACAAATTAAGGGCAGCATGTAGACACGACCCATCATAGGAACAGAGCTGACTGCACCTCGAGGTGACAATCTGCTGTCTCTAATGTGAAGAATGAACTGAAACGTGGGTAGGCTGCATCCCTTAGTTCTCATACTTGTTTTTTTCTGCCTTGCTGCATCATGTCCTCATGCTATCATTCCTCTTTCCATGAATCTCTCAGCCACGACAGAGTGACATCTGGTCAGTTCAGACTCAGGTGTCATAAGAAGAAGGGATGACTCAGCCAAGACAGGCGGATGGAGAGAGAGATAAAGGGATGATGAAGGGGAGGATGAAAGAGTTTAGCGCCACTCACTTGTCTAATTGCAGTGTCTGTCAGAGGAAGTGCGTGCTGTCTCTTCACAATGATGACTTCATGTTATTTTTCTCCTCCTTTGCCATTACCATCATCTCTTTTTAGTTGAACCATACTCGTAACCGTCTCTCACCTATCTCTCAGTCTTTCTTTTCTTCCTTTCTCCATTCTGTCTTTGTGTGACACATTCTTTAAATCAGTTGAAATAAGAAAAAAATGTAAATAAAGGAAAATTCCCCACTAGAACAATTTGGAAATCCAAAAATACATGAATGTTAACGATTGTTTTATTATTACAGGAATTCAAGAATTGACATTTTCAGGTATTGCTGCTGTTGTAGGGTGAGAACAGCCAAAGGATGCAACCCCTACAGTTTCAATATATGCACTGTCACAACATCTAACCTTTAACAACACATAATAGTCCACAGTCCCTGTTGAAAAGTTACTTGACCCACAACATTCAGACCCATCTAATATATGGAGAGTCTGCAATGTGCAGGTATGTGCTGTGTAAACTTTGCCACATGGACAGATACTGTATGTATTTTATATGTATGTTAAAGAAGCAATTCAGTGATGTCAAAGTTGATTTACTTGTGGAGTATTACTCAGGCTGCTACCATCTCTGCTGCACTGACTATTGGGAGAATATAATCAGACAATTTTCTTTATTTTTAGGTCTTTTGGACACCAACTTTAAGGTTAAAGACTTCTTTCCCCATCAACAGTTCCAGATTTATCCACATGATAAATGGACAAATAGACCACTGGTTTGGGCTGCAGAGAGATTGCTTCATCTCTGGCCCATGTGACAAATGACAAATGATATAAATGTACGGAAGACAGCAGTTTACTGTGACGACACAAAAAATAAGAAAAAATATCTCGTTCTTGATATCTATTTTTATTTTATCTCATACCTGTAAAAATATATTCTCAAAATAAATAAATATATGAAATAAATATACTGTTTGTCCTAGGAAGCAAAAAACAAACAAACTCATAAATAAGAATACAATCTGTCAACAGGTTTGTAAAGGTGTCTTTGTTGGTCATAAAGTCTCTAATCTCTCCAACACAACACGCAGTATTCCACCACAGGACATCACAGATGACGTCCGTATAAAACTCCCCTGGATCCATATTTCTTCTCTTCTTGGTCCTCATGCACTTTGTAGAAAAGTCATATTTTCTAAGCAGCATCCCTCATTGGAGCAGTTTCAAAGGATATCCATCTGACCAGTCAGTCCAATAAAGATGGCTCCTCTAGCTCTCAGACCCGTCTCCCACAACAGACATGGCTGATTTCCAGTGCATGAAACTACCTTTCTGTGTAAACCATCCACATTGTATAGCACATTAAGCATTTTAATAGATCATTTACTTAGCAGCCACAGTAGTGTCTTGAATAAAAAAATACTGAAAACAGTGGAATTGACAAGACTCATCAGCCACAGTGGTAAAAAAGCTATACACTAGCAGCCAGTCGTTAATCTCATCTATTAGTTCCCACACCTTTGTCCTTATTAACATGCAGTTTGGACTGTCAGGTTGGACTGAAGTAGTGGAAACTTCCATGAAATCCATCTGTTTGGCCACTGGTGCCTCTGCATGTCGGCCAATAATTGGACGATATTAGGAGCCCAGGTGTTTCTGTCATGACGCCTTCACATCTTCCACTGAGGATCGCTGGTGCTGCTCATTCAGACTCCCCAACAACTAGTCTGCTTCAGACTTCCTCCATGCCGTTAGTGGGGAGTGGTGAGTTGGTGCACTTTTTAGGATCCTGTTTTGTCCAGATCAACAAGATCTTTCAGGATTAGGTGCAGCTCAGACTGGCTCTGATAGGGTCATGTTAACGCTCCCTTCAAGTCTCAGCTCTGGCCCAGTATGTCCCTGTACAGCTCCGGTACTCTATCCGGGTCTACTGGCCTCGGTAAGAAGTGAGTGAACCTCTGATGCCGCCTTGACCTCGTTCCATCACGGGACGTCCCGTCTTTGTTCAGGGCAACAAAGTAAAATGCACCTTTTTCTCCATGCCGGTAGATGTTGGATGAGTAGGTGTTGTACCAGTTTTCTTCAAATTGCTCCCTAAAAACGGATTCTGCTGACAGCTTCTCCTGCAAAAAGAAAAGTGAGTGGAGGAAAATGTAAGGTTAAAAATGCAGTATGTGCCACTTGTTGGTCGTGAGTTACAAATCAGATATGTTAAGAATTGGTGCGGCATAGTGTAGGCTGAATATGCATCTGTGTGTGTTTAGTGTGTGTACTACTACTCACCGATCCATACAGTTCTCCATTACTGTTCATGGCGAGGTAGAGGCCACTGTCCACCCCTCTGATGCTAACCAATCCCACAGCTAGACTGATGAACTCCAAAATACCTGCACACACATTACATTCACTTGTCAGAGACTTTGTTCAAAATGACTTACAATAGTAATTATTAACACTACTCATCAACATATCTGATAACACACATAAGCAACATTTTTTTAAGTATTGGCTGCAACATCCTGCTAAGGTGTGTCCCTCTGCTGCCTGCACAATATCCTTCAATGTTATGTATTTGTTAGATCATTTAGGATACATCAGCCTAAAGGAGACTAAAACTTGCACTGCAAAAGCACAGTAAATAACTCTATGTATCCACACCAGCTGACTCTGACAGGCAAGGCTGGCTGTCTGGAATGGCCTCTGGCACAAAGTTACATCCAAGTCTCAAATGGAATAAATCAAGAGCCAGAAGTGCCTGCAGCACTAAAAGAAATCTCTTAGAGGTCTACTTTTGATGTGCCGTAAGCTGCAGCTGTTTATCTTGATAACTGCAGATAAACTGGTGAAAGTAAAGAAAAGAATCCAGTCTAATCTCAAAGAGGAAATGTGGTTTATAGAAGAGCAAACATAAGGCTTTTCAATCTTGAAATGAATTGTGTTTCTCAGGATGTGTTGTAGCAGCAGCAGCTGTCATCACAGTGGGATACTTCATGTGTTATTAGCATTTTGATGACCGGAGTAGCTTGGTTATTATCATGTGATATCACTAGTTTTCATTTATCAAGCATTAAAACATTGCACTGAACCTTTTCCTATTGTAATATGTGGCTCCCTTTCTCATCATGACCCCTGTCTACAGACTAAAACACTGTAGCTACCAATAGTCTACTACTAATCATCTAATAATGCATATAGGCTTATTTGTGAAGGGGTGTGTACCGAATCTGCTGTGGTCCTTCCTGGTCCCCTGCACGGTGCCGTCGGGACGGATCTCCAGGTGGAAGCCGGTCCTGCAGTAGAGCTGCCGCCGCCTCAGAATCCCCTTCAGGTGGCTGAGGTCCGCCAGGCTCCTGGACAGCCTCTCCGCGGACACCAGGTGCTCATGCTGCTGCCCCTGTCCCTCCATCATCAGTCCGGTCACCGAGTTGTAGTCCACCGCCCCGGCTGGGGTGAGAACGAAATGAGAGCCAACGGGAGCCGGAGCGGCACCCGCGGTGCCAAAGCTGTCCAGAAACCCGTTGAGGAAGCTCCCAACCTCCGCAGCTGCCCCCATCACAGAGAAGACACCGACGATCCGGTTTTACAGCAGGGGAAGATCCAAGTCGAGATTCAAGTGATGAGCAGAGAGCCTCGGTGCGGAGCGGCGAGCCCGTGAGGAGGAGGAGGAGAAAAGGAAAAGTTGGACGTGCGGGCGGAGAAAATCCCCAATGAGTGCGTATTTTGGCGCAGTCTCCACAGCCGTTAATTAGATTCTCATCTAACTGAGATTAAAGTCCCGCGTTATCTTGATGTGTGCAGGTATCCCAGGTTGCAGCAGCCCGTGTCCCTTTCTCTCCTCCCTTCTTCTGCTATTTATCCCTCTCTCCAGACCTCTGTCTGCTCCCTCTCTCCTCCTCACCTCGGGATACTCCCCTTTGCTCCAGTGCACCTCAGGGTTTTCCCTCTCTCTCTCTCTCGCTCTCTCTCTCTCTCTCTCCACTTCAGCCTTTTATTTCTGCGGTACCCTCCGCTCTCTCAGCTCCTCCAGCAGGCAGCTTGTAGCGCAGTGACACCAGCACAATGCACTCAGCTTTAATAACGCAGCAGTACTCCGTATGGAAATTCATCCCGAGTTGCCTCTTTATGCAAATGCGCTCCGATCTCCTCTTTTATGGCTCATATATCTGGTGCCCCTTCATCCCTCTGGTACTCGTTCTCCACGTCTCACCTTTGATGTGCAGTTTCAGTGCAGGGAGCGCATGGGGACTTGCAAGGGGAAATAAACACTACTAATGCACATTTGCATGACATGATTTTTTTTTTCACAGTGCAGCAGCACTTCATCCAGGCCTGTGTGCTCATGGACACTTCAGTCAGTTGGGAGTGCATGTGTGTTAGAGGGCTATATGCCTCTAGCATCTCAGCAGCAACTTGCGTGTGAGGTGGACACAGGGCCAAAGAGAGAGTGTTTATGTCAAACAGCATGATATTGCCATTACCCTAAACGCTTTACAACCCCACACACGCCCATGTTTTCAAATGACTCAGGTGCGGCCGGAGGAACAGAGAGAGAGACAGAAGCAGGAAAGCCCCTATTTGCGTAATTTTCGCACTTGGCTGTTGATTTATTGCCCCCCGTTTTATGTAACCCAGCCGCGCGTTTACAGCGCAACACAGACACAAAAACATACACATACGCACCCACACACACCTGTGCAAACGACATCACTTGACTGTCAATCCCCTCATTGATCTTTCCAGTGCACTTTGAACGGCGCAGGAGCCCATATATCCTTAATTGTGGTCTTAAAAGACGAATCAAAGACACGGAGGCTTCAAAGCGCAGGGATCCTGTAAGGGGATCAGGCAATAACAAGCAGAAGAGGGGAATATACCTGTTTGAAACTGTAAGCTTTTGAATGACACTTGACACTTGAAGGGATTCAGAAGCTGTTGACTGTTTATGTAAATGAGGGGAGTTTGCTCTGCATACAGCCTTCATGTTTCTGATTGTATAACTTTGAACATCATATTTCTACGGTATATGCCAAATTCACTCATTGTGAATTAAATAATTTAAATCATATATTATCTGCAGAAAGAAAGAAATAAAATCAGTTGCCTACATTTATGAATCTTTACATGGACTATTTTTATATTTTACTATTTACTGGTAAATCCTGAAAGTAAATTAATGACAACATATTACATTTGATCACTTTTCGTCTTTCTTTGGGTTTCAGACTGTGGTTTAAGCTGTGGCACAGGGACCCACGTTCAACATTGATTTTGGAGACCTTTGGGAGTTGCGTTGATAAATGAGCTCAAGGTGCAGAGGTGTTTGCGCACACGTGTGGTCGCCATACGCCATTTCTCCAACGGAGAGGACAGATCCATGCTGTGCTTTATTTTATTATTTTTCATTTTTTACTCGTTATGTCGTGGATTTGCGCATCTAGACAGACATTTGGCCTCTATGTGTGTGGCGTGTGTCCTCCTCCCTCTGTCCCTCGCTTCATTAGTATTTATGACCTGTAAAAAAGAACTTTTTTTAAAGGGGACAGGATCGATCGCAATCGCCGCAGGCTGATCAGATCCTGATGCATTGGTTATCGACCTGGCCACAATGAAGATGTCAACTGCAATGCCACATTTCCGAGCTCACAAGGTGCAAATGAACAGTTGGGTCACACTGTTTGCTTTAAAATATATTTTCTGTTGTTTTACTGCTCTGTTAGTTTTTTGACTTGGAAGGATGAATGCATGTAGCCATAGAGGAGGAGGAGGCCCCAGGGTTATATATCCCCTCCCCATCCATCCACCCACCCACACACACACACACACACACACACAAAGAAATTACAACCTAATCGAATGCCTGGATAATGGAATAACTGAATAAGTAGCCCAGAGGTTATTAATGCAAGTGGTTTCTAAACATGGGTCTATATGAGGAACTCCAGGGGTCCTTGACAGCATGAATCAGAAGCCGTCTTATCAAGATGTAGACTTACTCATTTCCATCCTTATTTAAAATGCATAAGTATCTGAGACATTACTCTCAACACTTGCTTGTCAGATAGGTCAGGGCTTCAAAAATCAAACCACAACAAAGGCTTTTGTCATTTATTGAGCAAACTGTTAATCAAACAAGGGTGTGTAGGACCAAATCTGTTTCTGCTCTCTATTATACTTGAAATTGACTGATTTTATGGCACAGTCAATATTTAGCTCTGTCAAAGGTGTTAAATTACATGTCAAAATTGTGGATGAAAATTCTTATTTCTCACAGGTCAGTTTTAACTTTGCCTAAATTATGAAACATTTTCATCTGCATCAGTCAACCAGTTAGGGAGCCTGTGGTTATGATTATCACCATAATGGGCTAATCTTGTTTGGACTGTGACCAAATTAGAAATCAAAGGAACATATTAAGGGTTTAATATTCAGTCATTTAAAGGGTTTATTTGTAAGAGGTTTTGATAGTCATTGTTTGATCTGTGTTCAACATTTTGCTAAATGGAGCTCCTAGGTTAGAGTGATCCACTGAGCTTCATGTGTGAACAGGTGACAGGCCCATCTATTAGACTCCCCTCCTTTATTCTCTTAGCATCAAAGTCATAAGAAAAGCCCCATCAGGTTAACATTAGCCTCACATGTAAAGACTTAAATGAAGAGTTCATCTTTGATATTTGTTTGATATCTGCTCTCCAGTGGCTCCTTTGATCCTGAACTTCTCACTGGAAATGTGATACCACACTGACCCTCAATGAAAAGTGAAGATTGATGTTGATACCACTGGTCACTGTGTTATCCCCCATGTAATATGAGATGTCTTTCAGGGATATCTCAAGACTCACTTGTTGTGACATATTTGAATTAATAGACTATTAACTCATACATTCAAAATACATATTTGAAGTGATTATTTACTGGAGTATTTTGATTTTATGATACTATGTACTTTACCATATTTGACGAGGAAAGGTCTTAGCTTGATTTGTTTACACGTAAAATATCTGTACATTGAGTGCAGTAGTTTTATATGTGACTTAAATCCAGAGGAGGGTATTCAAATTGTGATTGTCTATTCCTTTTGAATAGATCTGAGTCTTCTTCTACCACTGCTAGCCTAACATGATCCTGTCGATTAATGTACACTTTAGAATCAGGACTCAATCAAGCATTATGAGGAGCTCTATAAGGAATTTGATGAGAAGAAATATAAATGTATATAGAAATATATAAAAAAGGACATAGCCTACATTCTTTAAGTATAGCCTACACAGTTAAAATAATTGAAAAATAAAAAAAGTGAACATGGGTGTTAAAATATGCACTTATATAGCTATTAGCTATATAAGCTATTTTAATATCAGTTTCATGCTAATAAGTTCAGTGGTGTTAGTTTAATGGTGCTGCCTCATGAGGCCACTGTTTGTTTCGGACTAATTCTCGTTTGTAATTGACCTCGGATCAAATGAATCACCCTCTGTCACTCAGGGAAGCAGCTCATCCTCCAGGGTCTCTGCTCTCAGCCTCAGCATCAACAGTGTCGCACATCTCGCGATGAAAACGAGGAAACGCGATAGTTCAGCGCAGCAGCAGCAGCAGCAGAAGTAATAATAACAGCAGCAATGGCCGCTTTCCGCAGAGTGGCTGCGCTGGCCGGGAAGCTTAACCTCTGGTCGACGGCAGCATGCGAGCTCGTCGGCGGTCAGACGGCCGGTGGAGGGAGGACACGGAGGTGTGTGGCTGTCGGGACGTGTCTCGCAGCAGGAGGAACCGTGGCGTTTTACTTCTACAACGATAAGATGAGATGCAGGAGCAGGAAGAGGATGGGGAGTCCCAGCATCAACGGTCTGCTGCCGGCCATCCCGACTGTGGAAGCCAAGGAGACGGTAGGAGGAGAAGCAGCGGCGACAACAGGCCTGTAGTGGGCCTTTAGAGACCCAGTGGAGACCCTTTAGAGATCTTTTAGGGACCTTTCAGTGACAGTGTCTGTGTTGGCACAAAGGTGGCGTAAACTGTGCAGCTAAAGGTGAGAGCGCGGAGTGTTTTCCCGTCTCCTTCCACCAAAACTAGAGCCCGTTAGGTGTGGCTGGTGGTTTCTGGAGGTTTCTGGGGTATTTTCCTCTCGCCAGGATAAACTGTGTCATTCACTCCCAGCATGCCCGGTGGAAACACTTTCTCACTGTTTGGCTGCAGGGAGGGGGGCGCGCGCAGATGCAGGAAAAGGCGCTCTCCGCTCGAGCTGGTGCTGAAATGAGAGCGCGAGGGTTTATCCTTTCAGACAGATATCTGTGATCAATAGAAAGTTCAGACATTAAAATGACTCATTATGTAGGCTAGCGGGGAGTTTTTTTAGGAGTTTAAATGACGTGTTTTTATTATGTTATAACATTTATATTATAGTATTATCATTAACCCTTTAATATGTAAGCAGAGTTTAATGTTGCTGCTGCTAGAGCTGGAGCTAATTTTAATTACTTTTTTTATTGAAAATACTATTTTATTTTTTCAAAAAACACATTTGTAAAGTACTGGAGTAAAGAGAAGTGCAGGGGACCAGAAGTGTAAAGAAGAATACATTAAAAAAGGCAGTAAATAATATTATGTACTTAGATATATTTGACCATTGGCAGTATCTGATATTTAGCTTCTAATGCAGCTGAAACAGGTAGTTGCTTAGCAGAGATATACTTGGCTACACATTTGACCGATATATTTGAAGACATCACCTTGGACTTTAGAAAACTATGGTGGGAATGTTTCACATTTTATGACATTTTATAGGCCAAACTATAACCATAACGACCATGTTTATGGTCCCTCAAGTAATGTAGAGCATCACCCCTATTGCCTCTGATGCCAGTGACAACAAAATACTCATCATATTCAGAAACACTTTTACGTCAGTATTCATGAAGTTGTAAAGATGACTAGCTCAACAGCAACACCAGAACATAGGAAGCTAGCTTTCATAGCCTATATTTTATATACATATCATCTGCTCTATATGTATCCTGATTAAGGTATTTTGAGTGCTTTGATATGGTGTCTGTTGATGGCCATCAATAAAGACAAGTAAATACAGGTTGTAAGGGTATGGGTTAGATGAAAGAGCTGCTGGTAGAGCTGAAGGCTGGGTAGCCAGTCTAGAAGCAGGAGAGCCTATAAGAAGACTGACTGGATATCATGTTGACTCGATATCCATGCACCCAACTTGGGAACAGGAAAGCACTGTGGAAAAAGAAAGCACAGCCATTTGTTACAGAGTAATTTAAAGTGGTCGCTGTAGATTCTGAAGAAATCACCTGCTGCAGGGAAAGAGAACAAATTTGCAGAGAAACATTTGTTCTTGGGTGGTGTAGTGGTTAGCACTGTCGCCTCACAGCAAGAAGATACCGGGTTCGACTCCCGGCCCGGGGCCTTTCTGTGTGGAGTTTGCATGTTCTTCCCGTGTCTGTGTGGGTTCTCTCTGGGTACTCTGGCTTCCTCTCACCATCCAAAAACATGCATGAGGATTAGGTTAATTGGCTAATTTAAATTGACTGTAGGTGTGAATGTAAGTGTGAGTGGTTGTCTGTCTCTATGTGCCCTGCGATGAACTGGCGACTTGTCCAGCGTGTACCCTGCCTTCTGCCCTAAGACAGCTGGGATAGGCTCCAGCCCCCCGCGACCCTATGAGGATAAGCAGTAGATAATGGATGGATGGATGGACATTTGTTCTTATTTGAAACCTAAAAGTCATTCTTAAAGGAAAGTCATTCTTAGAGCGAGTTAGTTGATGCTTCAGAGACCTGGATCTGTTAGTTTCAGAGGACTAGGCTCTGGACACTCCTGGAAGGAGAGTTCAGGAGTTGCAGAAACAGTAACAGCACTAGCATTGATCTCTGTCAATTCAGACTTCAGCATCAGACTTATTGTGTGCCAGTCCCAACAGAGAAAACTAGTTTTTCAGACACTCAGACTCAAGAGTGGGTTGGTATCTACAGGGACCCAGCGGCTAGATTGTACTTTTATTGAACCAAATTGAGATAATCAACACTGATGGCTTAAAAACTGAAGAGATGGACTAAAAACTGCAACTGGGAAAAGAGAACAAAGGTTTCAGTAACGGGAAAACACCTTGAGCCATCAGCCATGCATTCTGGAGAAGTAGACTTGGTGACAGGAACAGGTTTAGATGTGACATAATATTTGCAAAGAACACAGTGTACACGTAACGCTCACTTCCAGTCACTGCCAAGGAGCTTTACTTTTTGCAGCATGTTGTGCAGCTGCTGCACAAAGGCAGCTAGGTTCACATGATGTGAACCTAACTGCTTTTTGCAGAACTTTCTAAACTTCATTCATTAGTGGCAGTCAAAGCCATGGGCGCCTGTACTCTCACACTTGATTACGGTGCATTCCTATGAAGCCGAGCACTCATCTCCTATTCATGCCTTCAAAAACCCCCTTGGTGGAGGCAGCATCAAAGCTTTATGAATGAATCTGCTCATTAGCATGCTAGCTGAGCTGAGCAGGAACCTCTGTGCGCTGGGCCCTACAGCCAAACAGGTTTAAATTTGGAAACCTCTCTGCTAATTACGCAGCTTCATGCAGTACAGTCCGTTGGTGTAGCAGCTCTCCTATGCTACAGTTAATAAAGCTGAAGCCTCGGCTCCTCAGAGAGAGATGCTAATCAAGTAGAAAGTAGTGACAAAGTGTGTGCGTGTGTCCCTGTTCTCCTGTTATTGTACTGTGCCAGAGGTGCTGACTGTTTGTGACTTCAGAGAGCTAAATGCAGAGAGTCGATGCCAAGAATAGATGGATCTCCTCATTAAAGAGGCTCAAAAGCGGCACGAGCACTTTAAATTCTGCTGTCTGAGTGAGACACTGATGGAAAATCACATTCACACTATAATCATTGGGGCAAATCAAACACCTACCACTGTGTGGATTATTTAAATCTGCTGGTTAAATAGTAGAAGTACTTTCTCATTAATAATGAAAATAGGATATGTGGTATGATGTTCATATTGCCAGTAATATAGCTGTTTTCAGATATCTGACACCTTGAAATATTTTGATTGGAAGAAACACAAATTAAAAAATCTAGTAAAAATAGCACATTCAGTCAAGAACTAATCATAGTCTATAACATATTTTGTTTTGCATGTTGCTTTCATGTCTGCAGGGACGTCCTTTCGACTTTGAGGATGGAGACGTCTACATGTCGTCCCATGAGCATCGCTTCCGCATGTTCAGCTCGGTGGAGTACGAGGGGCAGCTGTACATGACTCCTCAGAACTTTATTGAGTCGGTCACCATGAGCGAACCCAGAAGTATGTTTCCCATGACTCACAAATGAGCTTTTACAGTTGGGTTCTTTTTAAAATGTGGGACAGAATATAATGAAGTGAATGGGTTTACATCCATGTTTGAGAAGAGTACTTTATTTTTGCTGTTTGTGTGTTGTGTAGAGAGCATGCTTTCCTGGCCCAAAATATCTTTGAACTTTAGTCAAAAAACATCTAAACTTTAATTGACATATTTATACATTTTTTATCACCTTGGTCCCATTTTCACTTAGCATTAACAATTGTATTATATCTGAACTGTATTGAGATTTTAATGGATTACATTTACATATCCTGCTGTTTTAATATCCATTTGTGTGTTCTGTTTGGCACCAAATATGAATTATATTTCCATTTCCATTTTTGTTGTATATGTTGAAAACCATGTTAATTTTATGTTTTTAGTTAGTAGATGACCAGCTCTTTTGAACTCATTGAGTGCCAGCCCTTTTTAAACAGAAAGTTCCTTGTGCAAGCATTTTTGCCCATTTTGAGTCATATTTCAAGACCCACAGAATATTTTGTACTATGTCTCTGAAAACACTGAATAGTTCAAATGAAAGAAGAGACTCTCTATTTCATCATGAAAAAAAATGTTTGTTTTTATCTTGTTCCATTCTTGTTTTATCAGAGGTGGAGTAGAGGACACTTTCACCAAAATCACCACTTTTTGTCCAGATTCTGTTTTGCTCTCTAATCTCGATCGTCTCCACTTCCTGTTTTGATCTCTGTGGCATATACCGTCTCTTTATGACCCAAACTACAAATCCCAGAAGCCCCAAATTTACTCACAGGCTGTGTGAGAGCACTGTTGGTGACCCTCTGCCGAAAAAAGGAAAAAACATGTATCTACCTTTATGGCACTCAAGCATTCTATTTTAAAGGATGTAAATATACATTCTTGGCACTCAAAGAGTTAAAATGCTTTTCAGACAAAATATTTTTTTTCACCAAAACTCAGAAACCCAGTTTTAAATCACGTTGCTGGGTTTAAACACGTCCTCGCTGTTTCTGTCAGCCTGCCGTCAGTCGTAACAGATTAGCTCAGGCCAGCCGGCCTCAAAGCAGATGGCTTTACAGCTATTGTTTAGTCTGAGGTTAATGGTAGTCAGACACACACACACACACTTGACACTCCACATTCCAGTTGCTCTCGTTTAAACTTTTTCTTAACCAGTATACTGTATATCTAAAACCCAGATAACTGGTTAAAAATGGTAACTACAAACACAGGTCCAAAAGAGCTACCATTCTTTTCTGCAGCAGGCATGTGATTGTATTGCGTGCGAACTGTGCACCTGTATGTGTGTGTTTACATCCAGCCTGGCTCACTGACATACGATACAGCCGCACATACCCTCTCAGCAGCCGACATCCTCTAATGCCCTCTTTGAAGTTGAATTAGATGAACTTTGTTGTATAAAACAGAACAAAAGTAGTATGTGCTTTTACGGGGACATTCCACATACTACAAAGACAAGCACGAGGCACTTTAGACGGTACAAATGGGCCTGTGATGATGACAGTGTATATACAGTGAGTGTGTCTGTGTGTGCGTGTTGTGACTGTACTCGGCACATTAAGACCCATTTCTAGATCATACAGATGCTATCTGACCAAGCCCACCCAAACTCTCTTCTCCTCTTTCCCTTCGTCTTCTCTCGTCTTTTGTCTGGTTCCCTGGCAGACAAGAGGCCCTGGAGGTCCCTGGCCAAACAGGTGGGAGCCACACTCTTAATGTTTCTTTCCTCTGCTGTTGCATGTTACATCTGTCGCACACTCTGCAAAGTTAAGATACAGATTTTGCCAGGATGTTCAAGGATTTTTTTAAAAAAATCTAAAGGTTCTTCATTAGTGCACAATTTTATATCATCGGTTTCATGTGAGGGAAAAACAAGAGAAAAGCCTTTAGTGGCCTCCAAATGCCACGTCAGAGCAGTTTTTTGTGACATAATTTCAGTGTTCCCTCTTTTCTTGGCATCATATCCCCTCCCTGTTTCTGCTCCTGGTGATGGTTTATGGTTATGTTGGTCAACTCATTTTTAAATTGTGTGGATTTTGTGTGTGTGTGCGTCAGGAGCTGGAGAAGATTTTGTCAGAAACTCCCCCAGTATGGAGAGGATCCTCCAAACTGTTCCGCAACCTGAGAGAACGAGGTCGGAGAGATTACACACACACACACACTCACACACACACAGGACGAAAGGCACCTTGAGTACATTTGCACTCACTAATACAAATGCACTGATGTAATTTCTTATCAGAGTAGATAATAACAAGGTCAGTGAATGTCGTTGGATTAGGATATGCCATTACTGTTTTATTTGCCTGGTGGACAGTTATATACTAATGTCAGTCTAACTTATGTGCAGTTCAAATTTCCCCTTGATATGAGCAACAGTTATACACATCTTACAGCATATTTGCATCTTTCTGGAATATGAGTAGCAGGCCTTACCTGCTGATGTGTGACTAAGTAGGGCTTGTGAGTGTGTCACTGTAGGTGTCTCTAATCCGGGGTTAGAATCACGCTGTCCTCCCTCACAGCCAAACAACCTGCTGAAAAAACTAAAAATAAGCCTCCTCACTTTTCTCCTCACTGCATATTGGAACAGAACAAATTACACAGCACCAAAAGCATGAGAGTGAGGGATGGAGGGAGAGAGCCCCCGCTAATTAAAGCATTTGCTTCATTGTGTAACAGAGGAATCACACAGTCTGGGAGTGAGTCCCCATTGTGATAATTACGCACACACATGCTGCGAGATGCTAAATATATCATGCCCTCTCTTCCCCTACCATGATAATGCTTTACACCTTGTAACTAACGTGTATGTGTGTGTGTTACATCTTTTTTTAATCAGAGAGAAAAAAATTAGAGGGAATTTAAAAAAAAAAAAAAAACAGATGGCGAGAAGTGGAAACGGGAGGAGAGAGAAGTACAAGAGACATGAGGAGTAAGGGAGAGAATTAGTGTTAATGCAAAAGATGTAGAGAAACTGAAGGAGTAGATGGAGAGCAAAGGAGCAAATATACACAGAAAAACAGACAGAGGAATGAAAGATCACAGAGAAAAAGAGAGAAAGTATGTGAACCTATCTGAAGTCCTCATGGTAAGAAGACTGGTGGCATACTGCCAAGACCACACACACACACACACACACACACACACACACTGTCAGCTTTCAACAGTATGTACATATTGACAGACTACAGCTACTAAACCCTGTGGTAAAATCACTATTTCCTATTTTAGTTATTGATTGAGACATTTGTGTGATATTGGTTTATACTGCTCTATTTTTGCCTTACTATCATCTGATTTTATCATCTTATGTGCTCACAAAATGAAAACATGTATTTGCATTTAGCTCTCTTTAACTCCTTAGAAAAAATATCTGGGAGTTTTTTTAGTGATATAACGGAAGGCATTGTAAATATCCTTTGTATTATAGTTATTAGCACATTTTAGACTCATATTCTAAAAATATGTAAACACTCTAGCAATTGTAAATGTGAGGAAACAGCACACAGTAGTATGAAACTAAAACTCATCATTGACTCTGACAGGACCTACAGTATTTCCTCCAAATGAAAATTACTACCTGTTAACCCACCTTATTATTCAGCAGCACATCACCTAAAGTATGTGAGTATAAACACGCAGAATGTATTTTAGAAACCTGAGTAGCATCTCCTGCTCTTTGCACAGCTCGGGCTACATGGGGAAAAGATAATTCAGGTTCCAAACCAGCTCCTCCACACAAAGCAGCCATGCATCAGGAAAACACAAGGCTCACACTGGTGCTTTAGCTGGTGTCGTGTTCACACACACACACACACACACACACACACACACACACACACACGGGAAAGCAGTCTCCCGTAACACTCAAGCGAGTCACCCTGAACTATCTGAGCGATCAGACAGAAAGCGAAAAAGGAGGGCGAGAGAGAGAGATGACATGGAGCTACAAAGATTCCTAAATGGGCCCGAGGCAAGAAAGGATCACCTACTGAAACATTTTTCACTTGCTTATCCAAACACAGACACATAGAGATGCACGCACACACCCCTGCCAGCCAGTGTCTTTACTTTGGACACTTGGGGTGCAGAAAAAGAAACGGTGTGTGGCCAAATGGCTGTTGGCAGCTCAGCTCCAGAAGACACATTTTAAGATGCTATCTTCATGAAAGGAGGGATTATGTGTGTGTGTGTGTGTGTGTGTGTGTGTGTGTGTGCATGCGTGTGTGTGTGTTGAACGTGACCTTTTCTTTAACTCCCTCTGTCTTGGTCTCTTTACCAGGCATCATCTCGTACACGGAGTACCTGTTCCTGCTCTGCATCCTGACAAGTGAGTCAACTGAGTCTCTCTCCTTCACTTCATCTCGTCCTCTACTTCCTTATTCCTTCTCTCACTTCACCGTGGCAGTGTGTGCTGTGCTTATTTTGGGAGAAGGTTAGCTGAGGTATATGATATGAATGACACTCAGGCCCACCCAGAATTTAACAAGAGGGTATGACACAAATCTGGTGGTTTTCCCATCCCCCCCTTGGGGCAAGACAGATATTGAGAGAATGACAGAGAGAAGGAAAACACCTCTACTTATGACCTTTCAAAATTTAAAGATAGACAGGAATGTGAGGCTTATTCCTGCTGCATTCAGTACTCTGTGAGAACAGCAATTTACTGCACAATACACGAAGATCTTTCCCTATTACACATTCAAAATTGTTGAATATTTCTGCTATCTGTAACACACATGATATTTCTAGAATAAAGACTCAAAATGACCCGAGCTTTATTTAATTTGGTAGATAACAGACATACCTGATCTCTAAGAAACAGATACAGAAAAAATCAGACGTTAACTGTAGCTCATATAGATTTATCCACCTGCCTCAGCTCTCTCCTGTTTAGCCTATATGCCCCTTCTTCCAGTGCTATTTCTGGGTATAGAATTGCTTTTAACACACACCCTATGTGCTCTCCTCTCTGTTCTGCAGAGCCCCATGCTGGCTTCAAGATTGCTTTCAATATGTTTGATGCAGACGGCAACCAGATGGTGGACAAGAGGGAGTTCTTGGTGGTGAGTCTGTGACACTGAAAGAAATCTATCCCATGACTGAATTTGTATGTTATTATTAACATCACATGGCTTTAAGTGAAATGAGGATGGATGATTCATGTGCTTGTACATGTACGATAAATGCGAGAGATGAAGCTCCTTTTTGTTACATTTAAAGCTTAAAATTTCACCTTTTCTAAAGACAGTATATAAAAACATCAGACAAGTGTGGTCATCTAGAAGAGCTACATTACGTTTCCTGTGGGATAGGACCAACAGATTTTCAATTGAAAACACAGTTGCAGGCAGGAAGTGATCAGAATCCCTGTGGAGGCTGTGGAGGGTTGGTATCTCAGTGGGAGAGGATGGCTGGAGATCCTGTGGGAGAGGGCAGGTGTGGGGCCGAAACACTTCAAATTAAGGGAATGTTAATTTAAATAAACTCCAAATTACCATCAAGCACTTTTGTGATCACAACTCTTAAATATTCCTGAAGATACCCTTTGTGATTGATACTGCAGTGTTTGGTTTAGTAAATTTTCATAATTAATATCAATTATAATGAATAATGAAGAGTGGTGAAGCTTTCCTGAGCCAATACATTAAAAACAAAATACAAAACAATGACATCTTTCCTTTTCTCTAAATACTAATACTGTTGCAGCTTTTCGGCAGAACTGATCCAAATCAAACAATGATTTGACATTGATTTACCTTTTGATATAAGTTTATATAAGTCCCTTTGAAAGGCAAAATAGAAAATCATGTTGTTGAAAGGTCAGGACTTTAATCACATTAAAGACAGCATGGAAAACCGTCAGTGTGAACAGTTAAACTCAAACAGAGCTTTAAACAGCATGCTCGTTTTTCCTCTCATCACAGCTTCAGGAGATCTTCCGGAAGAAAAATGAGAAGAGAGGGAGGAAAGGAGATGCTGAGAAGTCAGCACAGTTGGTAAGGAAGAGAGTAATGTGTACATTTACAAGAATGTATAATTATTTCACTAAACACCCTCAGTGCAGGACATGGACTTCTGTTATGCTGCTTCCACCAGTTGGGTAGCGATCCAAAAATGTTCTGGAGGTTAATATAACCAAAAAAAACATTACTGTCAAGTTAGTTGCTCTTAAAATTGCATTTTAATACATCCTTGAATGTAGAATGGCACAAAACATATTCTGTGTCAAACTATATGAGTGGCTGTATTGAAAATGGCACATCACATCCAAGTTGATCATCATCTGCAGTAATCAAGTATTCATCTAGTGCTAAACTTAGCTAAAGCCTTCATGTAACCATGTTTGAGTGCATGCTGCCTTATAGAAAGTGTTTTTAACAACGTGGTATCTCCTCTGTTTTTACTGTGTACTTGTTTAACTGGATACACTCTTAAAGGAATTTGTCCTTTTCAGCACTTCTGAGATTGAGGTTTGGGAACAACACAGGTTACTTTGCTTTACTGCACTGAATTATGTGTTTAAATTTAGTAATCTATGATGCTCACATGCAGAATTAGAGCCAGATGATGAACCGCTCAGACTTTTTACAGATATTTTGGTATGTCAGTAAAGAAATGTCAAATATTTGAAAGCTACTGCCGTTAAACTGTCTGAAAAGCACATTTGAGGGAGCCTTGTTGAAGAGGTCTGTTATGTGCTAATGTAAAAATAAGAATATGGGCAGATAAATCATTTTTATAGAATATTATTTTTTACTTATTTATATAAGTATCAGTGTTCTGTCAAAGCTGTCAGCTCACAGGAATTGCTCAAATTAAGGAAAAATAAATCTGAAGAAGAAAAACGCCACACTTTTCCTTGCATGCATACTCTTTCGCTAACCATCTCTGCAAAGCCCACAGTGCTGTAATGCAAAGTGAGTGCGTTGTTCTCTAATGTAAATCACAGATGTGTTGGAAATGGCACATCCCTCTGCAGAGCGTATCCACAGCCTCTCTGCATGTACTAACATGTCTTTTACCTTCTCTCCTCCTCCCTCCTCCTCTCTGGCTGCATGCTCTGTCCTCCTCTTTCTCGTGTCTCTTTCTGTGTGTCAGAGTATGCAGCTCTATGGATATCAGGTTGCTCCCATGAACAGCGTATGTATCCAAAACCCCTGTAGTTTCCTTTCTGCTCGTCTTTAGGTGGTTCTAAAAATGGATGGAAGGATGAACAGAGGAACAGAGAGCTAGCTGTTTGTGTCACCTATAGATTACCTCACTTTAATGGTTTCATTTAAAAAATAAGGTAGTATGTGTGACATTTTTTGAAGATAATAGCAAAACCACAGTGGGAATGTGAATGGTGTTGATGAAAAGACTGCCACCTGGTTTTAGACACAAGAGTGGTCCCAACCTTATCATCTAACAAATATGAGTGCTACTTTAATTTCACCTTACATTCACAGCATTGCTTTAATGGGTAGAGGGAGCTATGGGAACAGTGATTATTAGGTATATGGAAGGTTTGTATGTAGGTGAGTTTCACCGACAAATTCTCAAAATAAGGAATCCCATAATATAACACAACAACCTGCTGGATAATCAAGTAAAACTCACCTTGTTTGCTCGTAGGTTAGCTTGGTGTAAATGTCAATTATCTTTGGATACTTAGAGGTATCTGTTTAATACCTCTGTCGGCCACATTTGTCTCCTGACCTGGTCTTTGAAAAAGCCTTAAGCCTGACCCTATCCAGCTGATCCTCTGTTGTCAGTGAAACGTACACAGTAGAGCTCTTGAAAGGATGAATGGAAAGAAAGAATAAGTGGGATAGAGAGGGACTTCCTTAAAGACGGGGTGTCCATCTGTCAGCTCAGCTGGGTGATTGATCGAGGGAGGATGGCAGAGGGTGGGATGAATGGAGAGAGGGATGGCAGCAGAGGAATAATAGATTTAAGGGGTCAGGAGAGATGAACTCGTACAAAAAGAGAGTGATGTGATTTAGAATGACTTGAGGCACTCTAAAGCTTCAAACACAATCAGACACTGTCCATTTTAGACTGTTTTAGGACGCGTGCTGCTTGTTTGGCAGTGTGTGTGTTCCTGCTGGGGGGTTTGTTAATGAAACTGAAAGAGGTCCAGGCTACAGACAGAAAGCTGCAGCATTTCTACTAAAGTGAGCTTTTATATAAAGAGAATAAACAGGTTTCATCCGTCTGCTCAGTGCTGTGGAATCCAAAATTATACACATTACTTGAGATTATTACCCATTACTGATTCACTTATCGATCACATTTGTTGATCAGATTTAAAGCTGGACTCCAAAATCAACATGATAATATTGGAAGTTGGTCACTGCAATACTCAAAAGTCTCAATGATGAAGAAGAAACACTTTATATTTCCCCTTAAGATGCAATGATAACCACTGCAGAGGTTTGGCAATTAATATTATTTTAAGAGAGATGGAGTACAGCGCAGCAAAAATGTCAAGAGGTTGTGTACTGTCCAGTAACTGAAGGCCACTAGTTTCTATTCAGATGAACATTCTTTCTTTCTCATTGCTCCCTCTTCCTTTCAAACACACACACACACACACACACACACACACACACACACACACACACACACACACACACACACACACACTCCTCGTCCTGTCAGTGTTGTTGATGGATAGCTGCATTGTCATGTGAAGTTGAGAGCGGTGCAGGGTCATGTTAAAATGGCGGCTGCTGCATTTTCCCTAGAGAAACAGACGAAGTGGGTGGTCAGGAGCTCAGAACCGGCATGGGTTTGTACGAGGAAAACTTGCTTTTGAGTCAAAGATCAATTAAATATGCAATAGTTTTGTTGTTTTTTTAATATTTTAGTTGTGTTTGTTGTTGATTCCGCACAAAGGCACAGTAAGGAATGGTAGCTTTAGTGATTTAGATGCAACAGCAGATTCCTCATAGCCAACCCTTATTGTTATGTTACCCAAGTGTGTCTGTAGAAATCTGACCCCTCCTCCCTTCATTCCTGTTTTGTTTGACTCTAATTGCTTTTTATGCGTGGTGCTTATTACAGTGGATGGGGTGTATGTATGGTTAAATCTAAATAATAATTGGATAGATTTAATGATGGATGTTATTCCTGTAAATTGTTTAAATGATCGTTTTTCTTTCTTCCTCTCTAGTTGTAGCCATTTACCTGAATCAAGTACATCAATGTAGGCTTAACAAATAATTTACATTGCAATATGGCAAAACAGAATGGATGAGATTTCCCATATTAGGCAGTTTAACGAGCGCCAGATGCCAGATTTATCTCAATCAATATTTACTACAGTATTGCTGTGAACCTGTTCATGAATATGCAGTTTATATGTAGTGATCTTCAGAAAATGTGTCTGTATATGTTGAGATTTACTGGAAGCTGAATTGCTGGAGTCGTAGGTGAACTGACCCTGGTACTGCTTCACCGCTCCTACAGGTGCTAAAAAAAGACAGTCAGGAGTTTGTGGCTCGGAGTTACTGGGACGTTCTGAGGCGAAGTGCCAGTCAAGTCCTCTTTTCTGACCTGGCGGAGGTACACAGACCCACCTGTCCTCTGTCCCCACATCCCCCCATTCTTCGTCCTTCACTCTTCCTCCTCAGTTGCCTCATAGATTCAGAATGACGTAGCTGCATCAAGCTTGGCCAGAATAAGACCAAAAATGTTTTCTTTCTTAATAAAAGCTTTAAAGGCCTTAATCCTTAACTAATTGTTGTTTTTCATGGCTAAATGAGACCCACATTTTTTGTCGATAGGGGCTTGATGTAAAACATTATGATCACATTAACACTTTTATTCTGGTTTGGCTTGATATTAATAATTAACATAAACTAACTTTCTTCCTTCCTTTAGTTTTATACTTCATGACACTTTGATATAATTCAGATTACTCATTCCTCCATTTCCCCATGTGAAAGCATTTCTGTTTGGGTGAGCTCTAAAGTACTTCCTCGTACTAAACGCAAAATTGATCTCTTCTAAAACTGAATATTTTTTTTCTCTTGGGTTAGCTCGATGCTCCTCCAAATTTGAAGTGTCTTCATTATTTCATTGTGTCACTTACTCCTGATCAACAAGTATGACAAAAATGTCATAATATTTATTCTAGTTGATTATTAATTCAAAAGAAATTTATTGATTATATCAGTGTTATAGCATTGATTCAATAATTGTGGTTGGATGATAGATATTGAAATGTGCGTGTTCTGATAACCTGTTGTGTTTCTCATCTGCTTTTTGTCATTTGGTCTCTTTGTTATGCTTTTGTATGTGTATCTGTGCCTTGTTATCTGTGCTATGTTGTTGTGGCTAGTGTGCAACTCACTCTTAGTTTTCACCTCAACATCAAGGATATAATGTGATATAATGATATAATGATAAGAAGGCTTACTGCAGACACATACAAATCCCTCATGCTTCCATACAACCTCAATAATTCAAACCAAATGGCGATGTGAACTTCCTGTGGCTAGCAGACTAGTGATACCTTCATACAAAACCTTCCACTTTCACACTGAAACACCTATTGGTGCTATTTTTCAAACTTTTAAACAAGCTGGAAATCCAAGATGGACGCCTCCAATGAAAAGTCTGTTGTGCTTCTATTGGAATACAGAAAGCTAATGCAGCAATATGAGGCCATCAAACACAAATGATAGGCACAACGAAGACATGGAGGTAGTGTGTTTGTTCTCCTGCATAATTATGTGTGGGGAAAAAAGTTTGACTCTACTGTAGGCTGAAATGTATAACGCTACACAGCGCTAATCCAGGGCACTGCCATCTTGGATTATGATGCTGTGGTCAAGTCGGGTTGGTGAAAACTTTACGAGTTTACGAGTCAGAAATTTGACTTTGAGGGGCGTTTCAGTTGATATTTATGACTCGGAACTCATAAATTACAACTTACGAGGATAATGCGAAAGCAGCATAAAAGTCTACAGCCATGTTAGCAGCTTTGAGAGGCTGTATGCAGCTAAATGCTAACATGCTAATAATAATAATATTAACACATTGAGTGCCAGTGTTTTTGGCCATTTTGAGTCATTTTTTAAGACCCATCATGAAAAAACATTTTTTTACTTTGTTCCATTCTTGTTTTATCAGAGGGAGAGGACACTTTGACCAAAAACACCAATTTTTTTTCCAGATTCTGTTCGTTTTGCTCTCTAACCTCGACCGTTTCCACTTCCTGCTTTGATCTCTGTGGTGTATACCATCTCTTTATGTCCCGACTACATCTCCCAGAAGCCCCAACATTACTCACAGGCTGGTGAGAGTGCCCTCTTGTGCCTGTTGCCGAAAAAACACTTTAATGTAGGCCTATAAATACATCAATGGCACTCAAAGAATGTACAGCTGAGAGGATCACCAAAGTTGTCAAAACTCAACCTGAGTGGATTAGAAATGTCTGCGCCAAATTTCATGGTAATCCATGTTAGATAGATAGATCATAGATATTTTAGTCTGGATCAAAGTGGTGGACAATGCCATCTATGGAGCCATGACACTAAGGTGGCTAAACATGTTTGGAACAAACAGACAAACAAGACTAGTCAAGTCAGAACATTTCTGCACAGGTAAAAATCTCCTCGATTGTCTTTCCGATATGTCTGACAAAGGGTCAAGCTGCTGGTAATGATTACCAACGACCAACAGTGCTAGCAAGCTAAGTGACTAATGACAGGCTATGTGCTGTGGTGGCAGCGGAAGCTAAGGTGGAGATAATGACAGTGGAGCATAATGGGGCTGACCTTGTATTTACACCGAGCAGCCTTTCATCTGCCGGGACGTCAGACGGACAGAAGAGACAAATCAGACAGGGGGACGGGAGGAGGGATTAAAAGGAGGGATAAACACGGATATGAAAAGTTTGAGGGGCTAAAACATGTACATAAATTTAACAAAAAGTCAGGAACACAAAAGAAAAGGGATAATTTAAAGAGATAGTAAACTTTATAGTTGTAACATATCTATGTCTGTTTAAAAGCACCAGATCAGATAATAGAACCCTGAGGGTGGAGAATAAAGGGAAGAGATAAAATCAGGAAGACAACAAGCAGGTGAGAGAGGCCTACAGAAGATGACACAGGTCAGCGGAGAGAACAAATGTTGAGGAACAAAGTGGGTGGAGAGACGAGACGTTCGGGAAACATTTAGGGGAAGAGAACGAAGCAGGTTGTATTTAGTGAGGGATGTGTTTACTCAACAGATTAGTCACCATTAAACCTCTTTGCTTTTGTCTGGAGAAGGAGGGACTGAATGACAGGCTGAGAGGGAAGGAGGGAGGGAAGAAGAGCGAATCACCTCCATGTTTGTCAGGTGAAGGAGGTACTGACGGGTAGTACAAGGAGAAAGGAAACCAGAGCAGGGTAAGAGGGAAGAAGTGATAGGAGAGGGAAATGAAAAGACAGAGAGATAAACATGTAAGGAGAAAGAAGAGTAGGTCATGGGAGGGAAAGGATTTGCTGTTTTCACCCTGGAAGATGTGACTGACTTGAGCTCTTCCTCCAATGTGTTACTCACAGATAGAGATGATGAGGAAGAGCGTTTAGTGTTTACATCGGTAATTACTGTTTTTACCTTCGGCCTCATGATCAAAGTCAGATGAAGCTCTCACACACACACACACACACACACACACACACACACACACACACACACACAGATGGACAAATAGACACATGAATACGCCAGGTGTTGGCTCGTGCCTTGTGGGCGTGGTAACCATTACGTCTTCATGGGGATGATGAGCTCACTGGTGCTGCAACACTTCCAGGAATGATAAGCTTGTTTTGATCAGTCTTGCACGTCTTACAAAGGTTCGAAAGGTTAGACAGAATGTTTTTGGTTTTATTTTATATTAACATTGGATCAAATGGCTTTGGGTAATGGGAAAATTTTCATTCATAATAATGCTGAAATATCATAGTGTAATTTCCCTTTGCTCTTGGTAGTTTGGTTGGATGGACCACAGCTTTACTGTTGTCAGCTTCAGTCGTGCATTCAGCAGAAACAGGTGTCTGTTTTCAGTTAAGAAGCACAGATTAACCTACAGTACAGTGTACGCTTCCCACCCAGCACCAAACGTTCCCTCAGGAGATGCTGGAAAACAAAAAAGAGCTCAAATGACATTAAATGTTGGTGGTCATACCAAATGTATGTTAGCACAGTCACCATGACAATATCATTAGGCCACAATATGTCAGCGTTGTGTTTCCAGCTTGTTCTGCTGCCACCAAATGAATGAAATACAGCTTTGTAGTGGTCGGGGAGGAATAGTGTTGGTTCAAATCTTGCAGATGGAGATGACCATCTCTGATTCCATATTTGATTAAATTGATTTCATAGATTTACCATGGTGCATGACATCCAGATATCAATAACCTCACTTGTTAGTTGCTCAATTCAACTAAAATCAAACACTAATGCCAAAATGCACATCAACTCCCGAAGTAATCATAAATCACCCGACCAACTGGATTTGATTCAACATTTAAACCTCTGCAGTCACTGCAGCAGTAATCAGACAGCGATCCATTAATTACATATCCATAAACATGCATCCATTTAGAAAAGAAAAGGTCTCTTGTTTTAGCGTTCTTTATTCATGAAAGACAAAACAAATAGTTTAAGATAATGGAAAGTACAGGAGGGCCATGGTGAAGAGGAGAGGCAGAGACACACCACCTGGATGCTGTCTAGATGTATGAACAGCTCATGTGTCATAAAGACACAACAGTAATGCGTCAGTTTTGAGATAAAAGAGCAAAACTTTTTTTGTCCTGTTTGTCCATAATCAGTGAGACACAGAAAACAAGACACTGTAATGATAATCTGTAGTTGTTTCTGTGTGTTAATATGAAGGAAGTCCCCCTGATCAAAGACAGAGAGAGACCAGACTGTGACATGTTTGTGGTCCTAAATCTGGATTTACTTTTAATCTTTGTTTCTCAGACGGAATCTTATCATGTGAGTTATCTGTCCATTTCAGTAGGATTCAAGAGATTTTGTTTAGTACCTTAATGAACTACATCTCATTGTAGAGAATGTTAATATTGCCATAACTACCCCAAAATTGAGACCCATATTTTGATTTGTTTTTATCGAAGGCTTATCCTAGTGGTTTCCAACCAGGGAAAATATGAATAGCACCTTAAGAAAAACAAAAAAGACATTTATCTTACTGGACAGTATTATCATGTTTTATTGTTGGCAAGCCGTTGTCACAGGGCATAGATATGTAACCTTTGATGTTGGGTCCGGAGTCATGCACTGTATATATAATTTCTTAATTTTAGAAACTGATGGATGTTTTGGCAGCTTATCACAGCCAGCTGTTTCTGATATCAGTTTCATTATCATAGTAATTAAATAAAAATCTCTAGACTTTCTTGAAACTTGTCTTTGGAACATGACTTGAACACTAAACACTATTTACTTTGTTATTACCCAGATCAAAAGGCTGAGTTTTCTATCCATCATTATCCATTCACCTCAGTTATAGTCATACTTTATGTCACAACTCATCATCTGTCAGATGATGGTTTGCCTTTTGTAAACCTTTGTCATCTTGTTTGACATTTCCTCTTGTCCCACATTGGATTTTAGGATTTTATCCTTGAGGTAGAACCACGAATGGCATCGTGGCAGTGATGATGATAATTATGTTGATGATGGGAATGGCATAAATGCTCTTCCTTTTTAGAAAGACATGAGATTCCAGCCAATCTTATGTTTGCATATACCTCAGCATGGCCGTGGATTGGACAGAGGGGGGTGGCTGGGTGGGGCATGGCAGGGAAAGAGAGAGAGAGAGACAAAAGATGGGCATTTGACATCCTCCTTTCTGCACCGACGCTGGCTGAGTCTTTTTTGGAATTGCTCAAAAGCGCAGTCACCTTTTTCTGCGATACATGTGTTAGGCATTAGGCATCGTTTTCATAAAAGGCTCATGAAACTCACTTACGTCACCTTGTTTTTGCAAATGATTTAGAAAATGTAACAAGCAGCAGATTATAAAATGACAACAAGCATCCCAGAGTCTGTTCAAAATGACAAGGATCATTCAGTAAAATCACACTTGCGAACTGTGGAAGGAAAACAGAAGGGATAAGAAGAAAGAAGAAACAGTATAAAAAGAAAGAAAGAAAAGAAATACAAACAACATGAATGACACTTGACGGAAAAAGGTGGAATCGGCTCCCATTCTCAGCATTTGTGCCTGTCTGGGTTTTGTTCTGTGCTGCCGTTGTTTGTGATTTCAGGTTGTGTTCAGGTGTGTCAATGTGGCTTTTGCAGGAGAGGTGCATGGGATGCGGTGGCTTTAATGTGTCTGTACGTTTGGCCGCTCAGTTGTCTGTATTTGTCTGTCTCACCTCTAAATGTTCTTCCACATGTCTCTCTTTCTTGCATCTCTTCTCTCTCCCACTATGTCCTCCTTATTATGACATCTTGCCTCCTATCCAGCATGATTTTGCTTTTCGTGGTGTGTTTTTTTCTTTAGCAGAGCTGTAGTGGTCTGTGTTTCATGCTGCTGTTGAAACTCCTTGCCAGTCTAGGCAGCATGGATAAAAAATGGATCCAAGTCTCTCATTTTATTTTCTTACTTTGCTTTCCAAAAATCAAAATTTTACCTGCCCATTTTTTTGCTGCACATAATTTATCCCACATATCCTACATTAAACTTACACATTACTGCTGCCTAGACTGGAATGTTTGATGTCATGATGGCTGCCGATCGTTTGTCTGAGCTGATTCGTTTGCCGTTGTTCATCCGGTGCACGTTCGGCACACATTCAGCGGAAACCTGCTTCCTGCTCGCCTGGCACCATGGTTGCCATGTTGGATTGATGATGGACTCGTTCTGCCCACTGCTTCTCCTCCAGTCACAATGCTTGATGTGTATTGATTAGTCGCTCATTGATCCTCTCTTGTGCTCTTCCTTCTCTGATGATTCGCAGCGAGCAGATGAGAGCATCACAATCGACACCACCCTGTTGGTCCATTTCTTTGGGAAGAAAGGGAAGGCAGAGCTTACATTTGATGACTTCTACAGGTATTAAAACATGTACAGTAGACAGCATAATAAATATCAACCAAATCATAACACAGTAACATGCTACTGTTGAGTAAAATCAGTTTGTTCCTGTTTCCCTTCCATGTTGTTTTTCAGGTTTATGGATAACCTCCAAACAGAGGTGTTGGAAATTGAGTTTCTGACCTACTCTAAAGGGATGACCACCATCAGTGAAGAGGACTTTGCCAAAATCCTTCTTCGCTTCACTAATGTGGAGAACATCAGCGCCTATCTGGAGAATGTCCGCCACTGTATACCTGATGAGAAGGTGCAGTATATGAACACACTCAGTCTTTTATTAGAACAAGTTTTACATACATGAAATCCCCATAAAGTTGTCCAAGTTGTGCAATTTTTGCATGGATGTATCTATACAATGTAATTTAATTTCTTTTTGAGTTTCTACTTGTTTGGATAATGTTGGATAATGTCGCTGTTAGTCTGTTGGACAGCAAAAACCATAGAGACATGAGATTAGATAATTTAACAGCTAAGTTACAGACCAGATGAACAGTTTCCCTGCTCAGTTGAGGCACCTGTACTGAGGAATCAATGGCTCCCATAAGGATGTCAAAGTGATTATCTGTGTATTGGTGTGTGTATTGTGTATTGTAGTGTCAATAAGTTTTGTGGATTTCAGATTGTCATGTTTTCCTTTAGATATCACCACATACTTTTCCTAATCCGTTATCTGTGTAATTCCTACTTTATGGGTGCTCCCGCCTTTCAGCCATCTAAAGCGTCTGTAATTTCCCACCACCGTCTGTGCCTGAGGCTGTTGTGGCTCTCTGCAATTCAGCACTCCACTGCCTCACTTTACCACACACACACACACACACACACACACACAATCTATCTATCTATCTATCTATCTATCTGTCTGTCTATCTGTCTATCTATCTATCTATCTATCTGTCTGTCTATCTATCTATCTATCTGTCTATCTATCTATCTAGCTATCTATCTATCTATCTATACATTGGCATGTTGTTCTTATGCAACCCATCTCTATTTCTGTCCCTCCCTTCTCTCCTTGTCATGCTGTGGAAGAAGCAAGAGGTTGGTCTCTGCTTTGTACAACACACAGCCTGCACTTATAATCCGTCAGTGTATCCTGCTATTTAGTTTCTTCTTTTTTCCATGAAGGGAAGATACATGCCTATCTGTGTACAATTTCCAAAAACTGCATTTCCTTATTTGTTTAAATTTTGGGATTTTATTTTTAATGTATACTGATCTTGATTCACAGCAGAGAGCATGAGGCGGTTACTTGTTGAATGGCTTCAGCTTTGTTATTGTATGCAGCTATTTTAGGGTTATGAAGGTTTGAAAATTCCCATGTCATTACAAATGCAACCCTGTAATTAATGACCTCTTATGTCATTAATGGGACTAATTTAATCATTTTAGTCATTGATTGATTGATTGAGTTGTGGTCAGCTGTTTTTCTATTGTGGTTATGGTTAAATAAGATCCCTTTGGAGGGTGGTCTGTGCTGAAACACTCATTACTCTCATTTTCAAGCTTGCTTTTCTCCAGAGAACAACATTTTCATCAATAGCTCATCAATACTTCTCCCCAAAGTAATCTTCTTGGCTGTGTTTTTTTCTGGTATTTCAGGGAATCACCTTTGATGAGTTCAGATCATTCTTCCAGTTTCTCAACAACCTCGAGGACTTTGCCATTGCCATGCAGATGTACAATTTTGCTTCTCGCTCCATTGGCCAAGGTAGGAAGAGAGCAGCTGTGGCTGCAGGCAACAAGGGTCTCTGCTGACTGTACACACACAGCTGGTGGGCTTTTTCCTCTTAGCTTGGTGCACAACAATGATCCTCATATTGCTTTTACACTGTCTTTATACCAGATGAATTTGCAAGAGCGGTGTATGTGGCAACTGGGCTGAAGCTGACACGTCACCTCGTAAACACCATCTTCAAGATCTTTGATGTGGATCATGATGATCAGCTCTCCTACAAAGAGTTCATTGGAATAATGAAAGACCGGCTGCACAGGGGAGCCAGGGTGAGAAACTGTGAAAGTTTTTATTTAACTCTTCTCCATTAGAGGTCATGGTCTGCTACAGAAGTCATACAGTGTGTGAGATGAGTGGATTTACTGTACTAACTGTACAGTAAGTGGTGAAAATGCTGACACATTCAGCATTACCTAGAAGCTTTAAACCCTCTGCTTTAAGATAATATGTGAACAAGAGCTTCAGTAGTTATGTTGATAAAGATAAACCAATAATATCGCCTCTCACATTGTAGTGAACTAAGTGTAACTCCTCCTGACTTTCCCTTTAAGTAGCACAGGCTTGTACTTTTTGGGTGGAGGGCCATGTTGAGTGACAGCTTTGTAAAAGAAGCTGGTAAGAACATCAATGAATTACTTGAAGCGATGAAAACTCCAAGTGAACTGGAAATCACCTTGAGCGACTCCATAGTGTTGTTCCCAAAGAGGGATACTGCCCTCTAGTGGTGTGTTGAGATACAGTACTACAGTCCAGATCCTCATTTACAACAGTCTGAAAACATCACTAGCCAGTTCTTCTATTTATGACTTTTTGGGCTTCTTTGGATGCTGTCTTGGCCTCACAGTCTTGGCTTATTAACAGCGTCCTCTCTTCCTCTCCCTCTCTCATCACGTTGTTGCTCGCATCCTCAATCTTCTCTCTTTCTGCCACTCTCATCTGTGCTGCCATCATTCCAACCTGTCCTGTTTTACAACACCCAAACCCCTGTTCCTCCTCTCGTATTTTCCTCTGTCATGACGTCTACCCACTGACCTCTCAGGGCTATAAATCTGTGGAACGCGCCACCTCTTTTAGATCCTGTCTGAAGAAGGAGCTGGCCAGCAGATAAGTAACACCAACCACAAGACACTGGACTGAGTTTATGATGTTCATTGTTTCATCATTCATTTCTTATATATAGGATGCAATTTTTTGTAAATATATACATTATATATATTATTCCTTGCCTCATCTTGTTGTCTTTTTATCATACAACCTGTAACAGGATTTTTTTCAATATTACATCAAATTTACATGTTCGTACTTAATCTTGAGTCCTCACTGGATTTAAGTTCAGTTTTTGCTAGCCTCTCTCTCTTTAATAGTGCACACTGTGTTAATACATGTCATGTTTAGATTTGGTCATCGCATTTTAGGTTGAAAAAAATAAAAGTAACATCTTCAATCAACAAATAGAATGAGATTAAGAAAAAAACACCATTAAGTTTCTATTTCCTTATAACTGGTATATTTAGCTGTCACTGTAGCTACAGTAAAACACAGTTAAATGTCCTGACTTCTGACTTCCAGCCTGACTGTGCCTCCCTTCATTCTGTGTTTACCAGGTGAAGAGCCAACACCACACCTCCTTCTCCAGCTGTGTTCGCTCTGGGGCCAGAAGACAAGTGCATCAGCTCTGGAGGAGGTACAAGGAGAAGCCATAGAGGAGGAGAGAGAAAGATGGAAAGAAAGATATAAGAAGTCATAACAAAAGTCTCTATTGGATCTCCAAAATTGACAATAACTATAAGCATGCCGGCACACAGCTGACTGATGCTCTGTCTGATTATAATCAGCAACATCATTCCTCTGTTGGTTCTTGTTTTCCCCTACATCTTGATCCCTGTATGATTTTCTGTGTATTCAAACAAAATATAATTATTTTAGAAAACAAATTTACAAGCATAGCCTCTCCGCAAAAGTAAAAAGAACTGCAACTAATGACTATTTCTTTTTCGGATAAATCTAGCTTTTATAAATCAAGCTATTAAAACATTATTTAACTAGCTTACGTATTCCAAAGGGCATAGAAATGCAAAGCATTCATTTTATAACAATATTACATAGATAAAACTAAGCAGGCTTTAGCATTTTTGAAGTTCTACCAGCCAATGAATAATGTTTTAACTTTTCAAAAAATATGCCTTTTTAGGTAAGAATAATTAGCTGAATTGCTGCACTATACTGTCACAACTGAAAGAGCACAACAAAAATATATTTGGTAACAATAATGTTATTCATGTGCAATCAATAACAGTGGTAATATATTAACATACAGCAGACCACTGAAATTATGTAATTAAATGAAGGTATTGTGAATATGTATTGTCTGTTTTCTCCTCTTTTTACTCATGTCCGTCTTTTTTGACATAATTTTAGTTTGATCTCATCCAGCCAGCGTAGTTTATTTTTTTTATTGCATCGAGAGAGTAAATTATGGATGTGACAGCATAAAACACGAAAGACAAGAGTTTTTGTAATATTGTAATTGTGTTGTAATGTCAATATGACATGATCCTTAATGTTTTGGCCTGTTTTATGTCTTAGTTGCATGTGTGAATATATATGTCTAAATATGAAATAGATATCCACATAGGTGCCTTCTTTCCATTCCTTTTGTCATCTGAAAAGTGTCACAGCAAATAATGTAGTTTTTGTGTAGTTTTAACGCTGAAATATATTAGGAATATATTGAAATGAAGGGATAAGTAGGAAATAGAAAGCTGTCAAGTAAATTATTCTCATCATGTTCTCAATTTTTCATGTCTGTCACCTCGTTTGACCTGGTGAATTTATTTTCATGCACGAATAAACTATTTTAAAGAGACATCCGTGGTATTCACTGAGCATGCGCAACGACACCCGTTATGCAACCACTTTCGTAATTGACCATGGCGGACGTGTCTCACCTAGCTAAATATAAGCGTTAAAACGGAACATTTGTGGGAGATAAAACATGTGCTGCAGTTCTTCGGTAAGTTTGTTGTCACAATACAAATGAGTCATCGAGAAAAAAAGTTGTTCGACAACATTGGACGTGATGCTAACTAGCTAGCTCACTTAAGATGCTAATCTTTTATTCAAGCTAATGTTTTATTCAAGCTAATGTTAGCGGACGGTAAGAGGCTAATGGTCCCGTCAAGTGTGTTTTCTAATATGCAGGTATCCCTGTTTTAATTTACAATAGACTACAGTGTGTTTGTTGAAGCGTATCATAATTTAACGACTTACTTTTACTTAATGCGAATGTTCTACATTAGTTGACATAAATTGTCTAGTGGATACACCCATGGCCACCGTATGTAACGTTGTAAATACTTAAGAAATGGTTGTAGAAAATTTAAAAAATGTGAATGTTGATCAGATATCACGGTACATACAACATATTGTCAGTTTGGTGACAGTGTTTTTCAATAGGTTTAACAATTTTGAGCTGTACTTGTCAGCTAATGTAATTCTAACTGAAAAACAGGAGCGGTGCGTTACGGCAAAAACGTAGGGTTTTCGAGATGACGTCGCTGACTACGTATTTTGCGTGCCAAGGCGAATGGGAAACGTGTAAATTTTAAGGCCAATTTATAGTACTCCGTAAAGTGCCGTACATAGAGACGGAGAGCCCTCTGCGTCGCCGGAGAGCCTGACGGAGAGCCTCTCCGTCCTCTCCGGGCGCAGGATTTTTTTTTACGCAGTCGGAGAAGTATATTACACGTTAGCGCCACTGAAACCCGTCAAAGCGAGGTGGATCTGGTGTAGGAGTTGAAGACGGAACGCTAGTTCTCCGTCTGTTTTCTGTCAGGAAGATTATAAACGACGCACCGATCCTTCGGCATGTCACGTAAACCCAAACTAAAATACGTTTAATGCGTATTTACCCACGTAATACTCTGTTGTCAAAATTGAATAAGCAGCCTGGTCAATGATAAAGGTTTTGGCTCGTACTGTTATGTAATAAATAAACGAATCAAGAAAAGCATGCGTTGCATCGCAATGCATTGTGGGTCTCATGAAATTAAATTTTAACAGTAAAGTAAGAACTAAAGTAACAGTTGGGACTTTAATTTTATTTTCTCTGTTTTGGTGCGGTTATATTTGGTTTACTACTCGCTACTCAGATGTGTGAGAAGAAAGGTGCCACCACGAGTGAGAATGACTGTCCGGTACATGACTTCCGATCGTCAGCAGTGTGTACATTAAGACTATACTTTCAGGGATCATTTCTATAGTTTCTGACTTGAGAAATGTGTTTCTAAAGTGTTTGGTCTCGCTACCCACGATGATGAGTCGCGATATTCCTTTCTGAGCGTGAAGCTGACAGAGAGAAATGATTCAGTTCATACACTCTCTGTCATTGATGACCGTTCTTTGCTTCTTAACGGAGTAGAGAGGAAAGGAGTATGATCAGAGTGGTAGTACTTATTTGTTGAATGGGAAGTAAACTACGTTTTCAAATAAAAATTGTCATAGTGACAATAGAGTGGTCCTGTTTGACGTTCAGAAACCTTTTAATAAACTGTATTTAAAAAATCTCTAGGCTTCATAGGCTTGCAAAACCACCAGGTGGCTAAAGTATGTAAAACAGGCCGCTGTGATCTGAACCATGTAGTCTGTGTTACAATGTAATTTCTATCGCGAGTCACGACTGTTGAGGAAAGAGTGTATGACTCTGTAATTTGTTTATATCAAAGTCCTGTATTTTTTAGTGGGTATATCACGACTACACTGCATCACATAGGCCTACGTGTGTGTAAATCATTTGGACAACAATTATGTTGTGGTGTAGTGTGATGTTATATGACACATAATGTGACAGTGTCATATAATATATGACTTTACACCACAGGACCACAGGAGGGTAGTATTTGTGTTCTGTGTCACTTCTCGAAAATGGCATTGGTTCAAGTAGGCAGAGGACAGTGCTTGTGTCACAGTGATGTATAGTACAGGGGAGATTTTAGTCATTTTTATTGAGAAATAATATTTTTTCAACTGTTTTGGGGTTTAGGTGATTTCTTTTTTTAGATAAAACTTCTCCAACCTTCATCCCAACTCAACTGAACAAAACGCTCCTCTATTACAACGTGTTGGGCAGTAACACCGTTGCTTTTGACAGCAACTAATACTCTAAAGGTGCTTTCACACTGATCACACAAGGCACGGGTGCACCAAGAGACGTGTGAGAAGAAAGGTGCCACCATGAGTGAGAATGACTGTCCAGTACAAGACTTCCAATCGTCAGCAGTGTGTTCGTTAAGACTATACTTTCAGGGATCATTTCTATAGTTTCTGACTTGAGAAATGTGTTTCTAAAGTGTTTGGTCTCGCTACCCACGATGATGAGTTGCGATATTCCTTTCTGAGCGTGAAGCTGACAGAGAGAAATGATTCAGTTCATACACTCTCTGTCATTGATGACCGTTCTTTACTTCTTAACGGAGTAGCGAGGAAAGGAGTATGATCAGAGTGGTAGTACTAATTTGTTAAACAGTAAATAAATTAACTTTTTCAAATAGAAATTGTGTTAGTGACAATAAGGTGGTCCTTCCTGATGTTCAAAAACTTTTTAATAAACTGTATTAAAAAAATCTCGAGGCTTTATGTGCATGCAAAACCACCAGGTGGCTAAAGTATGTAAAACAGGCAGCTGTGATCTGAACCATGTAGTCTGTGTTACAATGTAATTTGTATCGCGAGTCACGACTGTTGAGGAAAGAGTGTATGACTCTGTAATTTGTTTATATCAAAGTCCTGTATTTTTTAGTGGGTATATCACGACTACACTGCATCACATAGGCCTACGTGTGTGTAAATCATTTGGACAACAATTATGTTGTGGTGTAGTGTGATGTTATATGACACATAATGTGACAGTGTCATATAATATATGACTTTACACCACAGGACCACAGGAGGGTAGTATTTGTGTTCTGTGTCGCTTCTGGAAAATGGCATTGGTTCAAGTAGGCAGAGGACAGTGCTCGTGTCACAATGATGTACTGAACAAAACGCTCCTCTATTACAACATGTGTTGGGCAGTAACACCGTTGCTTTTGACAGTAACTAATACTCTAAAGGTGCTTTCACACTGATCACACGAGACACGGGTGCACCAAGAGAACCCCAGTCATTGTGTTGTTGTTGTGACGCTCAAAGATGCAGCGCAGGTGGAGTTTTTGCACCCAAGTTGAGGATTCAGTGTGCCGTTACAACACATGCGTGCTTTCAATAGGAGAGATTTCAGGAGCTGCACAGAAATGGGGGATGGAGGAAAGACTGATTCTTGCCGTATCACATTTTGGCGATTGTAGCTCCTGGACGAACTGAAACGCTCCCACATCCTGCTACCGCCCCCCACCCCACCTAAATTCTAAATTCTTCTTCTCATCATGATCAGCATAAATAAATCCAGGGCTTTCGGCTGGAAGGTCGAGAAATACGTTATCCTCACAAAACTGAAGAACGCCACTCATTCAGTTTCCACTGATCCTTAGTCTAGCAACTCGGTCGCTCGGCGCCCTGCTCTGCGCTCGCTTGCGCCATAAACCGCGGTTTATGGTTTATGGTTCGATGTGAAACCAGCTTAACATAGAGCTGCGCGATATTACGATATATATCATTATGCGGTATAAAAATGTCTACTGTACGATATAAGCCTCTGTTGATTATATCGTAATTTTAACATGTAGCTACTTAGTTAGCTGTGTTGCTACGCTAACATAAACGTTGCTCTGGTTGTGGTTTAGATACGTTGTGTAAAGTACAACTGAATGTCGGAATCACCGCTGGATAATCCAAATGTATCACGCGAGTTCAAAACGTGTCTTGTATGAAGCAAAGACATAATAATAAGGCGGCTACTGTAACCGCAGCAACGCTACTGCTTTGTGGTAGCATGTTTACGTCACCAGTAAGGACAGGTTTGGGGCAGGTCTCACTCAGAAATAAACAGAGCTAAAGCAGCATGGAGGATGTCGTGTTGCGTGTCTACTTATGGTGAGTTCATTTAAACAGGAATGTCAGAATTTACAAATTCCAAATCAAAATTTAAATCAGAACCCCCCGTGAAGTCAGATCTCCCTCTTAGAAAGTTGGATTTAGTTCACCAACCTGACATAGAATTCATGCTATCTGCTACTGAAAAATACAGTAGCTACATGTTTTGTTGTATGGCTGTAATGCTGGAAGAGTTCTGACTTCCAGTGAACACACCATAAGGCAAACTGTCACTTTTAACAGTAACATGTTACTTTTTGCTGTAAGGAATCAACAAAGTAATTGAGTTAATCTGTGAATGAAGTAACCAGTAACTGTAACTAGTTACTATTTGGCAGTAACTAGCACAACACTGTTTACAACTGCATGTTTCAAATGGAACTTATGGGGTTTATATTTCTGTCAAACCTCGCACCAAGACCTGAGCCGCTTCCTGAAGCAGTCACGTCGTACGGACGGGCAGCGAGGCTTTGGACAAGATCGGTGATGTCACTCATGAAATGATACAAGCCTCGATAAACGTCTCATGGAAACAATCATGGGTCACTCAACACACTTCAAAGCATCGGTACAGCAGGTAACATCACTAGATTACAGGGAATCATTTCTTGTGTGTCAGGAATCTGCATTGTAAGTGTGAATTTCAGGCTTCACAGAGACACTTTTAATGTTCTCCTGGTAGCCTAACATTGTGAAGAAAAACAGCTGATAGTGTGGAAATAGGAAAATGGTAGTCTTCTCAACAACAGCTTGTTTAGTGATTATTAAAGTAAGTAGTGTGATAGCAAGTGAGGAAAAGATCCAGACTGTCTGCTGGTGTTTTCTTTATCTCAGTCTTTTCAGTGATTGGTTGTGCTATGCTGTGTTAAATCACATGACTGGAGGAGTTTGTTGGCGGCAGAGAGGAACCCTCAGTGATGAGAAGTTTCCACTGAATGAGATGCAGTTTTCACCATCAGTCAAGTTAAGACTATACTTTCAGGAATCATTTCTAAAGTTTCTGACTTGAGAAATGTGTTTCTAAAGTGTTTGGTCTCACTACTCATGATGATGAATTGTGATATTCCTTTCTGAGCATGAAGGTGACAAAGAGTAATGATTCATTTCATACATTCTCTGTCATCATTGATTGCTCTTTACTTCTTCATAGAGTTTTGAGGGAAGGAATATAATCAGAGTGGTGCTAACATGAAAAAATAAAGAAAGCTCTTGACTTTAATGCTTCTTTAGGTGTACTGATAAGAAAAGAAAAATTCTGTTGGTATTCTGCTTTTTAAAGTAGAGATAAACAAATGATTTGGTTATTATTTCTGTAGTGCATTGATGAACAGTTTTGATAGTCTCTCAGTCCTGTTTTTTATCATCTCAGGAGTACCTGATGTCTAGTGATGACTTAAAAACACATCATTTAAAGGATATGAATAAAATGTATTGTAGTATTCATAATCTTTATTGAGACTTGAACAGATCTTCTTTCAGTCAGTGTGACAAAATGGTCTGAAGTCTTTTCAGTATTTGAACCATCAACTTTTCCTCCTTTGACACTTGTCTTTCTTGTTCTTTTTCATCCCTCAGTACTGCTTTTCTCTTCTTTCTGTTTGCTGTCAGAGTCATGCAGGGATTGGCTGCTGTGACGACAACTGGAGGAGTTTGTTGGTGGCAGAGAGGAACCCTCAATGATGAGAAGTTTCCACTGAATGAGATGCAGTTTTCACCTTCAGTCAAGTTAAGACTATACTTTCAGGGATCATTTCTATAGTTTCTGACTTGAGGAATGTTTTTCTAATGTGTTTAGTCTCGCTACCCACGATGATAAGTTATGATATTCTTTTCTGAACATGAAGCAGGCAGAGAATAATGATTCAGTTCATACACTCTCTGTTGTTGATGACTGTTCATTGCTCTTTCATGGAGTATTGAAGAAAGGAGTATGATCAGAGTGGTGCCAACATAAAAAAAAAAATATAAAGAAAGCTCTTGACCTGTAATGCTTCTTTAGGTGTATCAATAAGAACGCTGTGTTTCTCTGATGATGTTCTGCTTTTAAAGGAAGCGATAAACAAACAACTAGAGAAATATTTGTTCAGTGGATTGATGGACAGTTAAACAGTATTTATAGTCTCTTAGTTCTGTTCTATACTACTGTAAATCTCCTCTATAAATATGGGTGCTCTATATTTATACTTTTATATTTTATATCTTCATTTTAATTTCCTTATTTATGTGTCCTAAGCTGAGAGACTCTACAAAATTTAGTTTTGCGTGCATAATGACAATAAAGAATCTTGAATCTTGAATCTTTATCATCTCAGGAGTACCTGATGTCTAGTGATGACTTAAAAACACATCATCTAAAAGTTATGAATGAAATGTTTTATAGTATTAATCATGTTTATTGAGACTTGAACACATCTTCTTTCAGTCAGTGAGAGAAAATGGTCTGAAGTCTTTTCAGTATTTGAACCATCGACTTTTCCTCCTTTGACACTTGTCTTTCTTGTTCTTTTTCATCCCTCAGTACTGCTTTTCTCTTCTTTCTGTTTGCTGTCAGAGTCGTGCAGGGATTGGCTGCTGTGACGACAACTGGAGGAGTTTGTTGGTGGCAGAGAGGAACCCTCAATGATGAGAAGTTTCCACTGAATGAGATGCAGTTTTCACCCTCAGTCAAGTTAAGACTATACTTTCAGAGATCATTTCTATAGTTTCTGACTTAAGAAATGTGTTTCTAAAGTGTTTGGTCTCGCTACCCACGATGATGAGTTATGATATTCCTTTCTGAGCATGAAGCTGACAGAGAATAATAATTCAGCTCCTACGCTCTCTGTCATTGATGACTGCTCGTTGTTTTCTCATGAAGAGTTGAGGAAAGGAATATGATCAGAGTGGAAGTAGTGGTGTTGTAAGTCGGCAGTTTTTGTTAAGCTTGAACTGTTATTTCAAAGTTCTGTGAATCATCTCTTACAGGGTCAGTGTTGTTTCTACAGAAATTTGAGTTTTTACAAAGTCTTTTAAACTTAGTCCCCGAGATCTTTAGAGTGAATTGTATTCCACTTTATACCAAATATTCAGTGTCATTGAAGAATCACTTTGTGTTTTATTTTAAAATGAAGAGTCTTTGACTGTAATAATTTCATACAATAAATGGTTTAGTATATCGGCTGTTGTTTTGTCGTACATAAACCACTAACATCATAGTGACTTATGCAGGAACATGAGTCTACATCTCACTGTGAAGTCTACAGTGTTCATTTGAACAAGAACTGGTCTTAATGCTGCTCAGTGTGAACAAATGAATGGAGCCTTTACTGTTGGAAATAAGTAGGTTGGAGCTGAATTACTGGGACAAACAGACTGAAAATCTAATTCAGTTTCACATATTAGTCTTGTTAAAAAGTAAAAGAGACTTTCTCTCTTGAGTCATCTGAAGCACAAAATGATGAGCTTCTGTACCTCTGAACCCTGAGTGACAATCACTTTACACTGAATGAGATGCAGTTTTCACCCTCAGTCAAGTTAAGACTATACTTTCAGGGATCTTTTCTATAGTTTCTGACTTGAGAAATGTGTTTCTAAAGTGTTTGGTTTCACTACCCCCGATGATGAGTTATGATATTCTTTCTAAACATGAAAATGACAGAGAGTAATGATTCAGTTCATACACTTTCTGTCATTGATGACTGCTCTTTTATGGAGTATTGAGAGAAGGAATATGATCAGAGTGGTACCTGTATAAAAAAATAAAAAAAGAGCTCTTGACTCGTAGTACTTCTTCAGGTATATCATTAATGCTGTTTTTCACTGGAGATATTAAATTTTTTATGTTAATATTGAACAGACAACTATATTATTATTTGTTTGGTGGATTGATGGACAGTTAAACAGTTTTGATAGTCTCTCAGTCCTGTTCTTTCACCTCTGAAGAACTTGATGTTTAAAGATGATATAAAACACATCAGTTGATAAATATGAATGAAATGTTTTATAGTATTAATCATGTTTATTATGACTTGAACAGATCTTCTTTCAGTCAGTGAGAGAAAATGGTCTGAAGTCTTTTCAGTATTTGAACCATCAACTTTTCCTCCTTTGACACTTGTCTTTCTTGTTCTTTTTCATCCCTCAGTACTGCTTTTCTCTTCTTTCTGTTTGCTGTCAGAGTCGTGCAGGGATTGGCTGCTGTGACGACAACTGGAGGAGTTTGTTGGTGGCAGAGAGGAACCCTCAATGATGAGAAGTTTCCACTGAATGAGATGCAGTTTTCACCCTCAGTCAAGTTAAGACTATACTTTCAGGGATCATTTCTATAGTTTCTCACTTGAGAAATGTGTTTCTAAAGTGTTTGGTCTCGCTACCCACGATGATGAATTATAATATTTCTTTCTAAGCATGAAGATGACAGATAGTAGTGATTTAGTTCATGCACTCTCTGTCACTAATGACTGCTCATTGCTTCTTCATGGAGTTTTGAAGGAAGGAATGTGATCAGAGTGGTACCAACATAACAAAAAAAAGAAAGCTCTTTATCTTTAATACTTCTTTAGGTGTATTCATAAGAATAATTTGTTCTTCTGTTGGTTTTCTGCTTTTTAAGGTAAAGATGAGCAAATGACTGGGTTATTATTTGTTTAGTAGATTGATGGACAAATAAACAGTTTTGGTAGTATTTCAGTCCTGTTCTATACTACTGTAAATCTCCTCTATGAATATGGGTGCTCTATATTTATACTTTTATATTTTATATCTTCATTTTAATTTCCTTATTTGTGTCCTAAGCTGAGAGACTCTACAAAATTTAGTTTTGCGTGCATAATGACAATAAAGAATCTTGAATCTTGAATCTTTATCACCTCAGGAGGACCTGATGTCGAGTGACGACTTAGAAACACATCATCTAAAAGTTATGAATGAAATGTTTTGTAGTATTAATCATGTTTATTGAGACTTGAACACATCTTCTTTCAGTCAGTGAGAGAAAATGGTCTGAAGTCTTTTCAGTATTTGAACCATTGACTTTTCCTCCTTTGACACTTTTCTTTCTTGTTCTTTTTCATCCCTCAGTACTGTTTTTCTCTTCTTTCTGTTTGCTGTCAGAGTCGTGCAGGGATTGGCTGCTGTGACGACAACTGGAGGAGTTTGTTGGTGGCAGAGAGGAACCCTCAATGATGAGAAGTTTCCACTGAATGAGATGCAGTTTTCACCTACAGTCAAGTTAAGACTATACTTTCAGGGATCATTTCAATAGTTTCTGACTTGAGAAATGTGTTTCTAAAGTGTTTGGTCTCGCTACCCACGATGATGAGTTATGATATTCCTTTCTGAGCATGAAGCTGACAAAGAGTAATGATTCAGTTCATACACTCTCTGTCATTGATGACTGCTCATTATTTTCTCATGAAGTGTTGAGGAAAGGAATATGATCAGAGTGGAAGTAGTGGAGTTTTAAATTGGTAATTTTTGTTAAGGTTGAACTGTTACTTCAGAGTTTTCTGAATCAACTCTTACAGAGTCAGTGTTGTTTCTACAGAAATTTGAATTTTTACAAAGTCTTTTAAACTTTCTTCCAGAGATCTTAAGAGTGAATTGTATTCCACTTTATACCAAATATTCAGTGTCATTGATGAAACAGTTTATGTTTTATTTTGGGGTGAAGAGTCTTTGAATGTAATAATTTCATACAATAGATGGTTTAGTATGTTGGCTGTTGTTTTGTCGTACATAAACCACTAACATCATAGTGACTTATGCAGGAACATGAGTCTACATCTCACTGTGAAGTCTACAGTGTTCATTTGAACAAGAACTGGTCTTAATGCTGCTCAGTGTGAACAAATGAATGGAGCCTTTACTATTGGAAATAAGTAGGTTGGAGCTGAATTACTGGGACAAACAGACTGAAAATCTAATTCAGTTTCACATATTAGTCTTGTTAAAAAGTAAAAGAGACTTTCTCTCTTGAGTCATCTGAATCACATAATGATGAGCTTCTGTACCTCTGAACCCTGAGTGACAATCACTTTACACTGAATGAGATGCAGTTTTCACCCTCAGTCAAGATAAGACTATACTTTCGGGGATCATTTCTATAGTTTCTGACTTGAGAAATGTGTTTCTAAAGTGTTTGGTCTAGCTATCCATGATGATGAGTTATGATATTCTTTCTAAGCATAAAGATAACAGAGAATAATGATTCAGTTCGTACACTTTCTGTCATTGATGACTGCTCTTTGCTCTTTTATGGAGTATTGAGAGAAGGAATATGATCACAGTGATGCCTGTATAAAAAGATAAAAAAAAGAGCTCTTGACTCGTAGTACTCCTTCAGGTATATCATTAATAATGCTTTTTTTCACTGGAGATATTAAATTTTTTAAGTTGATATTGAACAGACAACTATATTATTATTTGTTTGGTGGATTGATGGACAGTTAAACAGTTTTGATAGTCTCTCAGTCCTGTTCTTTCACCTCTGAAGAACTTGAGGTTTAAAGATGATATAAAACACATCAGTTGATAAATATGAATGAAATGTTTTATAGTATTAATAATGTTTATTATGACTTGAACAGATCTTCTTTCAGTCAGTGAGAGAAAATGGTCTGAAGTCTTTTCAGTATTTAAACCATCGACTTTTCCTCCTTTGACACTTTTCTTTCTTGTTCTTTTTCATCCCTCAGTACTGTTTTTCTCTTCTTTCTGTTTGCTGTCAGAGTCGTGCAGGGATTGGCTGCTGTGACGACAACTGGAGGAGTTTGTTGGTGGCAGAGAGGAACCCTCAATGATGAGAAGTTTCCACTGAATGAGATGCAGTTTTCACCTTCAGTCAAGTTAAGACTATACTTTCAGGAATCATTTCTATAGTTTCTGACTTGAGAAATGTGTTTCTAAAGTGTTTGGTCTCGCTACCCACGATGATGAGTTATGATATTCCTTTCTGAGCATGAAGCTGACAAAGAGTAATGATTCAGATCATACACTCTCTGTCATTGATGACTGCTCATTGTTTTCTCATGAAGTGTTGAGGAAAGGAATATGATCAGAGTGGAAGTAGTGGAGTTTTAATTTGGTATTTTTCATTAAGCTTGAGCTGTTATTTTAGAGTTTTCTGAATGAACTCTTACAAGATCAGTGTTGTTTCTACAGAAATTTGAATTTTTGCAAAGTCTTTTAAACTTAGTCCCCGAGATCTTTAGAGTGAGTTGTATTCCACTTTATACCAAATATTTAGTGTCATTGATGAAACACTTTGTGTTTTGTTTTGGGGTGAAGAGTCTTTGAATGTAATAATTTCATACAATAAATGGTTTAGTATATCGGCTGTTGTTTTGTCGTACATAAACCACTAACATCATAGTGACTTATGCAGGAACATGAGTCTACATCTCACTGTGAAGTCTACAGTGTTCATTTGAACAAGAACTGGTCTTAATGCTGCTCAGTGTGAACAAATGAATGGAGCCTTTACTGTTGGAAATAAGTAGGTTGGAGCTGAATTACTGGGACAAACAGACTGAAAATCAAATTCAGTTTCACACATTAGTCTTGTTAAAAAGTAAAAGAGACTTTCTCTCTTGAGTCATCTGAAGCACATAATGATGAGCTTCTGTACCTCTGAACCCTGAGTGACAATCACTTTACACTGAATGAGATGCAGTTTTCACCCTCAATCAAGTTAAGACTATACTTTCGGGGATCATTTCTATAGTTTCTGACTTGAGAAACGTGTTTCTTAAGTGTTTGGTTTCGCTGCTCACAATGATGAGTTATGATTTTTTTTCTGAGCATGAAGCTGTTAGAGAGTAATTGATAAGCTCATACACTTTCTGTCATTAGTGACTGATTTTTATTTCTTCATGAAGTGTTGTGGGAAGGAATGTAAACAACTGTATCATTATTTGTTTAGTAGATTGATGCACAGTTAAACAGTTTTGACAGTCTCTCAGTCCTGTTCTTTATCACCTCAGGAGGACTTGATATCTAGAGATGACATAAAACACATCAGTTGATATATGTGAATCTGTCAGAGTCGTGCAGGGATTGGCTGCTGTGACGACAACTGGAGGAGTTTGTTGGTGGCAGAGAGGAACCCTCAATGATGAGAAGTTTCCACTGAATGAGATGCAGTTTTCACCCTCAGTCGAGTTAAGACTATACTTTCAGGGATCATTTCTATAGTTTCAAACTTGAGAAATGTTTTTCTAAAGTGTTTAGTCTCGCTACCCACGATGATGAGTTATGATGTTCCTTTCTAAACATGAAACAGACAGAGAGTAATGGTTCAGTTCATACACTCTCTGTTGTTGATGACTGTTCATTGCTCTTTCATGGAGTATTGAAGAAAGGAGTATGATCAGAGTGGTGCTAACATAAAAAAAAATATAAAGAAAGCTCTTGACCTGTAATGCTTCTTTAGGTGTATCAATAAGAAGGCTGTGTTTCTCTGATGATGTTCTGTTTTTAAAAGAAGCGATAAACAAACAATTAGAGAAGTATTTGTTCAGTGCCTTGATGGACAGTTAAACAGTTTTCATAGTCTCTTAGTCCTGTTCTATGCTACTGTAAATCTCCTCTATGAATATGGGTGCTCTATATTTATACTTTTATATTTTATATCTTCATTTTAATTTCCTTATTTATGTGTCCTAAGCTGAGAGACTCTACAAAATTTCGTTATGCGTGCATAATGACAATAAAGAATCTTGAATCTTGAATCTTTATCATCTCAGGAGTACCTGATGTCTAGTGATGACTTAAAAACACATCATTTAAATGATATGGATGAAATGTTTTGTAGTATTAATCATGTTTATTGGGACTTGAACAGATCTTCTTTCAGTCAGTGAGAGAAAATGGTCTGAAGTCTTTTCAGTATTTGAACCATCGACTTTTCCTCCTTTGACACTTGTCTTTCTTGTTCTTTTTCATCCCTCAGTACTGCTTTTCTCTTCTTTCTGTTTGCTGTCAGAGTCGTGCAGGGATTGGCTGCTGTGACGACAACTGGAGGAGTTTGTTGGTGGCAGAGAGGAACCCTCAATGATGGAAGTTTCCACTGAATGAGATGCAGTTTTCACCTTCAGTCAAGTTAAGACTATACTTTCAGGGGTCATTTCTATAGTTTCTGACTTGAAGAATGTTTTTTAATGTGTTTAGTCTCGCTACCCACGATGATGAGTTATGATATTCCTTTCTGAACATGAAGCAGACAGAGGTTAATGATTTAGTTCATACACTCTGTTGTTGATGACTGTTCTTTACTCTTTCACGGAGTATTGAAGAAAGGAATATGATCAGAGTGGTGCCAACATAAAAAAAAATATAAAGAAAGCTCTTGATCTGTAATGCTTCTTTAGGTGTATCAATAAGAACGCTGTGTTTCTCTGATGATGTTCTGCTTTTAAAGGAAGCGATAAACAAACAACTAGAGAAATATTTGTTCAGTGGATTGATGGACAGTTAAACAGTTTTTATAGTCTCTTAGTCCTGTTCTATGCTACTGTAAATCTCCTCTATGAATATGGGTGCTCTATATTTATACTTTTATATTTTATATCTTCATTTTAATTTCCTTATTTATGTGTCCTAAGCTGAGAGACTCTACAAAATTTAGTTTTGCGTGCATAATGACAATAAAGAATCTTGAATCTTGAATTTTTGTCATCTCAGGAGGTCCTGATGTCTAGTGACGACTTAGAAACACATCATCTAAAAGTTATGAATGAAATGTTTTATAGTATTAATCATGTTTATTGAGACTTGAACACATCTTCTTTCAGTCAGTGAGAGAAAATGGTCTGAAGTCTTTTCAGTATTTGAACCATCGACTTTTCCTCCTTTGACACTTGTCTTTCTTGTTCTTTTTCATCCCTCAGTACTGCTTTTCTCTTCTTTCTGTTTGCTGTCAGAGTCGTGCAGGGATTGGCTGCTGTGACGACAACTGGAGGAGTTTGTTGGTGGCAGAGAGGAACCCTCAATGATGAGAAGTTTCCACTGAATGAGATGCAGTTTTCACCCTCAGTCAAGTTAAGACTATACTTTCAGGGATCATTTCTATAGTTTCTGACTTGAGAAATGTGTTTCTAAAGTGTTTGGTCTCGCTACCCACGATGATGAGTTATGATATTCCTTTCTGAGCATGAAGCTGATAGAGAATAGTGATTCAGTTCATACACTCTCTGTCATTGATGACTGCTCATTGTCTTCTCATGAAGTGTTGAGGAAAGGAATATGATCAGAGTGGAAGCAGTGAAGTTGTAAGTTGGTAATTTTTGTTAAGCTTGAACTGTTATTTCAGAGTTTTCTGAACCAACTCTTACAGGGTCAGTGTTGTTTCTTCAGAAATTTGAATTTTTACAAAGTCTTTTAAACTTTCTTCCAGAGATCTTTAGAGTGAATTGTATTCCACTTTATACCAAATATTCAGTGTCATTGATGAAACAGTTTATGTTTTATTTTGGGGTGAAGAGTCTTTGAATGTAATAATTTCATACAATAAATGGTTTAGTATATCGGCTGTTGTTTTGTCGTACATAAACCACTAACATCATAGTGACTTATGCAGGAACATGAGTCTACATCTCACTGTGAAGTCTACAGTGTTCATTTGAACAAGAACTGGTCTTAATGCTGCTCAGTGTGAACAAATGAATGGAGCCTTTACTGTTGGAAATAAGTAGGTTGGAGCTGAATTACTGGGACAAACAGACTGAAAATCAAATTCAGTTTCACATATTAGTCTTGTTAAAAAGTAAAAGAGAAATGAGCATGAAGCTGTTAGAAAGTAATTGATAAGCTCATACACTTTCTGTCATTAATGACTGCTTTTTATTTCTTCATGAAGTGTTGTGGGAAGGAATGTAAACAACTGCATCATTATTTGTTTAGTAGATTGATGCACAGTTAAGCAGTTTTGACAGTCTCTCAGTCCTGTTCTTTATCACCTCAGGAGGACTTGATATCTAGAGATGACATAAAACACATCAGTTGATATATGTGAATCTGTCAGAGTCGTGCAGGGATTGGCTGCTGTGACGACAACTGGAGGAGTTTGTTGGTGGCAGAGAGGAACCCTCAATGATGAGAAGTTTCCACTGAATGAGATGCAGTTTTCACCTTCAGTCATGTTAAGACTATACTTTCAGGGATCATTTCTATAGTTTCTGACTTGAGAAATGTGTTTCTAAAGTGTTTGGTCTGGCTACCCACGATGATGAGTTATGATATTCCTTTCTGAGCATGAAGGTGACAGATAGTAGTGATTTAGTGCACACACTCTTTGTCATTGATGATTGCTCTTTACTCTTTCATGGGGTTTTGAGAGAAGGAATATGATCAGAGTGGCACCAACATAACAAAAAAAAAGAAAGCTCTTAAACTTTAATACATCTTTAGGTGTACTGATAAGAAAAATTTGTTTTTCTGTTGATATTCTGCTTTTTAAGGTAAAGATGAGCAAATGACTGGGTTATTATTTGTTTAGTAGATTGATGGACAAATAAACAGTTTTGGTAGTATTTCAGTCCTGTTCTTTATCACCTCAGGAGGTCCTGATGTCTAGTGACGACTTAGAAACACATCATCTAAAAGTTATGAATGAAATGTTTTGTAGTATTAATCATGTTTATTGGGACTTGAACAGATCTTCTTTCAGTCAGTGAGAGAAAATGGTCTGAAGTCTTTTCAGTATTTGAACCATCGACTTTTCCTCCTTTGACACTTGTCTTTCTTGTTCTTTTTCATCCCTCAGTACTGCTTTTCTCTTCTTTCTGTTTGCTGTCAGAGTCGTGCAGGGATTGGCTGCTGTGACGACAACTGGAGGAGTTTGTTGGTGGCAGAGAGGAACCCTCAATGATGAGAAGTTTCCACTGAATGAGATGCAGTTTTCACCCTCAGTCAAGTTAAGACTATACTTTCAGGGATCATTTCTATAGTTTTTGACTTGAGAAATGTGTTTCTAAAGTGTTTGGTCTCGCTACCCATGATGATGAGTTATGATATTCCTTTCTGAGCATGAAGCTGACAAAGAGTAATGATTCAGATCATACACTCTCTGTCATTGATGACTGCTCATTATTTCCTCATGAAGTGTTGAGGAAAGGAATATGATCAGAGTGGAAGTAGTGGAGTTTTAAATTGGTATTTTTTGTTAAGCTTGAACTGTTATTTCAAAGTTCTGTGAATCAACTCTTACAGGGTCAGTGTTGTTTCTACAGAAATTTGAATTTTTACAAAGTCTTTTAAACTTTCTTCCAGAGATCTTTAGAGTGAATTGTATTCCACTTTATACCAAATATTCAGTGTCATTGATGAAACAGTTTATGTTTTATTTTGGGGTGAAGAGTCTTTGAATGTAATAATTTCATACAATAAATGGTTTAGTACATCGGCTGTTGTTTTGTCGTACATAAACCACTAACATCATAGTGACTTATGCAGGAACATGAGTCTACATCTCACTGTGAAGTCTACAGTGTTCATTTGAACAAGAACTGGTCTTAATGCTGCTCAGTGTGAACAAATGAATGGAGCCTTTACTGTTGGAAATAAGTAGGTTGGAGCTGAATTACTGGGACAAACAGACTGAAAATCAAATTCAGTTTCACATATTAGTCTTGTTAAAAAGTAAAAGAGACTTTCTCTCTTGAGTCATCTGAATCACATAATGATGAGCTTCTGTACCTCTGAACCCTGAGTGACAATCACTTTACACTGAATGAGATGCAGTTTTCACCCTCAGTCAAGTTAAGACTATACTTTCGGGGATCATTTCTATAGTTTCTGACTTGAGAAACGTGTTTCTAAAGTGTTTAGTCTCGCTATCCATGATGATGAGTTATGATATTCTTTCTAAGCATGAAAATGATAGAGAGTAATGATTCAGTTCATACACTTTCTGTCATTGATGACTGCTCTTTGCTCTTTTATGGAGTATTGAGAGAAGGAATATGATCAGAGTGGTGCCTGTATAAAAAGATAAAAAAAAGAGCTCTTGACTCGTAGTACTCCTTCAGGTATATCATTAATAATGCTTTTTTTCACTGGAGATATTAAATTTTTTAAGTTGATATTGAACAGACAACTATATTATTATTTGTTTGGTGGATTGATGGACAGTTAAACAGTTTTGATAGTCTCTCAGTCCTGTTCTTTCACCTCTGAAGAACTTGATGTTTAAAGATGATATAAAACACATCAGTTGATAAATATGAATGAAATGTTTTATAGTATTAATCATGTTTATTATGACTTGAACAGATCTTCTTTCAGTCAGTGAGAGAAAATGGTCTGAAGTCTTTTCAGTATTTAAACCATCGACTTTTCCTCCTTTGACACTTGTCTTTCTTGTTCTTTTTCATCCCTCAGTACTGTTTTTCTCTTCTTTCTGTTTGCTGTCAGAGTCGTGCAGGGATTGGCTGCTGTGACGACAACTGGAGGAGTTTGTTGGTGGCAGAGAGGAACCCTCAATGATGAGAAGTTTCCACTGAATGAGATGCAGTTTTCACCCTCAGTCAAGTTAAGACTATACTTTCAGGGATCATTTCTATAGTTTCTGACTTGAGAAATGTGTTTCTAAAGTGTTTGGTCTCGCTACCCACGATGATGAGTTATGATATTCCTTTCTGAGCATGAAGCTGACAAAGAGTAATGGTTCAGATCATACACTCTCTGTCATTGATGACTGCTCATTGTTTTCTCATGAAGTGTTGAGGAAAGGAATATGATCAGAGTGGAAGTAGTGGAGTTTTAATTTGGTATTTTTCATTAAGCTTGAACTGTTATTTCAGAGTTTTCTGAATCAACTCTTACAAGATCAGTGTTGTTTCTACAGAAATTTGAATTTTTACAAAGTCTTTTAAACTTAGTCCCCGAGATCTTTAGAGTGAGTTGTATTCCACTTTATACCAAATATTTAGTGTCATTGATGAAACACTTTGTGTTTTGTTTTGCGGTGAAGAGTCTTTGAATGTAATAATTTCATACAATAAATGGTTTAGTATATCGGCTGTTGTTTTGTCGTACATAAACCACTAACATCATAGTGACTTATGCAGGAACATGAGTCTACATCTCACTGAAGTCTACAGTGTTCATTTGAACAAGAACTGGTCTTAATGCTGCTCAGTGTGAACAAATGAATGGAGCCTTTACTGTTGGAAATAAGTAGGTTGGAGCTGAATTACTGGGACAAACAGACTGAAAATCAAATTCAGTTTCACACATTAGTCTTGTTAAAAAGTAAAAGAGACTTTCTCTCTTGAGTCATCTGAAGCACATAATGATGAGCTTCTGTACCTCTGAACCCTGAGTGACAATCACTTTACACTGAATGAGATGCAGTTTTCACCTTCAGTCAAGTTAAGACTATACTTTCAGGGATCATTTCTATAATTTCTGACTTGAGAAATGTGTTTCTTAAGTGTTTGGTTTCGCTGCTCACAATGATGAGTTATGATTTTTTTTTCTGAGCATGAAGCTGTTAGAGAGTAATTGATAAGCTCATACACTTTCTGTCATTGATGACTGCTTTTTATTTCTTCATGAAGTGTTGTGGGAAGGAATGTAAACAACTGTATCATTATTTGTTTAGTAGATTGATGCACAGTTAAACAGTTTTGACAGTCTCTCAGTCCTGTTCTTTATCACCTCAGGAGGACTTGATATCTAGAGATGACATAAAACACATCAGTTGATATATGTGAATCTGTCAGAGTCGTGCAGGGATTGGCTGCTGTGACGACAACTGGAGGAGTTTGTTGGTGGCAGAGAGGAACCCTCAATGATGAGAAGTTTCCACTGAATGAGATGCAGTTTTCACCCTCAGTCAAGTTAAGACTATACTTTCAGGGATCATTTTTATAGTTTCAGACTTGAGAAATGTTTTTCTAAAGTGTTTAGTCTCGCTACCCACGATGATGAGTTATGATATTCCTTTCTAAACGTGAAACAGACAGAGAGTAATGATTCAGTTCATACACTCTCTGTTGTTGATGACTGTTCATTGCTCTTTCATGGAGTATTGAAGAAAGGAGTATGATCAGAGTGGTGCTAACATAAAAAAAAATATAAAGAAAGCTCTTGACCTGTAATGCTTCTTTAGGTGTATCAATAAGAACACTGTGTTTCTCTGATGATGTTCTGTTTTTAAAAGAAGCGATAAACAAACAACTAGAGAAATATTTGTTCAGTGCATTGATGGACAGTTAAACAGTTTTCATAGTCTCTTAGTCCTGTTCTATGCTACTGTAAATCTCCTCTATGAATATGGGTGCTCTATATTTATACTTTTATATTTTATATCTTCATTTTAATTTCCTTATTTATGTGTCCTAAGCTGAGAGACTCTACAAAATTTCGTTATGCGTGCATAATGACAATAAAGAATCTTGAATCTTGAATCTTTGTCATCTCAGGAGTACCTGATGTCTAGTGATGACTTAAAAACACATCATTTAAAGGATATGGATGAAATGTTTTATAGTATTAATCATGTTTATTGAGACTTGAACAGATCTTCTTTCAGTCAGTGAGAGAAAATGGTCTGAAGTCTTTTCAGTATTTGAACCATCGACTTTTCCTCCTTTGACACTTGTCTTTCTTGTTCTTTTTCATCCCTCAGTACTGCTTTTCTCTTCTTTCTGTTTGCTGTCAGAGTTGTGCAGGGATTGGCTGCTGTGACGACAACTGGAGGAGTTTGTTGGTGGCAGAGAGGAACCCTCAATGATGAGAAGTTTCCACTGAATGAGATGCAGTTTTCACCCTCAGTCAAGTTAAGACTATACTTTCAGGAATCATTTCTATAGTTTCTGACTTGAGAAATGTGTTTCTAAAGTGTTTGGTCTCACTACCCACGATAAATGAGTTGTAATATTTCTTTCTAAGCATGAAAGTGACACAGAGTAGTGGTTTAGTTCACACACTCTCTGTCATTGATGATTGCTCTTTACTCCTTCATGGGGTTTTGAGAGAAGGAATGTGATCAGAGTGGTACCAACATGACAAAAAAAAAGAAAGCTCTTAACCTTTAATACTTCTTTAGATGTATTGATAAGAAAAATTTGTTCTTCTGTTGATATTCTGCTTTTTTAGGTAAAGATGAGCAAACGACTGGGTTATTATTTGTTAAATAGATCGATGGACAGTGAAACAGTTTTGGTAGTATTTCAGTCCTGTTCTTTATCACCTGAGGAGGTCCTGATGTCTAGTGACGACTTAGAAACACATCATCTAAAAGTTATGAATGAAATGTTTTATAGTATTAATCATGTTTATTGAGACTTGAACAGATCTTCTTTCAGTCAGTGAGAGAAAATGGTCTGAAGTCTTTTCAGTATTTGAACCATCAACTTTTCCTCCTTTGACACTTGTCTTTCTTGTTCTTTTTCATCCCTCAGTACTGCTTTTCTCTTCTTTCTGTTTGCTGTCAGAGTCGTGCAGGGATTGGCTGCTGTGACGACAACTGGAGGAGTTTGTTGGTGGCAGAGAGGAACCCTCAATGATGAGAAGTTTCCACTGAATGAGATGCAGTTTTCACCTTCAGTCAAGTTAAGACTATATTTTCAGGAATCATTTCTATAGTTTCTGACTTGAAAAACGTGTTTCTAAAGTGTTTGGTTTCGCTACCCACGATGATGAGTTATGATATTTCTTTCTAAGCATGAAGGTGACAGAGAATAGTGATTCAGTTCATACACTCTCTGTCATTGATGACTGCTCTTTACTTTTTCATGGGGTTTTGAGAGAAGGAATAAGATCAGAGTGGTACCAACATGACAGAAAAAAGAAAGCTCTTGATCTTTAATACTTCTTTAGGTGTATTGATAAGAATAATTTGATCTTCTGTTGATATTCTGCTTTTTAAGGTAAAGATGAGCAAACGACTGGGTTATTTTTTGTTTAGTAGATTGATGGACAGTTAAACAGTTTTGGTAGTATTTCAGTCCTGTTCTTTATCACCTCAGAAGGTCCTGATGTCGAGTGACGACTTAGAAACACATCATCTAAAAGTTATGAATGAAATGTTTTGTAGTATTAATCATGTTTATTGAGACTTGAACAGATCTTCTTTCAGTCAGTGAGAGAAAATGGTCTGAAGTCTTTTCAGTATTTGAACCATCAACTTTTCCTCCTTTGACACTTTTCTTTCTTGTTCTTTTTCATCCCTCAGTACTGCTTTTCTCTTCTTTCTGTTTGCTGTCAGAGTCGTGCAGGGATTGGCTGCTGTGACGACAACTGGAGGAGTTTGTTGGTGGCAGAGAGGAACCCTCAATGATGAGAAGTTTCTACTGAATGAGATGCAGTTTTCACCCTCAGTCAAGTTAAGACTATACTTTCAGGGATCATTTCTATAGTTTCTGACTGGAGAAATGTGTTTCTACAGTGTTTGGTCTCACTACCCACGATGATGATTTATGATATTCCTTTCTGAGCATGAAGTTGACAAAGAGTAATGATTCGGTTCATACACTCTCTGTCATTGATGACTGCTCATTATTTTCTCATGAAGTATTGAGGAAAGGAATATGATCAGAGTGGAAGTAGTGGAGTTTTAATTTGGTATTTTTTGTTAAGTTTGAACTGTTGTTTCAAAGTTCTGTGAATCAACTCTTACAGGGTCAGTGTTGTTTCTACAGAAATTTGAATTTTTACAAAGTCTTTTAAACTTTCTTCCAAAGATCTTAAGAGTGAGTTGTATTCCACTTTATACCAAATGTTCAGTGTCATTGATGAAACAGTTTATGTTTTGTTTTGGGGTGAGGAGTCTTTGAATGTAATAATTTCATACAATAGATGGTTTAGTGTATCGGCTGTTGTTTTGTCGTACATAAACCACTAACATCATAGTGACTTATGCAGGAACATGAGTCTACATCTCACTGTGAAGTCTACAGTGTTCATTTGAACAAGAACTGGTCTTAATGCTGCTCAGTGTGAACAAATGAATGGAGCCTTTACTGTTGGAAATAAGTAGGTTGGAGCTGAATTACTGGGACAAACAGACTGAAAATCTAATTCAGTTTCACATATTAGTCTTGTTAAAAAGTAAAAGAGAAATGAGCATGAAGCTGTTAGAGAGTAATTGATAAGCTCATACACTTTCTGTCATTGATGACTGCTTTTTATTTCTTCATGAAGTGTTGTGGGAAGGAATGTAAACAACTGTATCATTATTTGTTTAGTAGATTGATGCACAGTTAAACAGTTTTGACAGTCTCTCAGTCCTGTTCTTTATCACCTCAGGAGGACTTGATATCTAGAGATGACATAAAACACATCAGTTGATATATGTGAATCTGTCAGAGTCGTGCAGGGATTGGCTGCTGTGACGACAACTGGAGGAGTTTGTTGGTGGCAGAGAGGAACCCTCAATGATGAGAAGTTTCCACTGAATGAGATGCAGTTTTCACCTTCAGTCAAGTTAAGACTATACTTTCAGGGATCATTTCTATAGTTTCTGACTTGAAGAATGTTTTCTAATGTGTTTGGTCTCGCTACCCACGATGATGAGTTATGATATTCCTTTCTGAGCATGAAGCAGACAGAGAGTAATGATTCAGTTCATACACTCTCTGTTGTTGATGATTGTTCTTTACTCTTTCATGGAGTATTGAAGAAAGGAGTATGATCAGAGTGGTGCCAACATAAAAAAAAATATAAAGAAAGCTCTTGACCTGTAATGCTTCTTTAAGTGTATCAATATGAACGCTGTGTTGCTCTGATTATGTTCTGTTTTTAAAAGAAACGATAAACAAACAACTAGAGAAATATTTGTTCAGTGCATTGATGGACAGTTAAACAGTTTTTATAGTCTCTTAGTCCTGTTCTATGCTACTGTAAATCTCCTCTATGAATATGGGTGCTCTATATTTATACTTTTATATTTTGTATCTTCATTTTAATTTCCTTATTTATGTGTCCTAAGCTGAGAGACTCTACAAAATTTCGTTTTGCGTGCATAATGACAATAAAGAATCTTGAATCTTGAATCTTTATCATCTCAGGAGGTCCTGATGTCTAGTGACGACTTAAAAACACATCATCTAAAAGTTATGAATGAAATGTTTTGTAGTATTAATCATGTTTATTGGGACTTGAACACATCATCTTTCAGTCAGTCAGAGAAAATGGTCTGAAGTCTTTTCAGTATTTGAACCATCGACTTTTCCTCCTTTGACACTTGTCTTTCTTGTTCTTTTTCATCCCTCAGTACTGCTTTTCTCTTCTTTCTGTTTGCTGTCAGAGTCGTGCAGGGATTGGCTGCTGTGACGACAACTGGAGGAGTTTGTTGGTGGCAGAGAGGAACCCTCAATGATGAGAAGTTTCCACTGAATGAGATGCAGTTTTCACCATCAGTCAAATTAAGACTATACTTTCAGGAATCATTTCTATAGTTTCTGATTTAAGAAATGTGTTTCTAAAGTGTTTGGTCTCGCTACCCACGATGATGAGTTATGATATTCCTTCTCGAGCATGAAGCTGATAGAGAATAATGATTCAGTTCACATGCTCGCTGTCATTGATGATTGCTCTTTGCTCCTTCATGGAGTATTGAGGGAAAAAATATAATCAGAGTGGTACCAGCGTGAAAAAATAAAGAAAGCTCTAGGTCAATGATACATCTTTGGGTGTATTGTTAAAACAACTGTTTTTTTTCTGTTGGTTTTTTACTTTTTAAGGAAATGATGAATAAACAACTCGGGAATTATTTGTTTAGTGGATTAATGTACAGTGAAACACGTTTGATAATCTCTCAGTCCTGTTCTTTATCATCTCAGGAGTACCTGATGTCTAGTGATGACTTAAAAACACATCATTTAAAGGATATGAATGAAATGTTTTATAGTATTGATAGTTTGTTGGGACTTGAACAGATCTTCTTTCAGTCAGTGAGAGAAAATGGTCTGAAGTCTTTTCAGTATTTGAACCATCAACTTTTCCTCCTTTGACACTTTTCTTTCTTGTTCTTTTTCATCCCTCAGTACTGCTTTTCTCTTCTTTCTGTTTGCTGTCAGAGTCGTGCAGGGATTGGCTGCTGTGACGACAGCTGGACTGGAGGAGTTTGTTAAGACTATACTTTCAGGGATCATTTCTATAGTTTCTGACTTGAGAAATGTGTTTCTAAGGTGTTTGGTTTCACTACCCACAGTGATGCGTTGTGATGCTCCTTTCTGAGTTTGAAGCTGATAGAAAGTAATGATTCTCCTTGTCTCGTCTCGTCTTTGTTATTGATGACAGTTCTGTACTCCAATATGGAGTTTTGCGGAAGGGAATATCATCAGAGTGAAGCTGGAGAAATTGCAATTTGTAAATACTAAGCCAATGCTTTGCTATTGTGTTAGTGCTTATTAAAATCAGTGTTATGTGTTCACTGTTATGTCTATAGAAACTTAAATGACAAGTGATTTAAAAACTTCAACAAAGAGATCTTTAGAGTAAATAATACTTCAGTTAATGCCAAATATTCACTGTCACTGATGAGTCGCCCTGTGTTTCATTTTGCGATGATGATTCTTTGGATGTAATGATATAATATCATGAATATTTTAGTATGTCTGCTTTTGTTTTGTAGTACAATAGGTGGACTGATTTATGAGGACAAGTCCAGACTCCACAGTACAATATTCTTCTGACAAACAACTTGAACTTCTAATGATCATCAAAACAGTTCTGTTAAAAAAAATGAGGAAAAGACCCAGAAACTTCTGTTTTCTTTAGCTCAGTCTTTATCTCTGTATCACAGTTGTACTGACAGTCTCACAGTGATTGGCTGTGCTATGCTGTGTGAAATCACATGACTGGAGGAACTTGTTGGCAGAGAGGAACCCTCCACTGAATGAGATGCAGTTTTCATCCTCAGTCAATTTGAGATTATGTTTTCAGATTTAGTTTATGTTGTTTTTGGTTTGAGATGTGTGTTTTTTAAGCGTTTGGTCTCACTACCTTTGACGATGAGTTGTGTTTTTTCTGTTTTGCACATGAAGCTGACAGGGTTTCAGGGGATAGGAGATTCAGTTCATACACTATCTGTCAGGAGTGACTGTTTTTAACTCCTTCATTGAGTAGTGAGGAAGACAACATGATCAGAGTAGTAGCGGTATACTTTGTTTCAGTTGTTTTATTGATGACAATATTTTTAGCTGTATTTAGCTTTTCAAAGTATTTTTGAAGAGCTGCTGAGGCTTAGTGAGAAAACACTGAGATCATTATTTGTTCAGTGGACTGATGGAAACATTATCAACAGTTTTGATCATTCACCCTCCTGGAGACTTGACGTCTAGTGCTGATATTGTGATAGCAGTGGATGTCCATGAATGATTATTATTTTTGCCATAAAAAACAAACAGGAGTGTGGTATGTGAGTTGGCAAACAGTAACATGTCTGAAATGTGTATATTATAATTCATTCATTCATATAAATGTATTCTACAAAAATAAATAAATGCTATCCAGAATCTAAAACAACAGGGTTAAAGAAACAGTCACCAAAACAGTTAAAATCCTCTTAAAAATAGTTTACTACTTAGGTTTTATTATGAAAACACTGAAAAGGAAGTTACGCTGTACGTAGACTTGCTACGTAACACGTAAATAAGTTGCCCGAGCTGCTTGGAAGCTTGTTGTCTTCCTTCAGCTGTAAATATCTGTCGCCTCGGTGATATTAATGACGATGCGAAATGACACACAAACTATTGTAGATGAAACGTAATTGACATTTTCTTAGACTCATACGGTTAAGTCATCTCACTTTTTTAAGGTAACTATAAAGTAAGTTTTGTGTGGATAAAAACCGAGTCGTTAGTGCTAACAGGGCTAGCACCACATCGTGTGCGGTTCAGTCTCACTTTCTCTTGCATTTCGCCTCCGTCTCTTGTCGGCCTTTACATTCTGTCACCAAATTCAGTCCGCGGTTTCGCCAGAAGAGGATGAACTGGTTTTTCCCCCTGTCCAAAGGCTCCGGACCTCTCCCTCCTTTGAACAGCCTACAGCAGCAGAGACAGCGGCAGATCGAGTCACTGAAAGCCGCTCATCCCAGGTAAAGTGAATGGCTACCGGTCACATAGATTATAGGTAACACTGCTTTTTTAAATCCAGTTTATGGTCACTACAATGATTCTTGGCCACTCTGCTAACGCTAATTATAAAAAACTGATCGTTAGACTTGGTTTACAAACTCACAGCTTATGTTTACTTTAGCACAGCTAGCCACCTGGTTCAGAGGAAGCGCACTAGGCTAACTAATATGAAAGGTTATTGGATTGTTTTAGCCCAAAAGCGTTCCTTGCTGTAAATATATTACGATAATAGCCACGATTTCACTTTAACCCACAACCACTGGTGTGACATGCCGCCGTGTGGTTGTTGAGCGGCTAATGTTTGCTAATCCTTCCTCATAGCTGTGATTCGCCTGGCGCTGTGCTAGCTGCCTAGCAAGCTAGCTAATCAAGTCAGCCAGTGACCGTTACGGTGTCTATTTTAAGGGATGATGACACGTGTGGTAGCTGACTGGTCCTGTGATCATTTCAGTGTTTGCCACTCCAACGCGTCACGCATGTAGTTTTAGGAGGAGCTCGGTAATTAGACGTGACGATTAAAGTATTAGCCTTTGTTTACTAAGGAGCTCTGTCTCGAAGACAATTTGTCCTGTCTTTCTACTCAGTCAGACACTGACAGTCAGCATACATACATACTGTTGTTGTTGTTCTCTTGTCCAAATAATTTATTGTTAGTTACTTTTTAAAAACCTCAGTTTGCGACCAATACCAACATTACCACCCACTGAATTTATGTGTGAAGTGATGACTCCAGTAAACAGTAAGGCAGTGTATTTAATGCATAGAGTCAGAGCAGGCTGTCACTGGAGGAACATAGCCATGTGGTGATAATGTAATGAGACTAATGAATATTGGGCTCAGCATTTCAATACAAGCTATTTGGATGAGGACATACTTTAAATGTATTTGTCTGGTCATGAACATGGATGGAAGACATACAGTTTCCTAGATGAGTTAGTCATGACAACTAGACGAAAGATTACTGATCATGTGTTTCTGTTTCAGCCTGGCAGAGATCCAGAAAGATGTGGAGTACAGAATACCTTTCACAGTCAACAATTCCACCATTAGTGTCAACATGTGAGTACTTCTACGCACGTACAGTTAGATAGACTGGCTTTGTTGGGAAAACAAAATAAATATACAACAGTTATTTTATATCTGACATACTTGTTGAAATAAAAAAACAAATATGATATGAGAATTTCACATAAGATTGAAACACCGCCATGTTGGTAAAATGTTTTCATGCCCTTGTCCATTTCCAAGATCACAATCACAGTCACAATCACAACTAATGCACCCAAGAACACCATAACATAAATATGTTTTTTATTTAGTGGTGCCAAGGCATCCAATACAAGCACATAAGGCTGGGCTATATTTATAAGTATTGTTTAATAATAAATACATCGTAAACTATTTATCCCTTCCATAACTCCTTGTTATCAGATCTTTTATGCTGCGGTATGTTCTGTATCTTGTTCATGGATTCCTCAAGCTAAATCTCTTCTCTTTCCAGTCTGCTGCCTCCTCAGTTCCCCCAGGAGAAGCCAGTGGTTAGTGTCTATCCCCCTGTTGGTCATCATTTAGTTGACAGCAATAATGGCACCATGATTACGAGCCCCCTCATCACTAATGTAAGTAACTTTTTTTGCTAGAATTTTTTTTTTTGAGATGCCAGGAATGTTTAAGAAGTTCAAAGAGATCGAGAGTTTTCTTGAACTGCAATATGCAGCATTCATGCATTTCATAGTGTGCTATGGTAAAACAACCCCAGTAAAACACAGTATAGTGACAGTACCACTGCTGTATGGAGGGATGAAAAGGCAGATCAGTACTACTTCTGTACAACACTAGTAATTGCTGTATCGCTGTAATATACATAGCCAACCTGTAAGACACTTAGTCTGTTAAGACACAGTAGCAAAGAATAACATAATGTCCTCTTTAAGACCAGAGTCTGTCCTCTCACTACATCCTTAGTCCAAAAGCTCTGTTTGACCAGGAAAAGGTTTAGGATCAGGATTTGCATATGATATTTGTATATATATCTGTCTGTCGAGCATTGATTTGACTCTTTCTTCTAAAGTAAGAAAATCCATTTATTTTTGTAACATCTTTACTAGTTCATGTGTTAGATTGGTAATGCTGTTCTCATGTTCTGTTCAGCATTTTCCTTGTTGTATGTTGTAGTTTGGGATGCACTCAGATCTGGGTAAGGTCATTCAGAGTCTGCTGGATGAGTTCTGGAAGAGTCCTCCTGCGCTGATGTCCACGGGCCCTGCTGGCTTTCCATAGTAAGCTTCCTCTTCCTCTTCATGGATACTTCACTTGTCTCTCAGTGCTTTGTCTGTTACAACAGTGCAGACAGAAAGTAGCCATGAAAAGCTGTTAAAGTAAGATCCATTATATGATTTTCTCTTTGTCACACTTTATTGAAATAGTCATGTTTCTCTTGTGTTTACCCAGCAACATGTACAAGTCATCAGGCATGACTCCGTACCCCTCTCAGACTTATCACTATGGTCCTCGCCATGTGGGTCCCAGTCACACACCTCCTCCTGGTCCAGGCCCAGCTCCAGCTCTCATGCCTCACCCGGGGGTTGATGGTGCCTATGGGCCCCCTCGAGCTCCGGCCCCATATGGACTGATTTCTGACCTACCGCTGCCTGTTCCTACCGGAGACTCACAGGTACACTGAAAAGGCATATTTGAAGTCAATTTTATTTGTATAGCCCAATATCACAGAGGAGGATCCCTCTTCCAGGATGACAGATGTGCAGTAGATTTCATTTGTATTGAGTAAACAACAATGAAAAACACTCATGGTCACTTCACATGACAATAGTCAATACATATGAAATTATATGGCGAGAAAATGTCCAAGGTGCACACAGGTGTTTAGATAACACAGAGCACTAGGATACAAAGCTTTGCTGATTCTCCTGCTGTCTGTTTCAGGCTGGACTGAACGGACACATGTACAAGATGCCTGAGATTCCTGAGTCTTTTCCTGAGCTCTGTGACTTGAAGTAAAGTTTTCCCAAATTTTTTCAACTTAAAACATATCTCTATATATATTTGAAAAGTGTTTTAGATGAGTGAACCCAATAGTCAGTGTCTTTGCTCTCTTGTTCTCTCACATAATGCTGTACATCTACCAATGTCTACCATCTCTGCTGTACCCCGCCTCAGTCTCACCCAGTTGTCAGACATGTCTGAAAATGAGGATGTGTTACTGGAGTTCTTCGTGAGTTTGCCACAACTAAAACAAGTCACTGGTGATAAAGAAGAGTTGGTCACCAATATAGTGGACATGGCCAGTAAGTTCCTCTTCTGCTGCTCGACCAAAGAAAGGCCTTGATGCCCAGTCATGAAAGAGAAGCTGAACATTACAAAGATTTGTGCAGCTCTGTTTGTCCTTTACAGAGAAAAATCTTCAGATGGAACCACAGCTGGAAGGAAAAAGACAAGAAATGCTCTACAAGGTCAGATATTATTTCCAATCTCTCTTGCTTGACCTCAAACTGACACAACAAACAAATTCATGCCGTTGTCGAGCAGCCTATGATGTGTGTTTGTCTGTTGACAGTATGAACAGCTGACTCAGATGAAGTTGGCTTTTGAGACACGGATGCAGAGACAGCATGAACTCAGTGAGGTAAGAAGCTACATGTGTCATACTGTGGTTGGCTTGATAGTGGAATGGACAAGAATTTCCTTCAGGATGAATAAAGTTTTTTATCTTTGATCACAAAGAGCAAGAGCACAGCTGAATGTAGACCACATATTAACATCTGTCTCCTATTACACACAAGCACTCGTGTTTTGAGTATCCTCTTCTGTTAGATGGGATTATGCTCTTTTAACTTGTCAGTAAACTGAAAGGTGATATATTAAGATGTAAGATTTAAAAAAAACAAAAACAAAACAACAACATGAAAAGTTATCTATTCTTCTGTTTCTCACTTTTGTCTTTTATCCCCTACAGAGTTGCAGTCTCAGTACTCTACAGGCTCGGTTAAAAGTTGCAGCCCACGAGGCTGAAGAGGAGTCAGAGGAGACAGCTGAAAACTTTCTGGAGGGACGCACAGACATAGATGAATTCCTGACCAGCTTCATGGAGAAGAGAACAGTGCGTTATATAATATATATTATTGATATATATGATATTAATTTATTGTCTTATTTAGTCTGAATGTGATCACAAGGGCAGTATATGGTATTTTAAGAAGGATTGACTCTTTTTGTATCACTGTCTAGCTTTGCCACAGCAGAAGGGCCAAAGAGGAAAAGTTGCAACAGTCCATCAACACACATGGACCGTTTCCTACCAGCCACTAGAACACAAGGTACGAAACTCATGCAGCTTTCATTTGTCTCTTTTGTGGTGATTCTCAGCTGACAGTTTCATAACAGGCTGCCCTCGTGGTTCCCTCTATTTTTATCAGGGCAAAGGATTTGTCGTCATCTCTATAATCTAATTACTTCTTACTTTTGGTCCTCAGGATTGGTGTTTTCTCAGCCAACCTCTGCCAACTAAAAGGATGAAGACATTTGATGGGATGAAAAGCACACCAAGTCAACAATGGGCACTTTGGAGAAATAAGCAGACAGTGATAGAAATGGTGGGCTAAAAACCGGTAAGCCCACTGTGCCTTTGCAAAAATACTGTTGAAGTTGGATTGTGTGAGAGCAAAGTGGAGAAGCTATTGAGTCACCACAAGAGGCCAAAACTGTGGGAAAGAGTGACACATGCCTCGCTTTTCCAGCCTCATTACTGAGGATTGATCGCTCAATGGATACTTTGTGTTGCACATGCTGTTTGTCCAGTTTTGACTTGACAGTGATGACAAAGAGTTTTGTTTCTTTAGTGAATTTAGGTCACGTTGCTCGACAAGAGCAGCATCTGCAGCCTGAGAGGTTGGTGATGTGATGAGCTCATTTTGATGAAAGTACAAACTGTTTAGGACAGGACTCACAATCTTACTGTCTCCTGGCGAGCAAGTAAATTTCACTATAAAGCAATTGTTAAAATACTAATGTAGGTGTCTGTACTTCCCCTTTCTTGAGATCATTGTCAAGTCCTTGCATTATTATCCCAGAAAGGACCTGCTGGGTGGACAGAGGGACAACCTTCAGTCTACTGTTTGCATCAGATTGGTTGTCTTTACATGAAACTGCAGTCACTTCAACAATTCAAGATGACCTGTCCAATTGTTGATTTATAATTAAACAGTTATGGGATTGGGAAGCAAGGACAGAGCAGTGCTGTCAGTAGAGCTTAAAATGAATGCCTATGAATTTAGGATCCACTGATTCTTTATGGAGTTGGTGTGTTTCCCTCTAAAGTAAAGTAACACAATCTTGATATCAGTGTGTTTGCGTAAACATCAATAATTCAGTTCAACTTTCCAAGGCAATACTCCAATCCTCACGATGTTAACACTGTAACCGTTTTATCTACTGTGCCTCAAGATCAGAGTCGACATAATACAAACAAAACTGGTTATTATTTTTTGGGATGGGAAATTGCAGTATTATGTTGGTGAGGGATAATAAAATGTTTCCTGGGGGTTAACTTACTACTTTGTGTTATGTAAACCAAGGTTATCAGGAAATCATCATTTAATCACCTCGATTCTATACTTTTTTTTTATTTTTTATCATGAATCGAGTTATTGTGTGCATGTAAACACACTGGTCATGATGAGCACCATTATGACTAGCTGCCTGTCAGACATTTTTGGTGAGAGCCTCAGAAGATACGGGACAATGTTGACGAATATTAGCTGAATTGCTGCAGTAAAACTGACATTGGATACTGTATTTAATGTTAATAATAGGCTATATTGTAATCAAATACTCAGACACCTTGTATTATATGTTCTTATTTAATTTGTTAGAGTAATAAAGCATTTAGAATAATCATGTTTGCTTTACTTGCTGCTTGTCAATCACCCTTAGCTCTCAAACACATCGATTAAGATCATAGCACAAATACTGTTCACATGGAATGCATTGGTTGATTTGAACAATTCAGTATAAATGCTATTAACATGCTTACTCAGTTCATCCACTTTCTTATTATTATACTGTCTTGTCTTGAGTTCTAGCTGTCGTTTGTGAGAAGGTCAGGTTTCATAAAAGGCTGTAATATTTAGTCATACATGTTTTGCCAGATGAATAATCTTGGATGACATATTTATTTCAACATTGAAAACAGTTACTGCGGTTGTGGTCTTGTGTATCGTTTCACCAAACGAGCATGTTCACACACCCCAGCAGGTCAAAGCTGTGTCAGGTTCAACACACACACATAGAAGGCACAAAGGGCAAAGGGTGTGTATAATTAAGCCAATTCAAAAGCAGCCACTAAGCCTGAACTCAACGACCTAACCAAACTAACTGGGCTGCACATCCATCCATCCATTATCTACCGCTTATCCTCATAGTGGGTGGGGGGGCTGGAGCCTATCCCAGCTGTCTTAGGGTGAAAGGCAGGGTACACCCTGGACAAGTCGCCACCTCATCGCAGGGCACATAGAGACAGACAACCAGTCACACTCTCATTCACACCTACGGTCAATTTAAATTAGCCAATTAACCTAATCCCCATGCATGTTTTTTGGATGGTGGGAGGAAGCCGGAGTACCCGGAGAGAACCCACGCAGACACTGGGAGAACATGCAAACTCCACACAGGCCCCACACGGGATTTGAACCCGGTACCTTCTTGCTGTGAGGCGACAGTGCTAACCACTACACCACCGTGCCGCCCCCTGGGCTGTACAGCCTGGTTGAATTCTCTCCAAACATTTCTCCAAGCCAGCTGGTTAACTGGATTTGATTTGTCTTAATTATTATATTACTTGCAGCTGTTGCTTGGCATTGCTTTGCATTACTTCTGTAACTTCAGTAACACACTCCTCATTTACAGCCAACCATTTCTTTTTTTCTACATTCATCTACAAATGGAAAACATTTCAAAAGGAAGAAATTAAATTATTCAGTGTTTTTTTCTGTATTAGTCTCCCCTTTTCATTTTCCAAAGTAGGTATTTAGGACTGTGACTAAAGCAACAAGTGAGTGACTTGTCAAGATGTTGGCTTATGTTGCTATGCATATATAAATGGGTTAAATCAGACTTCAACAATGTTTTGTGTTTGGGGAGAAATAGAGATTGTGTGGAACCTTGGTGCTCATCATGTTTCCTCCGGAGCAGCAGGCGGAGACACAAGCCAACTACCGGAAGTCAGCAGCGAGGAAGACGAGCAGACGGCGGCAATTGGTAAACTTGTTCACGACTTATTTATCTTATCTAGCCGCTTGTGGCTAAATATTGAACATTTTAGCCGTTGGTAATGTAAACCTTACCCACAGAATCTCATTTATCTTATATAGCCGCTTGTTTTTGCTTAATATTGAACATTTTAGCCGTTGGTAAAGTAAACCTTACCCACAGAATCTCATTTATCATATTTAGCCGCTTGTTTTTGCTAAATAGTGAACATTTTAGCCGTTGGTAATGTAAACCTTACCCACAGAATCTCGTTTATCTTATATAGCCGCTTGTTTTTGCTTAATATTGAACATTTTAGCCGTTGGTAATGTAAACCTTACCCACAGAATCTCCTGACAGGTTAGAAAACGTTAGTTAATGGGTCGCTTGTCTACTTTAGTGTTGTTGTATGTAACATTAGCTAGCTAAGTCATGTTAATATAACTAGCTTATAGTTATGATAGGCATTAGTTTTTTTTTTTTAGTTGTTTAGTTTAGTTTGGGTTCCTCACATTAAAGCATAGATAGTATGACTCTGATGAGGGGGGTTGTTGGGTTTAACAGTACTCCAACATTTGTTTCCAATATATGCTAAGATCAAGACTGTAAGCATGCATGTTGAATCTTGTGTTTTTCTAGAGATCAGTCAAAACATGGCTAGACAGATGGGAGACAGCCATCGGCGGTTCCTACAGACCATGATGGTCAATGGCATCCTTGGTGAACATGAGGCGAGGGCTCTCCATCAGTTCTGTTGTGAAACCCACAACAGTGAGTCACAATAACTTGCCTCATGAACGATAATGAAAATATTAGAAATCAAAGTATAATGCAAGTGTGCTGCTACCTGCCCATTACTATTGGATACTGTATATTTATGTTGTTACTGATGGTGTGTTGTGATATACTAAAAACTTTTGTCTTTTCCTGCAGCACAGCACACCCCTGACAAACTGGATGATTTCATTGATGTCATCAACTCAAAGTTGCAGCCCATGTTCATGCAGATTAGAAAAGGGATGTCTGAAGACTCTGGTCACCAGTTCTACGCCCTGGTGAGTGGCTTTTGTTCTTGTACAGGCCCTGTTTTCTTATTTAGTGATTATTTTAAACAAGAATTTGGGGTTTGTTACTTGAGTTAATGATGACCTGTGTGGTGAGAGTGTACAGGGCTGGGGATGTGAAGCACCGCTCTGTCACCAAATGCCTGCATGTGGTACAAACTCAAACACGCATTGACTGAATTTAATCATGGAAGACTAACTTTGATTGCAACAGTATTTCACCAATTAAGAGACAGAGTAACTTCTAGTTTTGCATAGGCATTAAAGACAAATTTATACTTAATGAGACAACAGAAAATACCCTTTTAACACATCCATTTGTAACGTTTAAACATTTATATGTGTTAACACAACATAAAAATACTCCATTAACACGACACAACTCAATGCTACTGGGTGACATCAGCACAACAGAAAGGATCTTAACCAGTTAACATCAATATCTGAGTGCTTTGCAGAACACCAGGGGCCTCATGTACTAAGATTTGTGTGAATTCCATACTGAGTGCTGGCGTACGCTGTAATCTGGAAAGCGGCGTACACAGTAAAATATCCGGATGTATAAAACCTTCTCTTGATACATCATGGCTAAATGGCTAAAAGCAAGAGGAGAAGCTTCAGGGTGTAGTAAATAGAGGCCACATGTGCTGCCATGCAAACCATGAGTCAGGAGGAAGACTGATGGCCAGTCAACATTTACTCCACCTGTCCTGCACCATACTCGCCTGCAGTCTGTTTCCCACCATGCTGTTCATTAGGATGGACGAATTGTGCATTGTGCCAGACCACCTTGCAATGATGTTAGTCAGATACATTGCACATCACAAATAATCCGCACATTGATGGAGTGAAATGTTTACAGTTAATATAAACATCCTGAGATGGTGCTTTTATTGCAACATGGGTGCACTTGATGGCTCCTATTACATCAGGGAATCCAACTATTGCTGCAAATTTCGCTTTAATGTTAGCCTGTTCAACTGCATTTTATGAGAATTTTATACACCTGGTTGACATGTGGATGATCCAGACAAACACAGGTCATATGGTCCGGCTCAGGGTCGACTGGCTCACTGGTCGGACAGCTCCCGTGGTCAAGAAGACCAGTGTGGTCAGCACCTGTGTGGCTCTGGCAGCGCTCAGCTTCTTCCTGTGGTGCTCCAAGGCCGGTTGCAGCTCTGAGCACAGCTGTTGACCAACTAGTGACAGTTTCTATGCTCATTTCAATGTGGAAACATTAGAACCTGTGCGCGAATGTTGGCATACGTTGCTTTGATAGGAGGCCCCTGATTCTTTCCCCTTCAACCTGAAAGAGATTCAACAGGTTTCAGGTTGTGTACTGCCATCTAGTGGGTAATTTGAGGAACACGCATTAAAAGAAAAGCTTATGTCAATTGATATCTGAAAATTGTTTTCTCTCTTTGTCTCTGAGGGTTTCCCCTCAGAAACTGATGGATAGTATCCAATATTAAATGCATTCAGTTGTATAAAAAATGTTTTAACAAGATATTTTTTGTTGACTTGAAAGCACAAATACAACATCTTAATGCAGACACAGAGCCAGATTTCTGATCTCCATTCAATATAAAACTTATTCTAATAATTTTTCCAACTGAAAGAGCTAAATTATGTTGAAATGGTAGTTTATGGACAATACTATTTTGGTTATGTTGTGGCAACACTCCAAACTAGCTGTGAAATTTGAAAATAGTTACAAATTGATGAATGGGCTTAAATCTGTAATGTTAGATGAAAACAGTGTGCATTAAAAGTATGTAAGTGTTACTAGCATTTAGAGTTAATCACAGTTTTATACCAATCCTGTTCAGGTGAACATGGCTGAGACTGAGGTCACCAGGATGTCGTCAGATTATGCTGACAATGAGCTGGAGCTGTTCAGGAAAACGGTGAGAAGGAAATCCTGCATCAACACTTCACAGTCACTATAATGTAGATAAAACCTCTTGTCTTCCTCAGTATCTGTATTTATTCTGTGTGACCTGATTGAAACTTGATGTACATTGTAATGCAAACAAAACAACAGTCAAGTTGTAATGATAAATCGCTCATGACCAGTTAAATGAAACAAAATCACTAAACTTAATCTGTCACCACCCTAAATACTGTATAGCTTCACTTGCTTGGTGAATCTCTTGTCTGTACACCCCGGTCAGATGCTCTCCTTGTGTGTGTGAATCATGTCATGACTAACTCAAAGTGTTCCACTTCAGATGGACCTGATTGTGAGCTCTGAGAATGGTACGGCCTCCTCCACTGATATTCTGAACAGCGCCGACACCATGACCACCAAAAAGCTGAAAAAGAGTGAGACGGAGCACCTCTTGAACCGACTCGTTCATGACAAATGGCTCAGTGAGGTAAAACACACCGTCCCCACCAGGATGTCAAAGTCAAGTTCTGCTCCATTTTCTACCATCTGACAGCCCTTCTTATGGGGACAGAAATCTGTTTTTAGAGCGATAGAAGCACTTGAAACAGATTTCATGGCAGCCATCGTCACTAACATTAATACTGGTGATGTTGATTATCAAGTGGCTGTGTTACAGATCCCTGCTGGGAAACTAGAATACTGGTTATTTAAGGTGCATAACAATAATAGAAAAATGAATGAAGGAAATAAACTTTCTCAGATTCCCCAAACCAGACTTTGCTGTTCAAATCATGGAGAAGTAATATGAAGGTCATCAAGTATCGTCATATTACATTTGTAATCTAGATTTATTTTTTAAATGAATTAAAATCACATTCTCTACTAACCTGTACTTCTGCTAATGAGGTGGAGTTTGAGCCGTCTCATTGCTGAACTATTTAACCACTTCTTGCTTTAGGTTTGTGGTTTGTTTGGCTTGTAACTGATCTCTGTTCATTAACGTAGAAACGGGGTGAATACACATTGTCCACCAGATGTATTATAGAGATGGAGCCGTACATTCGCACAATGTATCAGGATCAAGTCAAAGTGTGCCACATCTGTCACAACATCACTTTCCAGGTAAATGCTCCCTCTGCTTCTCTGTGACCAGTAAACTTCAAACCCTGTCATAAATATGAAATGTGAGTATTAAAGCCTGAAATCAAGTTTTGATTCAATAAATAATAAATATGATTAGACTTTCTCTGGACATAAAAATAAAAAGTAATTGTAATTATAGAGTGACGAAGCAAATCTCTTGAAGTAACAACATAAAAATGATTTATTCACTTTTTTAATACCAGGAGTTTATGTGTTTCTGCAGTAAGATTATGTGATGGTGATGAGCCTCTGTGCTTTTTTTTTCCGTCAGTTTCACTTCCGTTCAGTTGTTTCTTGTGTCATGTTGAGTCGTTCTTGTTCAGCCAACATGTGACAAACTGAGCTTTACTAATTGAATTTGCTCACAGAATTAAACTGATCTACATTTTTTTCCAGTGCCAAATTTGTGAGAATCCAACTTGTGGAATAAAAATACACAACCCCTGTGTGGCGAGATACTTTAAAGGCAGAACGGAGCCGCGGTGTCCAGCTTGTGACGACTTTTGGCCTCATGAAATCCCTGGTAGTTACTGTATATTTATAGAGGTTTTCACACACGCATTTGATATTAATTCAATATATTACATATAATTCATAACATTTCATATGATGAGAAATGAGGTTGAATATACTACATGGATTCTCTACATTTTTTTTATATAAGACAAATGATGACCTTTCATTTTTATTTATTTTTTTTTTTTTTAATTTTATGAATCAGTAATAATTTGTCCTCTCTATTACAGAAGTCAGACGGCCCCTTTCTCAGTCCAGAAAATGAGGACTTCAGCATCAAATTTTAATGTTTGTTTGTTAAAATTGTTAAACATTTTCAATAATTGAATTTACAAATTCTTTGTAATAAACTGTTAATATAGATGTCTTGTATAGTTATTTTTTTCTAAATAAATGGCAGTGTGTTTCATAGAAATGTCTTTATCTTTTTAATTTACACACATCATCAAAAACAAAATCAATGCAGTTTTTAGACAACTAAACACTGAATGTTGGTTTCTGTTCAATCCTTGCAGAGTCATTTTCCTTCCAGATTGTTCCCTTATATATTTAAGCTCAAGTATTGTGAACAATAAATTTTGTCAAAGTACCATTAAGGCATTTGTTTTATCATCTTAATTCTTTCTCAGACCAGATTCTTGATGTGGCAGTTCAGTGGTTGGTAGTGTGGTTATGTGGCTGAACAGACACTAGATGGCCCCATTTTTCTCTTCTATGATCTTAGTAGGTGAAGTAGGATCTTTACGTCTCAAGCTACGTTTGGATAAGGTAAGATACATTTTGATTTTTAAACTCCTTTTAAGCTCCTGTTGTATGTCACCCACCTGACACCTGAAACGATAGACATTTTTTAAAAAAAATCAATTCTGTACTGTACTGTGTGGCCTTTCCTAAGTCCTAAAGAATAACTCACTGCTGCTCACATGTTGAAGTGAAATACAAAATGCATAGCAGAAGAAACGGAAGGCCAGTTGGTTGGAACTGTTAGTTTACTAAAAGAAAATATTGAATATTTTACATTTTTTGTACTGTTTTTGTATAGAAAATAAAAGACAATAAAACAAAGTTCAGTGAGGGTTTGAAGTAAACATTACAGCATTATTTTGTACTCATTTCTTATATTTCATGCATTTGCTGATATTTCAAAGGTTTATGATTGTGAGGGTCCATCCTCACCCTGACAGACCCTTACAGAATAAAATGTGTTTTTGGAGAGCATGTTATATTGCTCAGTGGGAAGATGGCGATGTTGTTCAGGGTTTTGTGTTGTGGAGGGCGGGTAGTTGGTGCTCCAGTGAGTCAGAGGAGAGCTGAGTGCTCAGTCCTGCTGCAGATCTTCAGCTTCAGTGTCTCATGTGTCCCTTTATCAAGGTTGAAGATTTGGACCTGAGGTTCCCTTCATGCACTGTATAAATAACTCTCCATATAGAACTGTGCAATATCAGCTTTATGCTTTTCCTGTAAGGGTTACGTAGTTTGTTAGAGTCCATGAGCACTGGGCATTTTGATAAAACTGGAAGTCTAGTTATTCGGTGGATAAGAAATAAGTAAACAAAACTGTACTCCATACTTTAAATGAAATCAATCTATTCTAACATCTAAATACATTACAGAATGTGTGTTTGTGTGAATTACAGTCAAAAATACAAGTTTGTAACTAAAGGGGAAACATTGGAGACACAAGGAAGCACTGTGCTTATGTTGTTTCTGTTGTTATGGTGTTTGTGTATTAAAACCAGTTTATTGCAAAATAGTTCAGGTGCTCTTGGTAGTAGTATTTCTCATATAGTACTTCCTAGAAAATCCTTTTTAAATTCCCATTTCTGACAATGGTTTTGGATTGATTTGTTTTTTAATGCTGTTTATGAAATAGATATGACAAATGACTCAGCTGGTGTTTGTTCGAACGATTTCATTGTTATCATCTTAAAGAAATGAATAATCACAGGTTTGAGAGATTGATCATGAAGTAGGAGTGAAACATAAGTAAAATTTGAATTTGTGAAAATGTGTCAAACGTTCACAGACTCAGAAACAAACAGGCCCAGGCATTAACACGCCTGGTTTCACTCAGTTTCCCCTCCATGCACCGCAGCCCAACTGATTCTCATTTTAATTATGTTGACCCAGACTCTGTCTCTCCTCTTCACTGACAACAAAACCAGCGCAGGCCGGCAGTCTGCCTCTCACACTGAGAGGATGACACCTCCGTCTCCTTGCAGAGGAGCTAGTCCAGGATCCACTTTGATGTCACTCCCCCGCAAAGGAAAGGTCAAAATAATAAATGTAGGCCCAATTGATGGGTTGGCAGGGGGGCTCGGGGGGGGTTCAGTGCTGATTTTTGGACGACTGCTCCCCTAAAGGCATAATGAATTCATACAGTCAGGAGCGGCCAAAGAGGGAAACAGCATGAGTCCTCTTTCCATGAAAAGGTTGATCTAAATCTGCAGACGAGCCTGGCTCCTTCTTCCCACTCATTCTTCACACACATCACTCTCCTCTCTCTAACAGACTGTTTCACACTCACATGCACACAAACGTATGAAGAAATACTCAGAAATATATCCATCTCTTGTGACACACACCTCTGCATATGCATCACACCCCCCTCACCTTTACCAGGAGGTGAACTACATCACCATGGAACAAAACCCCCTCGGTACGCTGCTCCACCTCAGGCTCCGTCACAGCAAGACAGAAATACACAAATGCTGGAAAATGTCTTTGAAGATCCTTCAGGTCATCTGGGTTTCTGTTAGTAGGTCAAAGGCAACAGAGTTACACCATGTCTGCTGTCTTTTGACCTTCTGGCCAGCATGTTTTGCTGGAGAACTCCATTTTAAATTGTAGTAAAGATTCCAGCATTGATAAATCTCCTGAATTGACTGAAGTGAATAGGGCAAGCTGAATTACAGGTAAATGTGTGCACAATAAAAAAAATCAGCTGTATAGGCCAGGTTTGTTGAATTTGACTCATTTTACAGCACTCTCTCAGTACATAAAATACAGGAGGAACAAACAGCAACACAAGGTAAAAATAATAAAATAAGAAATCATTAAACAGACTTACAGCAGCTCAACTCAACATACCTTAAACTGTGAGTGCATGTCCAGCAATATAGTGCAATAGAGTGGTGTGAGCGCCTACTTATTTCAAAAATATTTACGAGTGCCACCATCCAGACTTCACTGCAGCAGTCAGTGCTGCTCAGAGAAAAGTACTAGCAGAGGTATCAGCAGCAAAAGAATTTAAAAAGTGCTTATCATGCAGGGTGTCCAATTTTGGAGACATATCACATTGGATTCTTATTCCTTGTGCATAATGTGTCAGCAGAATTTAAATGCTCATCAAAGCCACTTCATAAACATGGTTGGAAAGTTAAAATGGCAACTTGCTGTACAAGTTTATCATAGTCATACTATTAATTCTGTATGTATAATAAAAAAAAATATCTTGAGCATTTTTATTATATGTTTATGGAGACTTAATGTGTCAGGCTTGACATAGCCACTAGCTAAAGCTGTAGAGTCAATGTAGTGATTGATTGATTTATTTCTTTTAAGTAGCCTATATCTAAATAATTCTAAATGCAGAAGTTGTAGTTGTCACTGTACTTGTAGTTTGGGTTGATCATGCAGATTTGCACACCAACATATTTACTTTTATGTTGAGTGATTGATCAGTCTTGACCCCATCAGTCTTGTTTCCATGTGAACTTTAAATAGAAATCCTTTGCAGCTCTTAAATAATTATAAATTATTAACAATAAATCCAGGCTGTTTCTACCTGGAGACAAACTGGACCCTAACGGCCCTGCAGTGGCGCACTGATGATGACACATCAAGCACTCGAACAAACCATGATGTGATTATTTCCCACACATAAAACGCAATTTCCTGATCAGCCGCGGTGAGATGCGCGTTCACACTGAGCTGCCCGTTTCCTCCGGAGGACCGGTGCCGCTCCGGGGCTGAATCACATGCGCAGTCCTGCCGTGAATCACACATCACCACGGCAACCGGCGTTCACACCGAGTCCCCGTCAGCATCAGTGGGGTCCGATCCAGTCCACAGGCGACACGACAGCACCGGAGACCACAGTGAGTTGAGCCTCTCTTCACTGTTTTCCATTCACCGTTTGTTTGCTTATTTAGACGCGTTTGCGCGTAAAGAGCCTGCAGCGCTGCGGCATGTGTCCCTGTAGGAGAGCTGATTTAGTGCAGGTGATTTACGATGCTTCATGTGCTTTGGTGAATGAATGGACAGGCATCAAGCCTTTATTCTGGTGTTATATGGGACGGTACGGATTTTTATTCATTTATTATTTGCATTAATTCCACGTTACATAAACGTCTACTGATGGTGAGTCCTTATGGCTTTAGGCAAGTCACTAAACACATGCCTCAATGTGTACAGTGTGACAACTAAGATTCTATATATATATATATATATATATATATATATATATATATATATGTATATCTATATGTGTGTGTAGGTAGTTTGATCTGTTTCCTTCAGAGTGTTCCTGTGTTACATCACTGTTCTCTGATTCCTGGTCACACAGCCTGCAGGCTCTATCTTGGCATCTTGTCGCTGCAGTCTTCAGATATGCATGACCAGTGAACCCTGAAGAACTTGGGCAGACATTAACAGCCCACTCTAACCACTCATCCTCCAGGAAGCTGTGTCTTCCTTCATCCTAGCTGATAGATATCTTATTGTGATGACGACTCAAACTGCACAGTCGCTTTGCAGCGAGTAAACTGTGCATTTTAAAAGATGTTTGCTGGACTCATTTCCAGTCAGAGTGTGAGAACACTGAGTGTGTGACAGCAACACCAGGCTCAATTGTGAATCACAGATTCAGGATGATTCACCGTACCCACACTTCCCTCCAACTGAAGGGAGGAAAAATGGTGGCCAGCACAGATGACCACTTCAGCCACCCACTCAAACAAGGAGGCACCAAGTGGACTCCTACTGTAGTCTTTAGTAATAAACTTTTTTTTCCCCTCACTTGACAAAAACTGCTCTTTAACTGCTTTGCCTTTTCCACAATTTATAGCCGACCGTATTTTTGATTGTCAGCTGTGAAGTCCAAAATACCAGATGTCTGGAATTAGATTTAGTTGAAGACAATATACAGCACACTTCCTACTTTGACAGAGCATTGATTCACAGTGGACATGTCCGGTGGCCTCATTTAATGATCTTATGTCTCCTTTATGAAGAGCACATTTCCTGTGCATCAGGAATGTCTCCTGCAGTACAGAAACTGTAGCTCCTGGTGTGTCATTGTGAGTCAGTGGCGTCAGCCGGGCCTGCAGGGTTCTTGGCTGAGGGGAGGTGTTGTGTTGTACTGTGAGAATGAGATAAGTGCATCCTCACCTCTTCCCTCCACATTTAGATGATCATTTCATGAGGAGAGAAAATAGAATTGCCGTCAGAGCAGAGAGGCGTTCAGAGCTGCGTTGGTGGCGGCACCTTAGATTTACATGTTGATTTAAGAGATGAGAGCTGGGACTGAGATAGGCTATGTGAGATTAACCATACACTGTTGGATTACATAGACAAGAGGGAGCATCCCCATAATTAAAAGCTGTATAATTATAATTCTATTGAACACAAACTAAGATGCAGAAGGAATATTGTGACATTTATGAGAAATAGGCTTAATATCTCAATGAGATTAATATCATTGTCATATCTGTAAGAGAAGTTACTGTAAACTGCTGGTTAGCTTAGCATAAAGACTGGAAGCTGCTAGCCTGTACAGTCTGTGCTTCTAATACAAACACTGAAAAAAAAAAAACAAGTTGTGGTTTTACAGTTGGTTTTGTGCTGGACTGTGTCTTGGCTCTGAGCGATAGCCAGTGAAGACTGTAGGAAGTCACTGCTCCCAGCCAAAAAATAATCCACCACATAACCTACTGTAAAACACAATTATTCATTTTATTATCATGTATTTGAGGCTGAATGTCAGCACAGGGGTGCTGTAAGCTAAATGTTAACATTAACACGCTCACAATGGCAACACAAACACGCTGGTGTCTACCTTCACATTAGTTTTATATTATGTGACTTTAGTCTTTTAGTAGCCTGTATGCCAGTTTTTGCTCATTCAGCTGAGGCTGAAGGGAATGCTTTGTGTTGAGTTTAGTCGCAATATTGATGAATAAAATTACAATTTATCCTGAGGACGTGATACCATTTTTCTTGGCAGTCCATCCGATAGATAGGCCAACAGGGAGAACTTGTGTCTCACATCAGACGTACTTTTTATTCTGCTGGTCTACATAACTCTTGTCCTGACCTGTTTCTCCCCATCACACTGTCATCTTCTTCACCGAGCTACAAGCACCACTGTCACATTTGGTTAAAGCACACCGTTGGCGTCGGTCTGACCTTGGTTTCGGTCCCTGCTCTCCAGATCTGTCCAGGCATTTCCAGGTGGCCGAGCAGCCATGGTGAAGCTAGGCAGCAATCTGTCCGATAAACTGGAGAAGCAGCCGTCAGCGGACGATGGCTTTGACAACATCCCCCTCATCACTCCGCTGGAGGTCAACCAGCTCCAGCAGCCGTTCGCAGACAAGGTGAGTGTCTGATAATGTGCCTATCTATATTTTTAGACATGCAAAAAAGTATTTCAGTGGATGCAGGATCAATGACCCTGCACTGAACACTGAACACTGGACAACATCATCCATTGACCGTAATGTGAAACAGACAACTGATAATAAGCAGTTCTCGGTTTATTTGTCTTTTCTCCTGTAAAAGTCACAGTAACAGTGCGTTGTTTCTGCTGCAGGTCATTGTGAAGACGTCAACACAATATCAGCTGCAGCACAAGAAGAACAAGCTGTATATGCCCAATGTCAAGAGGCTGAATATCAACTTCTACAGCAACGTTTCAGACAAAGCAAAGGTACAGCTACAACCCAATGTCATCTTCTGATTAAAACATACAACAAGTAAGAGGTGATACAGTATTCCTCATTAGATTCAGATTTTTTATGTCAAAGGAGAACACAGGAGACATGATTTCCAGATAGCCTGTGTTGCAGACAGAAAATACAATTCAAATTCAATTGATTAAAAGACACAGTGTTCTGTGTTCCCATGAACACAAACGCTGTAGTTTAAACCTGCTCTCATAAATGTGAGCACCAAATGTGTATAAATCTGCTCATTAAAATAGTCTCCCACAAATACACTGCAATTTCCTGTTTGAGTAATGTTTGCTAAATACTTCAATGCCCAGCTGTTTTACAAGCATATATAGCCTTTCTTCGAAATAAAATGTTACATTTATTACTTGTTTTTTTTTAACCTGTCTTCAGTCATAATCAACAGGAGTGAGACTGAGTGTAAGTAATGAACAACCAATTGGATTGGGTCTTTTCATGAAATTTGATGGCAAATAAAGAATAACAAAAATATATTGCTCGCTGTATTCTTTTCAAGTGTTGATGACACTTGACGCTTAAGTAGTGCATATGTATATATTTAGCTGTGTGTGTGTGTGTGTATGTGTGTGTGTGTGTCTTGTTGCTCAGATCACAGGTCTGATCCTCATCACTTTGGCCTTCCTGACCAGCTTGCTCCTCCTGCTGATGTACAAAGCCATGTGGTATGACCAACTAACCTGCCCAGAGGGTTTCATCCTTAAGGTAGGCAGCATAACACACACACACACACACACACACACACACACACACACACAGTCCAAGCCTTTAAAGCACCGCTAGGCATATTTGATTTCGTGTTCACTATCTTGTGTCTGTATTAACACACCACACACTCTTAAATATGGAAGCCCATTTCCACCAGTTAAAAAAAGATGAAAACTTAGCCTTGATAGAAAAAAAATCACACACTAATTCAGAATTATGACATATAAAGTCATAATTATGAGATAAAAAGTTGAAATTATGAGATAAAAAGTCATAATTATGAGATAAAAGGTTGAAATTATCCAGACTCAAGCAGTGTGCAACACCCACCAAAGGACACATACACGGTCGGTCTAGAATGCAGCTGGTGCTGAGCTTTGTTTCTCTGCACACCCAGCAGCAGTCATTTCATTTCATTCTGTGAAAATCAGAGGTGTAAGCTCAAACTCATTATCTCCCAATGACACCTTGGAGGCATCGCGTAGCGAGCCACCGCTGCCTCACATGTTAGTTAAAGAGGCCGTCTCGCATGAGAAAATGAGAGAGTGTGAGAGCCAGAGGGGGAAGGAGAGGGAGCTTCTGAGCCAGCTTTCTGGTCAGGCAGCGATTGGGACGCCCGTCTGTGAATTGGAGGGGTCTTTAATTAGGGCTGAGCGTGACTAAACTGTGATTAAAGGCTTAACAGTGAGGGGGGAAGCAAGGAAGGGGAGGGGAGGGTGGCCTTCCGGCAAGGCTTTTGAAGTTTTTGCCGGTTACAGTTGCTTTCAGCATTTTTTTCTGCTAATGCGTTGTTGGAAACATAAAGAGAGGATGGAGGATGGAGGACACTGCTGTGCTTTAGAGAGCTCCTATCCTCACTGGGAGGGAAGGTCAGGTAGTGGATCCTCAGAGGAGAAACAGACGCTCAGGTTCTTTGATTTAATTCACCCACTTTGTCCACTTTTGAAGAAAAAGTGTTTTTGCTAGAGGCATTTCACTCCCCTGGTGTGATCGTAGAAATATTTGCAGAAAACATGTTTGATAAAGACTGTCATGTGGTAGCTTGTGCAGCGTTTGCATAACGTTTCTGAGTGATCTGAATATTTCCTTGCACTGTGTCGCTGTGATGCAAGCTTCCCACACACAACATTATCCTCTCATTTATTTTGAGACAGTTCATTTTTGGCAAAGGTATTAATCTAAACTCAGGTTGACAGTAAGATATTCCGTCTATTGATGAATACTTTAAGGTCAAGTGTCCCTGCGCCAGCAAAAAGCCAGTGGGCTTTCTGCGCACTGGTTTATTTTGAAGTCAAAGTTATTTTAAGTAAAGGACTTAGTTTACCATCTTCACTGGTGACTTTCAGCATGTGTTTTGAACTGTGTGCTGAAGTAAAGTTTCCCGGCTCGCACACTACTGCCACCTTCTGCTCTGTACACGCAATTTGCTATCTTACCCAAATACATTAGGTTCTGTCAACATAAATTAATTTACACTATTATTAATTGCACATCATGCTAAAATAACATTACTTAATGATGTTTAACTACAAAACATGACTATGGTAGAAGGTACATGTTACACTTAGATTAAAGTAGCAGACACAAGTTTTTTTTTGAGTGTAGTTATTGATGTTGTGATGTGATATTTCCTTGACCAGCCACAGTTGTCATCACCGCTAGCATCTGAAATGACTTAGATTTAGTGTCTTCTGCAGTGTTATTTCAGCTGAAGTGTAGATTCATCAACTCCTCCCAGCAGGCACAAAGATGGACAGTACACTCTGGGATCATTTCCATGTACTTTATCATATTTTATCACAACATTATGTCACATTTCCCATGTTCAGAGATTCCAGAGTCAGTCCTCCATTATTACCCACCCATTAGCTTATATTTTTGTGTCCATTAGGTTATTTGTATTCCCCCAAGTAAAGTGGTGCAACATACTGAATCATTACTTCACAAGTCTTAAAAAGGCAGTTGCTAAGGTTGTCAGGGGCATAATACACCGACTGGTTTGCCTTCACTGTATTTTCACTGTAGTTTGCTTTTTACTATGGAACGAGTGGCACATTGTTCATTTTGTGAAGTTTATCTCGCTGAATATAACATACAAATTCTATAAACATGTGTTTGCCACAGATTTTATTTTCTGCAGCGATGCAAAAATCTTTTTCGTGGGAACCAGGGTGATGCTAACCTTTGTCTGTCTGTCTTCAGACTGTCTGTGTTTACCTGCTGAGATGGACTTGTGTTGCTAATGTCAGAGCAGTTTGTCGCCTCCACTGAAAAGCAAACAACATGTTTTTTTTTTTTTTTGCTGTAACAGCAGAAGCACTGCACCCCAGCAGCTCTGGAGATGTACTACACAGAGCAGCAGGAGGAGCCGGCCGGCCGTGGTGGGATCGACACTGGGCTGTACACCGCCCTCAGCCACCTCAACCAGGTCAAGAGGACTGGGCCTGAGCTGCCATCGCCATGGTTACCTGTGATCAGCGCTCTGAAGGAGACGGAGGAGACCAAACAAGGCAGCGAGTCGCTGAAAGGAGTGCTGGAAGGAGAGGAGTGAAGGTTCTGACAGAAGCAAAGATGATGACTGGTTATTTTTTGAGTGTGTGTGTGTGTGTGTGTGTGTGTGTGTGCGCGCACGTGTATGTGTGTGTGTGTGTGTGTGTGTGTGTGCGTGCGTGTGTGTGTTTGGGATTTTTCTTTTCCGTCCCTCTTCTGGTCGACTCACCTGTTTAAAGTGGTGCTCTAAAACCTCAAAGGTGTCTGTGTGACTACTGGAAAATGAAATCAGCCACACGTTTACTTCAATCCACTTATTAATGTTAATATTTATATTACAAGCTAATACCCTACTGTGTGTGTGTGTGTGTGTGTGTGTGTGTGTGTGTGTGTGTGTGTGTGTGTGTGTGTTTGGTGAGCTCTTGTGGTAAGAGGCAAGAATGTTATTAAAGTGTTGGAGAATGTGCTCAACTTTTACTGAAGCATGAGTAATCTCTGCCATCTGCATTCAGTGTGGGTGTGTGTGTCTCTGTAAATGCTCACATACACATGAGCACATATGCATTGTATGCATAGTTGCATTTGTGTGTGTGCGCACTCGTTGTGATTTGTGTACTTGTCGGAGGTGTGAGAAGAGAAGCGTAGACAGAACTGAGACTTGAAGTGAAGATAACAAGTTTTTAATGAGATCACTGCAACTTTCTCCTCAGCGTCTCGTTATCTCGCCGTCTGTTCATTTAGTTTCAGAGGGGGAGCGTATGAAATCATCAGCAAATGTGCTCACAGCTCCAACATTAAGACAACGAACCGTAATTTAACATTTTAATATTTTTGATTCCTCAGCTGAATTAGAAGGTCATGTGTTGAAAGTTGAATGACTTGCACAATGGCTTTTGAAACCATTGAAAACTATTTAAAAGTATGCTTTGAATTAAATCTATAACACTGATAAAGTGTAAAAGGGCCTGAAGTCTTTCCACTTCCACTGTCTCTTCATTCAGATGTTCCCTGATGATGTGAGCTACTCACTGTAATTATGAATAAAACATTTAATGTGTTACTACAAAAGAAATTCAACAATGCTACACGCTCATGTATGTAAGATGATTGTAGAAACTTTTAGTAGATTTAGTTTTTAATGTGTGTTGCTGTAAGTGTCCTGTACTGTCGCTGTAAATGAACATGTACAGTTTAACCACAGGGTTGACTCGTTACTGATCTTTATATGAATGTAGCTGCTCGAATGCAGTAGATGTGATCAGTGTTTAGAATGTACGACCTAAAAACTTCTGTTGTCACCCTGTGTCTATTTATTTCATTAACAGTACTTGTGTGTTATTTGGTGTCTTTTCAACATTAAAGTTACATTTGCCAATCTTGCTTAAGTATGAAGTGTTTTTTATTGTACATACATTTTAAGGCTGTTAAATATTTAAAGCAGTTTTTCTCCAATCATCATCAGGAATAAATCTCAAAATAAATGACAAATGTCATCTTAAATTTGCTCTAATTATCTCCCATCACCCTGACTTTTCTTTTTGTTTTTTTGTTTTTTTCAAATGGCAGATATGTGATTTTGGAACAAAAGTCCTCATGTGAGTATAGGATGAATGTGAGATCACTGCACAGTTTGTCCTTTAGTGTTCACGTGCCAAACATTTACATCAGACCCATCTGCTCTGATGTCACTGCTCAGCAGAAATAAATGACTCAAGTGTTGCGTTCCCTCGTTCACAACCAACCCCGTTGATTTACATTCATTGCTTCCAACAGCCGGAATTAATGATTGGCTGGGACTGATGAAATATTAGTGGTTTGATTTAACGGAAACCATTCATGAGGTGTTTTTGTTTAACAGCAGTGGCGGAAGGTCTCCAAGAATAAACTGTAAGCTCATCAAATGTATGTTAAATCATCAAAAAGAGCAAAAAAGAGTCAACTGGACTTCAGGTTTGTGGAAGATGTTTCACCTCTCATCCAAGAAGAAGCCTCTTGGGTTGTCTTCCACAAACCACAAGCATCTTTACTTTGTTTAACCTCGACCTGGATGACTGAGAACCTCCACAGAAATCATGATGATCAAAGTCACTTCTCAGATAAATGCAGTGATCAATATATCAATATATTTGCTCAAATAGGTAACTTAATGGCCACTTGTCGCTTCCTAAAGTTTAAGTAAAAGTAACAATATCACACTTCACATTGTTGGATTGTTACTTTTAAAGCTTTTGCATGTTAGTAGCTTAGTAGTTTAGTGTTGTAACATGTTGAGTTACAGCTTATTCAAGTGCTGGACCTGATATTTTATGATTACTTTTAACAGTTAAATATATAAATATAGTGGAGTAAAACGTACAATCTGTAAAATATAATGGTGAACTATAAAGTACCTTAAGTAGGAGCAATGCTCCAGTAAAGTGCTTAAGTAAATGTACTTAGTTACTTTCCATCACTACATTTATTTGGCAGCTTTTACTAGTTACAGTACTCAGAGAATGATGTGTTACTTTGAACAGACACTGAAACATAGCATAATGATACCTGCTGAGCTGCACTAAATGAATTCAACTAACAAAACTAATCATTAATTACCAGTCTTAATTATTTATTATATATATACACATAACACGAATAATGTTTTGTCTTATCTTACTGTAGAAATATTACATTGATTTGCTGTGTTTAGTGTATGTAGGTTCTCACCTCTGAATATCATAAACTATTCTATTTATTCTATTCTACTATTTGATATTCAGAGTCTGGTTTGAGAAGAAATAAAAAGATCTAATCTTAAACGTACAGATTCTTTTACACTCTGTGGCTCAAAGATTATCAGTATGCATAGAATTCAAAATATGAAGTTTATTTTAGCAAGTCAAAGCCAAGCCACATCCTCTACCTCTCTCTCTCACTGGGTTCACTGCTGTGAGCCTGTCTGCATCTCATTTACACTCACATATTTTCACACCATCGCTCAGGGATGTGTGGCTTGAATTTGGTGTGTGAGTGTGCATATGTGTGTGTGTAAGTGCTCACATACACATGAGCACATATGCATTGTATGCATAGTTGACTGAAATCATTAATCTCTAGTTATATTTTGCAAAAGTTTCTGTGTGAGTGTGTTTGTGTTTCACACATCTATGTGCTTCTATGTCTATTAGTGTGTCTGTGTGTGTGTGTGTGAGAGAGCCCATGCTTGGCTTGTTAATTAAATCTATATTACGCCCTGTTTAGCCTGTAGGGTCTTTTTCTCTCCCCACTGTTAGTGGGTGACATGCTTTAGACGCTGTTGGCCCAGGGCATGGAACTAAATAAAGTGCTAAAAAATCTTTATTAGGCCATTTACAGATCCCATGCTTGGTCAAGGCATAGCATGTTGTGCCAAAAAAAGGCTAAGACTCAGGGCTGGGGGAAAATCACATAAAATCAGCCGGGTAGTCATGTAAAGGCCGCCAAGACACATTTTCCTGCTTTATAGCATCAACAGATCTGAACAGTAAAATAGCAGGTTGGCTTTTTAATTTGTCCTGACCGTTCAGACCCCCCCACCTCCACATATGAGGGAGGGCCGTGCCAAGAGTCATTTAGCCGCTAATAACATCCAACAAGACTCAAAGTCCTCTGAGCCCTGATGTCACTTAAATGTTGGAGGGGAGGGACAAGGCTTTATGGTGATTTAAGCGCCGTCTTGCTGCTTTTGCTGTTTTCCTGTCAAGAGGCATTATTTGTTTAAATTTGACAGGAAAATGAGTGGAATTTATTTATTTTGAAAGGTGTATGGACACACATCTATGCATCAACTCAAACGACGCTTAAATATATCAATACACCTGTCGCTCATACCTTTATCATTTTACGTTATTCCTAAGTTAAAGCATTTTTCTGTGAAATAAAATTAAAATTAAAGTGCATGTTTGATAAATGGGGTGAGGTAGGGGGAAAGGAGACAGCAGAGAGGTGGAAGGAAAAGCAGAAGAAAAGATGAACAAGAGAGAAAGAGCAGATGAGAGGCGGCCGGGCCTGGGAAGAGAAGGCGGGGGGTGAGGTTTAGGGTGGAAGAAGAGGAGGTGGTGGAGGCCAAGAGGCATGGAGGAGGTGGTGGTGGTGGTGGAGGAGGGTGAATCCAGGCTGACCCCTGTGTCTGTGTGTGTTGTTGTGTGTCTCAGTGGGTTTCCTCTGCCCTGGCGCCAGCTGGAAATGCCTCCACTAAGCAGAGGCAGTACACACATCATCCTCCATTCACCCCCATTCAGTCTCCTTTGATGAGAGTAACACTATACATGCCCAGCGCGCCTCACAGATCCTATCAAGCTGCTGTTTAAAGGGCGGGAGCGAGGGCCGGGGCAGCCGATCATAACTTATCAAGTGTTCGAACGCACTGTCATCCAGTTTCGTTGCCCCACGGAGCAAATAAAAGGCAGGACAATTGAGGAGGTTTTGTAATTGGAGTGATGTTGTTACAGTGCTGGAGGTTTCATGAGGTACGCTGCCACCTAGGGGTCATCTCCCATGGCTGCAGAGAGGAATGTGGTCTCCTCTCTGCTTATTTTGAACCACTACTTTGATGAACAGAATTTAAGTGGATTATGTTTTCTTAAGAGCTGGTATGGAGATGTCTTAATGCTTTTCTTTTTTCCCTTTACAGGGGAATTACACCTTATTGAACATACCTGGAGAACCTGCTGTCGGATTAGTCCCAGTTGCTCTTTAAAGTTGATCCTTGTGATGGTCTTTTTAAAATGACTCAACAGCCATGAAATTAGTCATTAGTTTGTTACCCTGCCGTGATGTTGCGCTCATGCAACAAAAACCCTGCCAGTAAACAATTATCCGACCGACACGGCGAGGTAAAGGCCCAAATCTGCAGCCCAGACATGCCGTGAGGAAGAAAAACAACCGTCTTTGCTTAGCTTAGCTTTAGTTTGCTTTGTTCTGACCATTATGGAGCCGAAATATTGTCATTACTCATAGACCAAATCATTTTACGACATCCTGCAATTAAACTTTAAGCTAATAGGTTAATGGGACAAATGGAGTCTGAACCCTGGAAGTTGGTTTCTATTAGGGATGGCAGGGAGAAGTGAACAGTTGCATGCACTGCACACACACACACACACACACGCAAACACAAACAGAGAACAGACTGGTTTGATTTAGGTTTTGCGGTCCCCTCCCGGTGCAGCCTCAGACAGGCGGAGAAGACCAGAGCGCAGTGAACCCCAGCTCAGCCTGAGCCCGGCTGTCTCTGCTAAGCTTCAAGTTGAAACCCTCCAAATTGGGTTTAATCTGTGTTTTGGTTGGCCAATTATCGACCCACAGAGCTGCATGGCAAATGGGGATGAATGAGCTTTAGATGGGCTTGGTTGAGAGGAAGGTCACGGTGTGATTAATGGTGATCTGCTGAATCCATGACTCGGCCGGCTATGGCGGTGTAACACGGGATGAGTTATCAAAAAAACTGCAGGAAAAAAAAAATGTAGAGTGTGATGCAGCAGAAACTGAGTTTGAAGCTCTGAGAATAGAAAAATAATGTCAAACTGTTGCCGAAACCAAAGTGGGTTTACAATGCAGTTCATTTGCTTTTCATTCATGGTTTGTAAATGTATCCAGACAACGGATCTGGTTTCCGTGTCATGTAATACCAATGCTGTGGTATCAGGAGTCTTATGAAGATGAATATACTGTCTGTGAGCCTGCTGTTCATTAAAATCACTGGTAATTACACCCTGCTCACATCATGGTGGAAAAACAGAGTGACATCTCATTTCTACAACTTTGAAGTGTTCATGTGATGAACTTGTTAGAAAGGTCACAGTCTGAATTTTGTTCTTATTTTCACCACTCCTTATAAAACAAGTCTCGTTTGGGTCCATCAAGTTTATGGAAGTGCAATAATAAAAATCTGGACTGTTCCTTTAAATCAAGTACTCAAGACATTTGTTTTTGTAACCTCCATTACTGTAGCTATAACTAATGAGGGCTGCAGCTAATTATTTTCACTGCCGATTAATGAGTAGATTTAGAGAGAGTTTCCTGAGACCAAGGTGATGCCTTCAAATGTTTTGTTTTATTCCATCAACTTTACGATCACAGAGAAAAACAACAAATCCTCCAAACTGAGATGCTATAGTCATGGAACATTTGGTAGGTTTACTTGAAATTGACTGATGATTAATTTTCCAAATAGTTGTCATTTAATCCACTAATTGTTTCGGCTCTTTATATATATTTTATATAGGCTTATTTAAGAGCTTTGCTTGTGGCCCATATTTTTTTACTTTTTTGTTATTTGTGATATAATCTGTGTAAAAACACCTGATGATAGAGGATGCCTCTCTTTCAGTTTGGGCTACCTTGTTCCTGTCTGTCCCTTCCTTTTTTGCTGAATGTCATCACCTACATGTCTTTGTCTCGCTCTGCCGGTGTTTTTGTGTCACAAAGCATATTTGGGATTCCATCATTTAATTAAAGGAACACAATGTTCATATTGAATTACTCATTTTACTTCACTGTAACCAGAGCACCGAGCAGTCACTCTCTTTTATTTCTCTTTTAAAGTCCATCAACCTGTGTTTGAAATCACTCCGTTTGCTATTTAATGTACTGAATTTACATTCTGCCTTTTGAGCATCCAAGCTGTGTGAACTATTGCTGTGCACTATAAACATTAGAAGGAAAAATCCTATCATATGGAGGATGAAATCTTATCAAATCTAACTTGAATTCAGTATAAAAGTCCTTTATGTGAAATGGTTTGGGAACCAAAGCTGGACGAGGTGAACCTAATTCCTATAGGGTAGTACCATAAGTACTAGTAACCACTGTTTGTATATATAGATAGATGACACATCTCAGTTTCCTACTGTACAGATATGAAGCCAGAATATCCTGGATGTGGAAACTGCCATGTCGAGTTTTCGACTGTATTTGCAGCCAGATTCTGTGCAGCAGCAATGGCGCAGTGCAGCCTCACTCGAACCAGTTCTCATTCTCAATGCTCATAGCTGCCGATCATTTTCATAGCATCAAATAACTGATTAAAAACAAAATTCATCAGAAAACATGTATCATACTACATATTTGGCTTATACCTATGAGTTTGTCCCACCATATGACCCATAATGCAGCCAACCACCAGGGGGAGATCCAGATGATTTGGCCTCATTTGTTCATGTTTCTTTATAGACGTTAACCAATAGCAGAGACTGTATGATCACCGGGGTAACGTGCTGTAAACACAATAGTAATTTCACACTATCGAGCCAAAACCGAGCCAGCCTGGACTTGCCGATGCTAAGTGCTTTCACACTGCAGGGCCAGGTGCTAACTGCGGGCCATCTCCAGGCCTTCTTGGTGCTAATGGCCCATGATTTCTGGCCCCACCTAAACCATGGGCCAAAGCAGGGCTACAGGCAGTGTCTGGGTAAAGGAAAAGCTACATCAGTTCCATGCCAAGTAAAGCAGTAATGCCAAGTTTGTCCTATGTTAGCTGTTTGCTGTGTAGTCTACTAGTATCGATGTAAACAAATAGCCTATCAGTTAGTGAGCTATCTTCTTTACCTGTGATGATGTGGTATAGCTGGCATTATGAACGGATTGTTTTATGGTTTACAGAACTCAAATCTTTTGTGTTTCCAGTGTTTCCATGCCTTGGCTCTCAGTCATTGTTCCTGTTGTAATTTGATTGCTCTTTGCCGTCATCCTGCTTGTAGCCTCCATAACAGCTTCTTTCTTTATCAAACATTATCAAACCTATCCAGTTTGATAATGTATCAGTGATGTCTTTGCAAACGTGGACATAAACCAGAGGGGCTAGTAGCCCGACACTGTGAACAAAAATGCTTTCGGGGCATGGGGCTTGTGGCACAGGGCTATTAGCACTGAGGTAGCCCCCAAATGGCCCTGGCCCAGTCTGGCTTGATGGTGTGAAACCGACTAATGATTTGCTGGGGAAAGTGTCAATCAAGCAGCCTCCCACCCCCTGAGCTAAAGAGCCAATGGTAGGCCAGCTAACTTTCAGCAGGTTAGGTTGTCTTTGATTTAAAACCAAAACAAGGAAACGTGCAGCATGCAACAACAGGAGTTTTCTGTATAGAGAAAGAAGAGATTACTGAAGGAGTCTGCAGAAACAATGAGCTTTATTGTGAAAAGGATGGAGGAGCATCTGATGTGTGATGGGGAAAGGTAAGCTTTACTGCTCTCTACTCTTGGTTGAAGTTGCTTTGATCTGGTATTCATTTGGATATTGTCTGGGAAGTCTGCTGCTAACCAGGTTAATGGAGTTAAGTTAGTGCGTCATTTATAAGGTGTCTTTGCTTTATGTGTATGGCACACTGGCCATGAAGTGCTTTTGCCCATCTAATTACTGTGCCCTTTAACCTTCCATATTTTACTTTTCTGCAGAAAAGTCACAGAGGAAAAGGTAAATAGAGTTGCAGTATTTTCCCCAGACTGACCTCGATATCAGGACATATTATATGCAACATCCAGACCTCCACCTCCTATTTTTAATCTTTAATCTTTGTCCTCCCAGGAAATAATCGTAGTTTCAACAGTAGTATCACCATTAATACCAGGATTCCATAAATAATGATGCAACTGAATGTATTTGAGTACTCTTATTTACAACTGTGACTGTAAATTTACAGTCTATACAGAGTCAGACAGCCATTGTTTTGTGCATGTTTATTGTTTTTGACCTCAAAACACTATTTATTTGTCACCATGTTACAAATACCATAAATCTTGAAGTAGAAGTAGTAGTAAACAGTGAACATTGGTCCAATCTTTATATCCTCTTAGGATCATTTAATCTCATTTTCAATGGCCATTAGCTCTTTGAGTGCCAGCAGTTTTATTAAATGGAAAGTGCCTTGTGCCAGTGTTTTTGGCCATTTTGATTCATGTTTTAAGACCCACTGATTATTTTGTACTATGTCTCTGAAAACACAGAATAGCTCAAATGAAAGAAGAGACTCTCTATTTCATCATGAAAAAAACATTTGTTTTTACCTTGTTCCATTCCATCCATCCATCCTTGTTTTATTGAGGTAGAGTAGAGGCCACGTTCATCAAAATCACCACTTTTTGTCCTGATTCTGTTTGCTTTGCTCACTAATCTCGATCGTCTCCACTTCCTGCTTTGATCTTTGTGGTGTATACCATCTCTTTATCTCCTGACTACAAATCCCAGAAGCCCCATTTTGACATTATATATTTTGACGTATATATATACACATGTATATATATATACGTATATATATATATATATATACGTATATATATATACATATATATATATCGTATATATATATATATATATATATATATATATATATATGTCATTGGCACTCAAAGATGCATCTGTGTTATTGCTAGTGGAAGCAAAATAGAGGTTTAGCATACCTGTCACATGCTGGCCCTGCAGGCAGGTAGAGTCTGCAGAAAACCCCACATATTCCCCTTACATCCTTATATTACCACAAGGAGCTGGACATGGAGGAGTTTCCACTGTGTGCAGCTCCTGTTGCTCATTAGCAACATTAGCAGGTGCGTGCACTTCACTGCTTTCACACAGTGGTGAGACAGGCCTTCCTCAGCACAGCATCAGTTGCACTTCGTCTCTCCAGCATCGTTATTATATCAGACCTCAGTCCGCAGGCAGCAAAGACACAGGCTTTTGCAGGATTAACAGTGATCGTCGCTGCTGACAGATTCACCAGAATCCCCCACTGTGGTGACTCACTGTCAGCAAACCCCACTGAGATCCAGTTAAAGCTGACACAGAGCGGCTCAGCAGCGGCACACAGTCACACTTCACAGGACAACCCCGGCTTTCTGATATTAGGCAACTATTAATTCCCCGCTGGATCTTCTAGCAGATGATATATCATTAAAGTTATTCTCCTTTACTGTGGGAGTAAAAGTGTCACTGAGATGGTGTTTCAGGTCTTTGTGTCTGGTTTCGTGGTGTCGGCTCGCAAAGCCAAATGTGAGACAGGAAATCTGCTTATAAATACATTTATGGAGAGTAGCACTCAAGCAATGTACAAAGAAGTTTATTATATAAATTAAACTTCCATTAAAAAAAAAAAAGCTGTCATGTCATGTGCTCAGTGCCTCACAGTGGCATAATTTCAGACGTGTTTTCACCCCTCACTTCACAGTGGTCATAACTGCAGAGAAAACAAAGACGTACTTTCAAGAAAACACAATAAATTTTGAGACACTGATGAACAACTGTCAACAAATAATGACAGTCGCTATTAAAAACCGAAGCGACCCCCTCGCCACAAGCCTCTCTCGAGGGGGGTGAAGGAAGCCAAGAATAAATTGCCTGTCTGTAGTCATTTGAATGCAACATTTAGCTGTGATTTATGTGAAGGCAGAAAAGCATTATGAGAAAACATTTTCCAAGTGCAACAGCTTGCAGCAATTTACATTATATGGGGGGAAAACCGCTGAAACAAATATTTGACTGGCCTCCATAATGAAATGGATATATTTATACACAGTGAATTGAGTCAAAGGCTCTGTAACGAAGGCATGGCTTCACCAAAGGACGTCTCTGCGTTCCTGTAGTAAACATTTTACTGATGCTACAGGGGCCTCGAATGAAAGTTATTAGATCCATAATTCTCCCAGCGGGCCAAGAGATACAATGATAAGCCACATGAAGAGGGAGACGATACGCCAGAGGGAAATCAGTGCTCTGTTTGGAACAGTGACAGAAAGAGATTCAGAGATGTACTAATTCACTTTATTAGTTTTAAGCTGAAAAAGACTTTTGCTCGTCTAATTAGTGTGCCCTTTAATCTTCCACATTTTACTTTTCTGAAGAAAAGTCGCTGAGGAAAAGGCAAATAGAGTTGCAGCTCTCTCCCCAGACTGACCTCGATACTAAGACTCGTTATACATTATTCAGCCACCAAATAAAAATAAGCACATTCGCCTAATTTCAAAGGCAGTATCACCATTTTTACCAGGATCCCATACACTGTAGATAATTTAGTTTTGAGTAGTCTTTTTTTTTTTTTCAAAATAGCGCGACATGCATGTCCTCTACCATCTTCCATTGTGAGTTTTGTAATTAGGCCACAGCCCAGACTCAAAGAGCCTCTTTAATATTATACGATAAGATAAGATAACGTAAGATAACATGAGATTATTCATCCCGAAGGAAACAGTTGCCATACGTAGTAGGAAAAAGTAATAAGATTTAAAATATTTAAAAAGTATGTACAGAATAGTGCAAAAATGCAATATAGTGCAAAACCAACAATATATGCAATTTAACATGCAAAAAAAAATACAAAAACTGTAAGAACGTAAGAATATAGTCAGCGGTCATATTCTCACATTAATAATGGAAGAAGTGATTATACAGTGAAATTGGTTTGTTGTTTTGATTTTACAACCCTCAACTTCACAAAGTGGAGTGATTTGCAGTTGAGACATTATTTTCCTCAGGAGATTCTTTCTGGTGGAGAACAAAACTGAGCTAAAAGGAGGGTGACTATTGAACATCTTGATCTTGATCCGCTGCTACACAAATGGCCAAAACATAAATGGAAGCAGGTTTTAAGTTACTAAAAAATGAAACTAATGCCTAATTAAAAGCTCCAGTGTCAGAATTTCATTCTTGTGGAGAAAGCTTTGAAGCAAGACCTTGAAGTTGAGGAATAAAAGTTACAGATAACAGTGAACTACAGAAACAAAATATTTGAAATTCGAAATAATCCAACATTCTTTTTTGTTTCTGGTCAACATTGCCTGAGGATGTCGGGAATGCATCATGACCTCATCATCACTGCTAGTTACAGTCAAACCTCCAGTGTGAGTCGTCTGTGTTTTTAAAAGATAAGCCGATGAGTTGCAGATGTGTGTGTGCAGCTATCTTGTCGCTGTTCAACACATCATCATGTAGCATGAATGAATCCACACACACACACATTTGCAAGCAATCATGCAGAACTCCAGCACTGCTCGTGCACAGGCGAGAAGACGTGAACGCGGCGCTCTAATTAATATGTCACAGAGAAAATATTTTAATGACTTACAAATGGGGGTGAATGCACACTGCCCTGTGCCATTTATTTACCGTGAGGCTGAGACTTACTGGCACGAGGCAGCACATACAGCAAATTCTTAGACATCTAAATTAGAGGGGGCCCGAAGTGTCGTGGCTTCAGATACATGTGTGTAACCCCTGTGGTCTCCAAGCCCCCCCCCCCCTTCAAATTTGCGTCTTCCTTAATCAGGGCCAAATGGTTTTTTTTCCCTCTTCCCAGTACAGTAAGAGAGAGGAAGGAAGTCATTGTATTCAATGAGAGCCTTCCATTTTTATTTTTTATAGCCTCGTCACATTGAGCCCCCCCACCCATAAACGCAGCAACTCTTACAATTACTGACGCTTTCATGTGTCCCAGTCAGCGGTTGGTGGGGAAGAGGGCCAATTGCTTATAATGAAGAGGTATTTGTTTGGGAGCTGTGGGGTGCTAAATTCTTCATGCACATGGTACTTTTATGTCATATTAACAACACTGTACGATAAAATCGCCAGTGTGAATGCAGCACAAGAACGTAGCTCATAACCAAAGATACTGACTGTCAGCATCGGGTTTCTCCTTCTGAGACACGCTATTGATGTGATTATGAACTCTGTGATTTTAAAAATTAAAACAATTGTTTGTCAGGTGTGCTGTTTAAAGTAAACACGGTGCATTGAAAGCCATTACTGCACTTTTAATCTCATTTGCACCTAATGCCACAGTAAACGATTTCCACACCTCACCCAGCATATGCTAGTGATTATTAATTAGTGTTTGCCTACATTTTAGGTAATAAGAGAGCGAACCAGTAAAATTGTAAGTCCTCATACCCAAGGCAAATGCCTACAATTAAAGTTTACTATGTGTTTGTTTTTCAATAGGTTTTGAGCGTTCGGCTGATGCAACAACTTGGCAGAGACGGAGGCTCAGAGCTGCAGCGAGTCTGGTGAGCAGAACGAGGGAACAATCGTGACAGAAATGACACTTTTTTGGTGATAAAAACTCAACTCAACTCAACTGTGTTCATTTGGAACAAAGGAGCCTAACATTTAAAGAAATATACAAATTCAGTACTCCAAAACACAAACAAGTTGTCCGGGATGTTAAAGCTATACTCCTTAGTAGCATGAACAGTATGTGACAATAATTTCAAGGGATGATTATATTTCAGATCATTATTGTGTTATATAACTAAAATCTTGTGTTATTAATTATTATGAAGCCGATAGCTTCTCCTCTCATCAACCAATTGAAACACTAAACCTGCACCGGCGGCACTACTTTAACTACATTTCTCAGTCACAATGCCATAAGATCTCTGTTTTCTGAATCAAGTAGCTTTTCAGTAGCTTAGCTCTTTTATTGATCAAGTATTGAATAAAGTATACAAGTTACATTTTTCTGAGCATTTCTGCTCGCTGCAGCTGTCTGAAATAAAACTGATAAGGATCAGTAAGTGATGGCACCAACAGTGTTGAGCAGTCACCCTTTTCTGAAATCTTTGTGTTTGTATCGACCATAATGTTGAGCAGAGTTTAGTGATGTAAATGCAAATGAATAAGAACTGTAGAGCTGATCAACATTGCTGCTCCGCCTACTGCTGCTCCACCAGACAGCTGGAATCGTGAGAACCAGATCTAGCTGACGAACGAGATCTAGTGAATTCACATATAATCGCGTGATATCAAGTCAAGTCAATTTTATTTGTATAGCCCAATATCACAAATTACGAATTTGCCTCAGAGGGCTTTACAATCTGTACAGGATATGACACCCTCTGTCCTTTACAAATGACCCTCACATCGACTAAGACCCCATTTACACGTAGGCAGGTATTTATAGAAATGGATAAATCCACCTCTCCAGTTTCAATAATATTCTTGATTACACAACACCGTTTTCCAAAATATATTCATTTACACGAACCCGCATAAATACCCCTAGCCAAGCGCTATTATGAGCATGCCAAATCTATTGGTGGCAGTGTAACGAGTAAAAGCCATATCAGCCAATCAAAATCGTGAAAACATCTCACCACGACATCCTCTGTGATGCGTATTATTATGTTTGAAAACCTAAAACTCTGTTTTCCACCATTTACATGCAGGCATGAAAACAGAGTTTTCACAAATCTCCACTTTGGCCGAAGTTTTCAAAGATAAAAGTTTTCAGTGACTGAAACATGCGTTTACGTGTAGATGATAGGTGCAACTGCATAAATAAATACTCGTTTTACAGATACCCGGCTACATGTAAACAGGGTCTAAGGAAAAACTCCCCCCCAAAAACCTTTTAACAGTGTAAAGAAATGTAAGAAACCCCAGGAAGAGCAAAAGAGGAGGGATCGCTCTTCCAGGAGGGAAGACTTGCAATAGATGCCATGTGTACAGAATAACAACAATGAATAACACATTAACACTCCATATAACGACAGTTAATACATATAGAGATATGCACAAGTGACCAAGGGGATGAAGAGCATCATCAAGCTGTCGGCAATGGATTCTGAGCAACACGACTTCCTCCCCCATAGCGGGTTGTAGCGGAGCATCAGTGAAAGAGAACATCCTGTGTCCACTGAGTAGAGGGAAATCAATTATACGAAGTGGATGTTTTATTTTGTGTCTGTACACGACTTCCTGTCGATGTCTGACAAAAATAGAAGCTCTGCCGATTCGTTTCGGCAGATGTCGCAGTGTTCCGCGTTCAGTCGAAATTGACACATTGATTTGAATGGAAATGTATCGGGTCTGACAAAACATCGGCGTTGTTCCGCATCCAGTGGAAATTAGGGGTTACACATTACTTTTTGGTGTAAGTAATCAACAAAGTAACTGAGTTGCTTTTTGAATGAAGTAACAACACCGGCGGGGGCGGCGCGGTGGTGTAGTCACCTCCTCACTGTCACCTCACAGCAAGAAGGTACCGGGTTCGAATCCCGGGCCCGGGGCCTTTATGTGTGGAGTTTGCATGTTCTCCCCGTGTCTGTGTGGGTTCTCTCCGGGTACTCCGGCTTCCTCCCACCATCCAAAAACATGCATGGGGATTAGGTTAATTGGCTAATTTAAATTGACTGTAGGTGTGAATGTGAGTGTGAGTGGTTGTCTGTCTCTATGTGTCCTGCGATGAGGTGGCCACTTGTCCAGGGTGTACCCTGCCTTCTGCCCTAAGACAGCTGGGATAGGCTCCAGCCCCCGCGACCCCTATGAGGATAAGCGGTAGATAATGGATGGATGGAATGATAACAACACCGGCCACTACAGGACACAGATGTGTACTAACCTCTAACTGATGTCTGTGACGTCGGTAGAGAATATGGACACACAACCTTGTGTTTACTTGCTGGAAATACACTACAGTGTAGTACAGGTGTATGTGGATTTTGCTGTGGCAGTTAGGTGACTGATCGTCTGTGGATGTTTGAGTAGTGCACTAATACAGTAGTTGAATATACTGTTCATTCATTCATCACCTTATAACTGATGCTCCTTCTGTATTCAGGGTGTTTGGGGGTCTGGAGCCATAAGGTGACACTGGACAGAGAAGAGATTCATCCTAGACAGATCACCAGACCATCACAAGGCTGACACATGGAGGTAGAAACCATTCACACACCAGTGTAGACTCACCAGGCAACCTAACCTGCATGTCTTTGGACTGAGGGAGGAAGCTGAAGAGAGAACCCAGAGAGAACCAAGAAAGCCAAGAAAGAACCAAGAGAGAAAAAAGAGAGAACCCCTTTTCCACCAGGGTGCTTCCAGGGCTGGTTGGGAGTCAGAGCCTGTTCTTTGTGTTTCCACAGTCTAAACACCGGCCCCTGGTACTTAAAACTGGGATTGGGCAAGCACTAAGTCTTTGCTGGTCCAGAGCTAAGCACCAATTATGTCGGGGACTTGGGCCAGGGTTACAATGACCAACAAGACCGGAGTAAATACTGTGCTCTTTTGACCATTTGGCATTGAATGACATCTGTCTTTTCGGGATGTTAACATTCCGTTAACGAGATGACACTCCGGCACAGCTAGCACATGGGAAAAGGGGATGGCTTGTTTATATTTTCAACCAATGACAAATCAGAGAATAGAGTGACACCGCTTTTAGCCAATCATTTTTATAACCAGTCTTACACTGTCGATGATATGCAGCGTTGCGTTCAGGTGCAACTCCAAAAAGGAGGACAAATAAGCGTCCGACTTGAGGCTACGCAGGACTCCGGACAAGGCATTTAAATTCTGGAATGATCGGCCTAAATCCGGACGTATGGTCGCCCTAGCTGGAAACCACTTTTTGCTGTGTCACCATAGCTTAGCATGCTACATTTCTCTGCAGGGTAGCTTCTGTGTAGCTTCATTTTATGTGGTAGCTTAGCTCACTACGTTTTCCAGGTGGCTTCTGCTGCAAACACTGAACCTCTTTCTGCTGCTAGTTGTCTTAGTGTGTGTGCGCATGTGTGTGTGTGTGTGTGTGTGTGTGTAGGTATTACCACCATAGGAGTGTCATTTGCTCTGCTGACATGGCAGAAAACTGTCTGGGTCACAGAGTCAGCTGGCACCAGAGCTAATGGGCCTGTGTATGTGTGTGTGTGTGTGTGATTGAATGAATGTGGATGCACTACTGGTTTTGTTGCATGCATGTCTATTGAAATTAATTGGTGTGTGTGTCTGCAGATACACATTAAAGCTCTGTGTGTCCCCCTCCCAGCTCTCTGCTCTCCGTCCACAATGAGCCGTCCTCTGAAACATGGAGCCGCATGATGACAGGTCGATCGGTGGGGGACAATGTGCTGTAATTTGTGAGGGGCCTCGCCGCGAGTGGAATGATGGGTAATTAAGAGGAAGACACTGGGAGACGCTATGGGGGGGTTTGGTGACAGGCGACAGGCCATTGGCTGTATGTAGCGACGAGCTAACAAACCCTCCTCTGGTTCTCCCATAACAGGCAGCTCTGTCTCACTTTTCCCTAATACAAGCTGTGGCTTTAATATGTCGTGTTCTCACACTGGGATTACTTCAAGCATGAATACAGTTTATCACAATTTGGGTGTTTTTTTTTATAGCTTTGGCCATCAGATCGCACACACCACACATCCAGGTGATAAAACAATGAATTACAGTGAGTGCACTCGAAATGCTGCTAGTGATGTGCAAGTTACATTCTCATATGTGCTGGTTTACCAACATTAGCCCCAGAGCTGATGAAAGACTGACTAACGTTAGCCCTATTTGACATAACGCTAACATTAGCTACAGTTAGCATGTGTTAGCTTGGACTGTAGGCTATATGAGTTTACTGTGAGTCCTGCACAGGTTCGTGCAAGCACCCGACGGTTGACAGGTCGGCTCCAGTGCGTCATGTAATTTGTGCTATAGCACACATACGTTACAAATTGCATTTTTGAGCATGTATTCTGTATTCTGTAACAGATTACCTTTTGAAAGTATCCTTCCCAACACTGCTCTTGGCTCTGAAAACTGAAAGACTGCATGAGTAATCATTTTCCAACTCCCCATTATTTTCTCTTTTAAGTGACTTTGTTTAAAAGTTAATTGCCCAACTTCATCTTTTTAGCATTGCCACCACTTTCACAGATCTTAGCAGCAAGTGTAATATTCTTAGCAATAGGAAAATAAGACATAAGTTGTAATAAACTGCAGTAAACTTAAAACTTTCTGTGTGGTGTTGACAGACGTCATGTCTCACACGGCTGAATGAATGAGCTCCTTGCTTCTTGAAAAATACTCTCAGTTACTTTATGGTTGTGGTAGGAGCTGTTCAGATATATATTGTGTTAAACTCTGTTATTTTGTCCATAAAATTTGAGAGATGTTGTGTGTAAACTCCCAGTATGGTAGCCTGCAAATAACTGTAATAGTTTGTGATACTGTACTGAGACACAGTGTCATAATGGCTGAAAAGGACACTTGACAAAATAAATTAAAACAAAATTAAGAGAGAAACATTTTGACTAAATGTGATGACTAAAACTATGAAGGATAATAAAAGTAAAGTCAGGTGGGACAAAACCAAACTGAGCTCTTAGTCACTGCCTGAATGAAGAACAGAGGAGGCGTCACATCAGATCGTAAAAAGCCACATGATCCCTGTGCTGTTGGACTAACATGAAATACACTCTGTCTTTTTATCGGATCTCTTGTCTCCGTGTTCGACAGCAACATGTGTAGAAGGTCACCCTTCATTGTTGAACAATTACAGACTGCTGGATGGCAACGAGTAACACCTGCCACTGTAAAGAGTGTGTGTGTGTGTGTGCGCACACGTGCGTGCGTGCGTGCGCATGTGTGTGTGTACACATTAATTCATGTTGATGTGAACACACTGAACACATAAAAGTGTCATACTTGTGTTCAACGTGAGCATTTCTAATACGTAATTGAAAATGACTGAGACAAAAGTTTCCTTTGGATGATGAAAAATAGTTGCTGTTCTAATAAAGGGAGGAGACTAAGTTAAAAACAGCACTTTTTCTTTTTGATTATTTCCAGCAGTGTAGACTATCATCATGTTGCCTCCACACTTCACCTTCTAGCAGACAGTACAGAAACATACGTTTATTTGTTTCATTTATGCCAGAATAAAGCAGGGGACGCAGCAGTTTTTTGATGGTTGTCATGCCCTTTTCAAAATATTCACATAACTGACTAAAGGTCTCATTTGTTCAAACAAGACTTGTGATATTTTATTAAAATGCACAGCACAGTCGCTATGTTGGCGTTGTAAGTTTTCTGCAGAATGTGCAGAAACGCACAAAATCACAAGGTTAACATGAAATGTTTGTCAGGTTTAGGCAGGAAGACTATCAAGGTTTTTGTTAAGATCATAACGTAACAACATACTGTAGCTTGCGTAAATTAATCATTCCTGCATAACTTATATAAGCGTAAAGTCATCATTTACTTCTGCTTTACACAGGACACGAGCACCGTGGTCACCTGATCAATCACATCTTTACTTGTTGCTCAGCGCTTCCTCTGACTGGATGTAAAAAATGTTCACATTAAACGTGTGTGTTCTGCAGCAGGGCTGGGTATTGTCAAAACTTTTTGATACGATGCAATTTCAATACCTTTTGTTTCTATTCTGGTTCTAAAATGATACTTTTTTCAATACCTCAAAAAGTTATTTTTGTATAATTTGTGCTTTATCATGGTAGACATACTAGACAATGGACTGATGATGATCACCAGGCACAGGGTGCTACCAGTTCCTCTTTAGGACCCTGGGGAGTGTGAGTTTGCCTTATGGTGTGTTCACTGGAAGTAGGAACTTGGAGCTCAGATCAACATAACCTCAAAGTTCAGTGCTCCCAGCTCTTCCAGCCTTACAGACGTACAACAAATCATGTAGCTACTGTTTACGTCAGTAGCAGATAGCATGAATTCTGTCAGGTTAAGATTCACGGGGGGTTTTGATTTAAATTCTGACTTGGAGCTTTGAAATTTCGACATTCATGTATAACTTGAACACACCATGAAGCTAAACACAAACGCTGAGCTCCTAATGCTGCTGCAATGACATTAATCCTCTGTTTAACCGGCAGTCTTTATCTCCTTGTGCTGGGAAAGTGGGGGACGGATCAGTGTCTCTATGAATCTGAAGGGGACATGTCCCCCCGTCCATAGTGACATCTGAGAGCATGGATCACAGACACTTGAGTATCGGAATTTGGCACCGAAAAATGATTCATTTTTTGATAACCGATAGGATCAGAGCTTTTCAGTCAGTGCTACAAAGGTATCGAGGTTCGGTACCCAGCCCTATTCTGCAGAAACGTGTTTTCCTGACTACTGTGCTGATATAGCCTACAACATGTCAGACTTTTGCAGCCAAGTCAATAAGTCAATCTCCTCCTCTTCAGGAATGGATTTCTACCTGTATATTTTATTATTGTTCTTTTTGTTCTAGCAAAACAACATAAAAACCATTATATTTCCATTAGACATCATTGGTCCATTTAGAGAAAAATGCACCAAACAGAAGGGTCATTATTGTTCGTTGTGGTGCTTTACATTGCACCAAGATCAAGAACTAGTATTTATGCCTTCTGTTTTTTATCTTAAAGCATTTCCATAGCATGTCACAAAAATATGGCTCTCGCACAAAAACAGGCGTAGTTGAAATCCAATACACATGAAAAGAGGCATTTAGCTGCCCAGAAAAATCTCCAACTTTTATTCTTTTCTTTGCATTTCTTCTCTTCCTCTACAAACCTTTTCATCTTGTGGAGGTTTCCACCGCATTACTACAGGGACCGTAAACCGCAGGACCAAATCCTCAAGGTGCACGGTACATAGGCTCCGTTCCCACAGAACTCAAAACCCCATATCAGCCCATGTCTGCACATCCCTCCCTTACATCTCCCTCGCAGCCTGTAAATCACCATCGCTCACTGCCGGCCCCATTGAATAAACGCGCTGGAGTCGCTGACTAATTGATAGCGTTACAATCTGAGCTGGTTCATAGTGGTGCTAAATTGGAAACACCGGGGGAGGAAGAGAGGGGGATTTGGGTAGTAAAGACGAGGGAGGAGAGAGGAGCACAGGGTTTTGATGATAGAGAAAGAAGAGGAGGAGAAGAGGGGGTAAGTAGGATGCTGATAGGAGAAAAGAAGAGAAGGCTGCTGAGGAGGAAGTTCAAGGAGATGGAGGAGAGGAAGTGCAGCATCAGCAAGATAGAGCAGGAAGGAGTAATTTTCTGAAATCTCTCTGCCCACACAAAAACATAGCTGGTCACCTTCCTTAAGTTGTCAAACAGCAAAACTCAGTATATGATCCTTATCATTAAGTTGTTATTATTTTTATTTTTAGACAGTGGAACAAACATGTAAACTGTTGAACCGAGCAAACCAAATTTTGGCACTTTCATTTTCTGTTGTTTGTCTTCAGAGGATAATCTTGTTGTTTGTCATCTCCATCTAATATGACATATGAGCATTTTGGAACCTGGCAACCCATCAACAAGAAAAAGATGTTTGCCAATTTTAATATTGATCCACTTTTTGGTGCCATTTTGCTTTAAGGCCCTGGCCGTGGACTATAATGTACTTGGTTAGAGTCTGGAGACCTTTGTTGTTTGTCAGGTCTCTCTTTCTTCATTTCCTGTTGTCTTACGACTGTTGACTCTCTAATTAACACGTAAAGAGAATTATCCTCTCTGGACACTGTTTTTGTGAACCTCCATTTTGGTCTTACTGTGGACCGAGAGCTAAAAGACAAGACCGGGCACATTTAAAGTGGATAGTATTCTTAAAAAGAGACAGACAGAGCTGGATAGGGAGGAGGAGGAGGAGGAGGAGTGGGGGGTTGTCTTTGATCTCAGTTCATGTCTGCCTTGCTGTTTTCCTTCAAGGCTTCCTGGTAAGTTTCAGTAGACACCAGCGGGTCCATTCTCAGGGATTGGACGCTAATGGATCAGTTAAAGGGGCCTTTGCTTTATGGCCAAGCTAAGTGTTATCATGTGGGGTTAAAGACACTGACCATGGAGCAAACTCCTGCCAGATAGCCGTTCCTCTGGGGGATTACTGTAGGCCCTTTGCCAAAGTGAGGAGGCAATTGAGGGAAAGTGGTGCTCGTTCTGTTTTGTTTTGGTTCATTTATCTCACTTAGATCTCTTTCTTCTATCTCATTTTTTTCACTTTCTGTTCACTTTCCACTTTTCTCAGGTTCTCTCTACAGACTCACATCAGGGAATACCTCTCTAAAGCTTCCTGAAAGCCGCTTGAAGCCATTTGTCAGTTGCACAAGACAGAAAGCTGACGATGGATTCCAGAGGTAGGGGTGACCCCCTTTCATACAGCAGTTTATCCGTGGGACCTGTCAGGGCCGACTGCTTCAAATACGACGCAGGGCCCGTCAGATAAGGATCACAGAGACAGAGACGTGCCTCCTAAAGTGATCATTCTCCGTCTGTGTTTTTGTTGAACGAGCAGGCCGAGGGCTGGATTGACAGCTCATAGACCCGCTCTAATTGAATGTGATAGATTCAGTCATTAAGTTAATTGGCAGCTGGTTTTGATCAGGACCTGTCACACTCACTCTCAGATTTTATGGCATAATTTTTGTAGTCAATTTGGAAAGTGAATAGCAGGTCTGTGAGAATGCACCGGACCTTTCAGTTGTGGCTTTTCATCACGTCATATTAACAGCATGTGTTGTGCCAATGTGTCGCTACTGACACAAAGGCAACATGGATCAGTGGGCAGGTACAGCCTGCCGACCGGTTTGGGAAACATAAAGTGTTAGTTCTGCTCATCTTGTCTGAATTAATAACTAACAAGTGGCATCTATAGACAAAGGTCGATAATTGTTGTAGTTAAACACTGGATGACATCTTTACTCATTATAATGAACACGGTTTATTAGTAGTTTATTTTGCGTCACTCACGAAAGCACCAAAATGTTATCAATCCACAGCTGAAAACAGTCCCCAAATGAAAAAAAAACATTTCCTTTCATTTGAGTAACTGATATAAACTGCAGTTAAATCACTGAGCCATTTTAAAACAGAAACTGTATATTTGTGGCCTATTTTTATTTTTTTTTCCTCCTGTCGGAACAAATAGGTTTGGTGTGCAACAGATAAGACAGAAAACGTCTTGACAGAGAAATCATTGACAGATGAACTGAAAATATGGAATCTGTTGACAATCTTACCAGCTTATCATTTTCATAAAGAAATACACCTGTGTCATTAAAAATGTCTTAAAAAGTTCTGTAGACAAATATATTCACTGCATTAATGCAGCAGTAAACAACTACTGTCCATGTAAATAAATATTGTAGTGGAGTAATGTCTACCTGAGCAGAGAATGGAGTTGCTCTCCCTCTGTGTGTGCTTGGTTAGGCAAATTAATTTCATACTAAGCATCTTTTAAAAAGACTTCCCCTACAGTCCTGCTCTGCTCTATAGACTATATTTTGATGCAACATAATTCAAAAGAGTTAACAAATGCAGAGATGCTTTCAAAAGCATGAGAAGTTCATTTAAAAAGGGTTGGTTCAACTAGTGTATAAAAATGTGACTTACACAGACCATTGTAATGAAGTTACACCTGGAAAAAATAATATTTGGTGACAGCAATCACTATGTCATCCAGCGTAACAGGAAAAACATGCTGTTCTTTTATTTTCCAAAGCTGCGAACAACACGAAAATTATACATACCAAATATGTCGACACAGCTAGATTATGTTTTACTAGAGAAATGAGAGAGAACTATGAATATTTTTCTATGTGGGTAAAACAACTTACAGACTTTGAGAGACTCTGAACCAGTTTATGTTTTTGCTCACTGTCAATCAGGAGTTGCTGCTGTCTAAACCTTCTTGTTACACAGCAAAACATCTCAGTCGAGTCGAAGAGGGGACCTGTCATAAAATAGGCAATAACACATGTTTCAAATTGGCCATTGGTTATAGATTGGTTTACAAGGCTGGCTGGTTATCGGCCCAGTGGCATTTCCCCGTGTTGATAAAGCACCAGGGAGTTGTGGGTCAATTAGTTTGCCACAGCAGAAATTCCTGCAGACAGCCAATTAAAGCTCTTGGACTGTAGTGTTGCAGCACACTCTTCCTGTCGATGGCTCACAAAGTTATTCTGAGCCCCCGGCAGCTCCTCGCTGCTGCTGGTGTAAAATCTTATTCTAAGTCCAGCGCTATTAAGAGACTTCAGGAGATCTCCATAGTTAGCTGAAATTACTGAAAAAAAGTCAAAGCATGTGTGTTTGCGGGTTATTCGGTGCAATGCAGTGATTGAGTTCCTTATTTTCTGCTTTTAAGTCACTGGAAAGTGTACCCAAAAAGATAAACACAACATATAAGGAAATAAACAAAATCAAAAAGGGTTAAAATGAGTTCATGTGTTCAAAGGAGCAGTCATCGCTCAGGGATGATTGGAGCGCAGGCCAAAGTGGTGCAGTGTAGACAAAAGACGACAGGAGATGATTACATGGAATCAATTTTCCATTCTGCTCCGCTCATCTTCGTCACAATGGCCTCCGAGAACAAACCGATCCTCTGCAGCGACGAGGATAAGCTTTATTTTTTTTTCTCTTCTGCTTCTGAGTGAAAACAAACAAACAAAGAAAAAGCGCCCGCTGTCGCAAGCTTTTATTGTGAAGTCTTTTGTTCATGTACCGGCTGCAAATTGTTGTTTTTGTGACGTGACTCAAACGGAGCATAACAGTAAACTCTGGTCTGTAGCGAGATGTCAAGCAGAGAGGATTCTTTGTGAAGAGCAGCAGCTGAGTCAAAAGCTGACATGTTTGTGACTGAGTATAAAAATGGCCACCGGACTCATCCTGATCAAATCCTACGAATAAACACACAACATTCGCCACGTAGATATGTACCTGTGCACTTTTTGTTTTGTCAAACATGGTCATTGTAATCATTTGTTTTGCAGAAAGTGTGAAACTTCAAAGATGAACCATATAATTTGATCAGATTCAGTCACACACTTTGAGCATGTGTGTGTTCCTGCAGGGGCTTCAAATAAAACAGGGTTGCTTTCCGGGATCGCTGTAATCCTTGCGGCTACGACTACATGCACAACCACTTATGATCACTTATAACAAGTCTATGGACACGCCGGGCGTCAGCTGATCCGACAGGCACAAGCAGCAGCACCCCGGGAGAATCCCCCTTTTAAAGCTCAATTATCTTGCGGAGCCGGTGTCGTTTCAAAAGGCCAACAGTAGAAGATGTTGGCCCCTGATAAGTGACACATGTGTTCCATCACACTTAATTGAAGCAGGGTTTCCTGAAAAAGAAACAACCCTGGAGCAATATGACAAAACAAACAGATTTAAGGACATAACAACTGTATTTGTAATGGGAACGTTTTTCATGGTGCATGGAAATTGCCTTTTGTGGGGCATATTTCTCTTCGAAAAAGTGTGTTTCTGGGCTTTTTTTTTTTTTTTTTTTTTTACTGGACATCATTCTGTCTTGGAGAGCACACCATGACGATAGGTTTCCAAACCTTCCCAAATTTGATTACAGGTCTGCAGAAACCTCAAACAATGCCGTGGCAAGCATGTCACTTACAGTCACAAGCCAAAGTCCCTCTTTGTTTTTTTCTCTCTTCTCTCTCTTTTCATCCTTATGATCTGAAGTTAAGAATAAAGACGTAAGTCATGGGTTTTAACAGGAAACACACAGAACAAATTCACAGTAAAAAAATGAGCTGAGCTGCTGGAGGAGGAAAGATACATCTCAATTTGTGTGCAATGTAAACAAAAAAAGCAGAATGGAGGCTTTAATTTTGGGAAGAGTTAGTCAAATCCCTATTCAGCAATTACATCATCTTTTTGTGTTTGCATGCACATGTAAAAGTTGCCCTTTTAAACAATTTTAAAGGAAGAAAATGAGAAAAAGATGGCTGAGGAATCTCGGGTGCTGATGCAGTTATTCTGTTCTCTCAGGATTTCTCCGTAGGATGTATTTAGCATTTACAATTTCTCATTTATGGGGATATTATTACCTCTTTGGCACCAAGCCTCGTTTTTGGGATCCCTCCCTTTAATGTTAAATCATGTGGACATTAAAGTCTTTCCTTGACTTACAAGACATGACATCTCTGGAAACATACAAACCAGGTCAAAGATGGAGCTCGTTAAAGGATTGCACACGACCACAAATTCACAGAGAGAAAAGGGGATAAAGAGAAAAAAATGTTTAGTTAACTCAGACTTCAGTTGTCGGGGGGAAGCTCGGCTTTGTAAGCGGCCCGCTGAAGATGAGAGACAAAGACAGTCCTGTGCAGACTGCTCAGTAAGGCTCCCCTGTCGTACTCAGTTTATCACGGGAAAATTGTGTTTGTTATCGACGATCGCTTTTAACAAGCAAGGAGGGGATATGACCGTAAGGAGATAAACCCTCAGAATAATGCAAGCTCTACATTTCTCCCTCTGATGTTAAATTAAGACCACGTTTCTTAAAAAGGTCAGATATGATTAAAAGCTGGTGCGTGCAGCTATTTGATCAAACAAACTGTTTTTCCCTGTTTTCAGTGGCACCTAAGTAAAGCAACATTGACTCTTTCCTCATTTTATTACCAAGCAAATCATCCCTTCGTCGTCATGACTTAGGTATTCATACTGCACCTTTAATCATCGCTAAACAAACTAATCCAAAACACATTTAATGCTCATCATCCAGCCAATGATTCTCACCTACAGAGTACAAAGAAATCTCAAATTGACTCATTTAGTCTTCACAGCATCCACAGCCAGCAGTCAGCCAGGCGTAAATACAGCTAACTATTTGTCTCATTAACTGCAGTTTGTATCCAATTAAACCAAGCCGGGGGGACACTTAATGACCCCACAGTCAAGCAAATTACAGACTTTATATCATGATCTTTAATTAGACTTTACTAGCTGATCCAGGTTTGGAAAAAAAAGTTATTTTAAAGTTTTATTTTTCCATAGAAATTCAGTGGACGAGGGTATATGTCCCACGAGACGAGTTGACACATCCCATAACCGGTTGGTAATCCAGTTCGCTTCATTTGGAGCACTTTTTCCCTCTCTCTCTCTCTCGCTGCTAAATTGCCCAACATCATGATGCAATTTGGGTTTTTTAATCACCGTTTTAGCAGTTACAGCGCGGCTGTCCGATTTCCTGCAACAAAAGTATGTAGCGCCATTAGCACGAGTAATTCCACACAGCAGGCCTCCAGTGGTGCATGTGATCGAACGAGACGAAAACAACAAGCTTTTCACAATGGAAAACGTGAGCTAATGTCCTCGATCGTCCCACCTTGTTGTGGTTGTTCTCCGGGGCAATTACATTCTGCAGACATTATGGGGGAGAAATAACCGCAGATGGGATCTAATCCCTGGACTCTGCTGTTGCGTGTGTTCTCACTGTATTTCAGGTGTGTTTAAAAGTTATACCATCTCATATATAACGGTGAAACGTGTAGCAGTCCCATAAGATTTCCCTAAAAGGGTCTGGAGGAGTGCTGGAAAGTTATTGCAAGGTCAGCGGTGAGTCATGGGGCCAATGGCAGACCACTGGGGAGTGTGGTGCAGTGCTGGGATAGTTTGCTACTGTGTCATCGTTACATTAAGGGATGTCAAGGTCGGGTGTTTTCAGTGTTTCCACAAAGGATCCCCTCTTCTCTCGGCACAAGGCAGTTTGTGGACAACCATGCACCTTTAGTAAAGTGTATTTTTACATATACCCAGGGCCACATGCCTGACAACACGGAGGCTAACCTCACCATTTGGGCTCACGCCACTCTTCAGTCCAATGTAGAAGTCAAACAAGCAAAGCCACGCAGCGGGTCACATATTGAAAAATGTGCACTTAAAAAAGCAAAACAGCAAATTCCTGTCCCATGTTAAACTTTGTCTTATATAAACGTAGCCGGGGCTCGGGTGATATCTGATAAAATAGATCAAAATTACATTATTGGCTTTTATAGCCCACTGAAAACATAGCCCAAAGGTATGTTATTTGGCAGAGAGCAGCTCGTAATATGTCTAAGAATTGTTACCATCTGGCTTGACTGCAGGGAATGCTTCTCTCTTAAAAACCTCAAAGTCAAAATGATACAAGTAAAACGCAGCATTCATAACCAGGTTGGCCTTTTATGGACGCCCGTCCACATCGATTTGGCTCCACAGCTTCTTGAAGATAACTCATGTTATTTAGAGGTAATCTTTTTTTTCCTGCTAAAAGTGGCTTTCACCATTTCTGCTGTATGTCATCTGAATACAGTAAAGGAAGAAATGTGTTATTTTTGTCCTAAATCGCTACCCTTCCAGTTACATTGGCCTGTATAGAGATAAGGAAAACAAAAAATCTGTTTGATGTTTACCTGGTTTCATCAATGTGGAATCCCCAAAACACAAACGCACAATAACTCCTCCGTCTGGACAAGAAAATGTTACCCCCTGACATTTTAACCCCTTTTTCCCTTCTAATCGCACAGTTTCAGCCTCCCATTACCTTATTATGAGATTACAATGTCAATGCGCTCAGAATTGTGACAATTACTGTAAGTGCTGGAGTAATTTTCGGCATTAAATGGGGTCTTTGTGTGCTATGTTGCTGTACATTTCTGCAGCCTGTCATAGGTGGATAGAGACCATACTGGCAACAAATACAAGTCAAATACATTTCTCATATATGGAGTACGATGCGTGTGTGTGCATATATATGACGCATAAATTAGTTACACATTCTTATTAGCAAACACACACTGTCACACTGACGAGCTGCCGTGGAGTAGAAATCTGTTTGTGTGTGTGTGTGTGTGTGTGTGTGTGTGTGTGTGAGCGCTGAGGCCTGTGGCATATGAAACATGAGTCCCTGTTTAGCAGTGTGAACCGTGGGGGAGAGGGAAGGGGGAGGCAGTTTTCTCAATGCCTCCTTGACCTGTCACTATTGATGATGTGTGTGTGTGTGTGTGTGTGTGTGTGTGTGTGTGTGTGTGTGTGTGTGAGAGAGAGAGAGAGAGAGAGAGAGAGAGAGAATCCAGCAGACATCTACAGGGGGACGGCCACCCCCCCAGCCCTCCTCCCCCGCCGCCGACATCCTCTCATGCCACCACCACCCCCCCACCTCCCTGCCTCCTCTCCTCCCCTCTCCTGGCGCCCCGGTATGAGAGAGAAAGCTGTTGTTAATAAAAAGTTTTCAAAGAATGGGATGAAAAGGGAGGTGAAATTGAGCGGCCCTGGCCGTATTATTTCTTCTCCGTATGGGAGCTGGCCTCTCGCGGTCTCTCCGACGCTCTCGGACCGGGAGGGGGTCGCTGGCTCGGTGACCATTACTGCCCCGGGGCCAAAGCAAATGATTTGCCTCTCTGAGGCTTCAAAGGGGAGCAATTACACTTAAGTAACCAAATGAAAAGATAGCCCAGCTTGGCAGCAGTTTGGGGGAAACAGTGGAGGCCTTTGAGGGAAGAGGCACCACACCTCAGGAGTAATATGTAACAGCTCGCATCACAGAGGGGGAAAAAAGGAAAAAAGAGAGGAAGAAAATAAACAACGGAATATTCTGCCACTGAATTGAGAAGAAAAAAGGTGCTGAAAACCTGCTCAAACCAAAACAACAACAACATTTAGCGCGGTTTACCAATCTAACCGATAGCTTTTAAAGTAATTATGGCCATATAGAAAACACAGAGACCAACGACTGTCACATAAACACAAAGTGTATGCAACATTATATGGTGGCAAATATGAGAGAAATTATACAAGGGAATTGATGGCTTTTGCTTTAAATAAATGTGCTGCTGTAGTGTACTTTCACTGCTTTGTTGTTCTTGATTGATTACTCAAGATAAGCCTCAGAAAATGAGACATGATACCTGTTTGTGTGAGGATATTTTAATTTACTGCACTCAGACACTTCAGGAAGACATGTGAGCACCTTGTACCCCACTGGGTTAGAGAAGATGAGACTTAAGCATGGTATAAATCATCCCTGTGCAGATTTAAGCTGCATGCGCGACACAATGAATAACATTAATTGCAATCTTGGGAACCATGAATTTTGCTCCTGTGAGTGGCACACATAAAGTCAGCATCTCATCGCTGATAAAAGGGCCCTATTGAGTGGAGTGGAGACTGTGGGTTTGGTAGGGGAGCTCACCTGTGGAGAGGAGTCTATAGCTGCATAGAAGGCCCAACAGCTGCCAGGGTTGTAAGTCTAGGCACCTAGTGGAGCTGCAGAATGGGAAATGCAAGGCACTCTTTCAGTGCACTGCCACTTAGTAACAGAAGGCATGTGCCAAACTTGCAGAATGAGAATGAAAACTCCCCCTTCGGAGTTCACTAAATATCAGCAGCGACTCTCTTTTTATCCCCTCCCTTCTCCTCCCCCCCTCCCTTCTTTCTCTTTTCTCCCTTTCCTTTAGTCTATTATAATTCCTCCATAAAAGAACAATGGTTGACTGAAAGACCCCCAAACCACAGAGATATACCAACAATCGGCAGGGAAAAGGAAAAAAGGAGGGGGGACTCGGCTGAAGTGTGGAAGCCATCAATTACTGAGGGCCTAAAGTTAACATCCCAGCAGGATATGTGCATTAGAATGCAGATATGGGCAGGCTATGGGCAGCAGATGCCTAGCGGAGCGGTCAAAAGAGCACCCTGAGCTCATGAGAGGACATATGCAATGTGGGAGACTCTCTGCTCTTGACTCTCGCCTTGGAATCCTTCAGAAGAATAGAAAATTAAATTGAATGATGATTGTAGTAGCAGCTCAAAAGAGCCATTGTGTGGAACTAGCTGGAACTATTATGGGTTTGAAATGTGACAAACAACTGACATCTCACATAATGGACGCCAGTACACATGGCTGTGCCGCAGCCTCAATAAATCTCACACATCAGCAGTGTGGATATGGGGTTCGGCGCTGCAACAAGTGGCCCTGTCGTCCCCTGGCCCCGTCGCCTCCAGCCGGGTCTGAGACGCACCGTGATTCCTCTGCATGCACTGTCCTAATAGGATTTTCACCCTCTCCCTATTCTGGCTGCACAGCAAGACTCAGCCCTCTGGGCTTCCTCGCGCTGCTAATTTACACTAGCCCGCAGGCTACCTTCACAGTCAGAACAGTGCAATTGTATTTTCAGGCTCATTAAGCAATAGCACGAAAAAGGGGGAGCTCTTACCCCCCATCTACTTTCACGCTCTGTTCAGTGGGAGAGAAAAGGGGGAGTACAGAGGAGATAAAGAAAGTGGGATAAAGAAATGGAGCGAATGCTAAATTATAGTTGTGAGGCTCTATCAGGTTGTTTGTGTTTACTACATCTGTTGGTTTGGGAGCCGGGGAAGAAGAGGAGGAAAGCCGGCACCATCGCTGCTCTCGATCTTCTGAGAACCAATCCGGCTGCTCGGTAGCAGCCCTATTCAGGATCAACCCATGCTTGTTTATTTGAAAGAGACCCCGCTTTTTAAACTTCCCACCCTCCCCATTGTTCAGCTGCTCATGGGGAGGACTTTGAAATTGTAATCTCAGGATATTCAAACACACACATTTGTTCTGACCTTCGGTGACTGCAATAACATTATTACTATCAGACAGGCGGTGCCAATTTGGATCTACACTGCATTCAACCACTTTGACTTAAAAGCTTTTGTCAACTTGTAAAATGTTTATTATAGCAAGTTTGATTATGAAATGAGAGCTGAAACAAGTGACAAATCTTTTTTTCCTCTTTAAATCTAAATTAAAGGAATGTTATAGTCTTGAGTTATAATTTACCTACATGTTTTTACGAGTTCAAACATCAATTTCACCCCAAAAAATATCTGAAACTGCTGTTATGATTTCACTAATCACTGCCAATTTATTTCAGGTTATTTTTCCAGTATTATAATGTATGATAAAATACCTGGTAACTGTTATAGTAAATACTTTTACCCATCACATGTGGAATGACACAATTTAAAATAAATAACTTGTTTGATATCAAGTGCTTTTGTTAGTTTCTGACCAATTTATGTGATGATAATTGTTTTAATGTCCTTTCCAGGGTAATTAAATAACACATCCACAAATGACCATTTTAATCGATCTGTCTTTAGTATGATTTGATTACATGAGAGCTGAAAATGTGCATGAATAATTAAACTACAAAGAGAAAATTGTCATGTGAGTTGTTGAATTCAATGATGAAGCCAAGCAAAAAGAGGAAAATTGTTTGCAACCAATTTAATATTTTCTCCTCACTCAGTTTAAATGATACATTTTATGATGTGCAAAAGAAAAAAAAAAAATCACATCATGTATACCAAATTGCTGTAATCTACACAATAGTGTAGTGCTGGTTTTGGCCTCTCTGAGATTTGAAGCCAGCAGTAAAAGAGAAAATTGATGCTGCTGGTGTTTTTTTTTTTTCCTCAAACCTACTGCATCGCAGCTTTGGCTGCTAAGAGCGTATGAGATTGTGGCGACATTCTTGGGTTTGTGAATGAGACCACAGAGTAGACACACTAAGTTTCTCGTCCCCAGTCCTCAACCTAACTCGCCCACTCGCATTGTCTCTAGACTTTCCTCAAGAATGTAGATTTCTATGGCCGACGGCAAGCCAGACAAAATTGCCGATTGCATTGTCACCTCTTGGGGTTTTTCTCCTTGGCAGCAGAGTTCAGGAGCAACCCTCCCAAAGAAAACATCTGTTTTTGAAGATGCTAGAGAGGGGAAACGGTGTGCAAGATATTCTTTAAAAATGCAGCCATCAGTATATGATTTCATCTCAATTTCAAGCTTCAACTCCAAAATGCAAATTCCACCACCACAGTCTAAAAAGAAATAAATCCTGTTGTGTTAGGTTTGAGTTAAAAACAGCAGCCATAACACCACAGGACACTCCATCTGCTGATTGCTTTTTTACAGTCCACAAAACGAAGCCATGATGAAGGCAGCTCGCTTCCTTTGCTTCAGCACGGCAAGACTCTTTCCCTCATTACTCTGTGCTCAAACACAGGGCGCTCTGATGCCACAAGAGGAAGTGGCTTTGGCAGAAAATGTCAAACCAGCGTTTAAGTGCAGGATTGAAGCGGGTCTGATGTGGATTGGATCAACTTGTAAAGTCAAATGAAAGGTCAAGATATTTTTTTCCACAGTGTTGAGCACAGAGCAGTCTGTTTAAACTGCCGTCAAACTGAGCGAGCACCATGCTGGTCACCTCATGTGAGGAAGGTGCATGATGTGTCGACAGAGGCAGGAAATTAAAACAATGCATGGGAAGATAAAAAGTTACCTCTTGCTGTCATGCAGAAATGAAGACTATAAACTTCCTTCTTTACAGAGGAGTGAGAGCAGCGTGAGAGTGACGCACGCCGTGATGCTGAGAGCAGCACTTGTCCTGTCTACTCAGTGCTGTCATGTCAGCACAGTGTCCACCTCGTTGTGGCCTGTAGCTACAGGTCTTTGTGCCACCGTCGACACATCTCACAGGGATTGGGTTCCACAGCTCGCTCGCCCCTCTAAATGATGTGTTTGTTTGTCAGACAGGGCCTCCCTACTGCAGGGAATTCACACAATGTTGATGGAGGACAGACACCAGCTCTTCTGGACTCCCATGAAGTCTGAGTTCATCAGCTGGAGCACCTGAAGAGCAGAAAACTGGATCATCCTTTCAAAGACATGTAAGAGGCCAGACTTGAGACAGCTTATCATGCTGCCACTTATCGAAGCATTGAGTATTGAGAGTGGCCCCACATATATACGAGAAGTTTTCATTTCTGGTCCCCGCTGAGGGGGAAAGTGTTTCCCAATCAAGCTTGCACCGACCTTGAAGGGTAGATCTGCTTTCAAACTCGCTAACACCTTTTGACACAGTTCACTCGCCTGCATGCTGTTACAGAAATGTCTTTTTGGGTAGGGGAGAAGGAGCCCGGAGCTAAACGCTCCACACAGGACAGATAACTGTACTTCTTGTGTAGACTTTTCTCTGGGTCTACCTGTATCGGATGAATCTCGGTATGAGTCTGTGAGCTCCACGGGCCGACTTTCATCATGCCCTTCTTGCACAACATTACGGAGATGAGATAGAGGGAAGCGTACACGCTAGCTGGGATTTAAACCCAAACCAGCTGGGTGACGAGAGGCCCCCAGTGTGAGTGAGGAGCCAGAGGGCCAGCATTGTCAGATAGAAACGAAGGAGCAAACTCCACATCAGGATTTACTCAAGTTGAATTATCAACACAAGTCACCTGATGAGCTAACTGTGCTTTGCACCTGAGGGCTTTCAATTGTCTGAGGAATGAATTTTGTCAATCATTTTTTTGGATTTTTAAGGGAAACGGCAGATAAGTTCAATAATTCCAGCCGCTTGACAGTCTGCAGGATAGGCCTGCAAAATACAACCAACTGCTTTGGTAGTCTACCAATAGGTAAATTATTTATTATTTCATCCAACTAAGTATGTAAACACCAAGAGAATTCATGAAGCTAATGAAGTTCTCACATTAACCACCAGCGCAGATCAGTCTTCTCACTTATCCACCTGTCCACCTCATCTTTTTAGTCCACATGCATTTTATTTACTAGTTGCTAATTAAAATTAATTTACAAAATATACAACCATCCTCTAAAATGTGATTTATTTCACTTTTAACTGTCCACTAACTGTCCATTATCCGATAATAAATATGACTCTCTGGGACTGTCCTGCCTAATGAGTACTTTTACTTTTGATGATGTGGGTATATTTTGCTGAACATATTTGTTATTTTCAACCAAAATGTTGAATGCTGGACTTTAACTTGTAATGGACTAATTTTACATTTTTGATGTTTGTGTTTTTATCATACTGACTTTTGAAATCATCTGTGCTCTTCTGAAAAAATGTTCCTATTATTTCTTCAAATTCTCATTATAATTAACTTGATTTTGCGACTTTTTGAATATTTTTTTCCCACGAATTTAGCAGTGATGGCAAATCGTGACAGTTTTGATGATTTAGTCATCAGAACATGTAAAGGTGTATTAAATCCCACCCTCATCATCCTCAGACTAGACGTGAAACGGTTAACTGTCAGCTCGTGCTTCCTCCCAGCTCCACGCAGTGGACTATGAAATATTTGGAGACAATTGGTTAAGTGGAGTTAACCGTTGCCTTTTTCTCCCTGAGGTATCTCCCCCGTTTGATCCCGCCGAGCCTGGCGCCTCCAAAACACAACTTGTCTGACTTATTAAATAGTATGACCTGGAGAAAGAAAACGCCTGTTGCTTCTCAACTGAAGCCATTGTGAAGCCAGAGGAGCTCCTGACAGGCCTTAAATTGCTGTAATGCTGTGTGACCAACACTCATACCTAATCAGTTTCTATCCTGGTTGCATGCGCACCGTTTCTTATTGGATTTGCAGCTGAATTGTTTTACTACTTTATTTTTTATTTATTTTTATTTATTTTTGTTCTATTTTGCATTATTTACCAACTTTCCTACTTTGCATTTCGACGGGATAAATAAAGTTTTATGTTTGCGGACTTTATGCACTCTCTTTTATTATTTACAAATTTAATTTAGGACATTTTTTCTTTCTTTTTCTTCTCCGTTGATACAAATATTACTTTGATATTGACATGTGACTCTTTAGTTCCTGTTCATCTCTACAGTAGGGGGATAATTCAAGGATGGAGTGGTCGCCTAATGGGTGTAAATGGTCAGGAGAGTCCTCCCCACTGGTTAATTGCGCTAAAATTGGTCTAAGCTACTTTGTGAGGGCCATCAATAGCCCCGCGCCGCATGGGGTCTGTATGATTAACTTCTCCTTCCTTTCAAAGGCCTCTTGATGTTCCCTTGGAAAGCAGTGGACCAATCAGACCCGCACTTGCAGACGTCACAAAGCCAACGTGGCGAGCTGATTGGCGCAAACAGGACTGGGGAACACCCCTTGTCCTTTTATAGACGACCCCGTGCAGCGCGTAAAAGCTACTGGGTACCACTGACAGCGCAGAGACGCACATTGGATATCGTACACATCGGCGAGTGCATTCCTCTGAACGGGCCACACGGAGGTGCATGGCCCCATCCTCCCCTTGTGTCACCATGAATCCCGAGCAGGGGTCGCCGTCCCGAGACGCCAAACAGCTTCATCAAAAAGAGGAGACGGACACGGAGGGCGAGGAGCTCCAGCCCAAAGACATGACCACCGAGAAAGGATACAAGGTTCAGCGGAGCAGCCTCCCGTTCAGCGTCGAGTCGTTGATTTCCAAGAAGACCACCTGTCGGACTTCTTATCCCCCCACAGATTTATCTCTGGCCCTGCCGAAGCCTGTGGCAGGGCAGGGCGCACAGTTCTCTCCAAGGACTCTTTACGCGGAGAACAAAGTTTCCGCGGAGAGCGCGCTGGGTGTCTCCAGCAGCTCCAGCGAGGACAGTTCGCAATTTAACGAGAAAGATCAGAGCACTTGGTTCCAGACGTCATCCTTCTCCCCTCCACCTCGTAAGTCCGTCCTTCTGCAAACTCAAATATCTATTTTCACGTGTAGGCTATCCACCTTCCAATAATCAAGACTGTTAAAATTAGTCAATAGATATAATTTGTAATATAGTTGTGTCACAGTCATGTTGATATTGCTCCTACAGCTCTGTGCGTAAAATCTTGTGTTTTGAATTTTGGTTAAGTGCATGAAACTCCCATGTGGTTCTTCGCCAGACTGTTCTTTCTTAAAATTTTAGTCATGTGTCTTATTTTGTATTTAGACTACCTTCAAATGCAGGTGAAATATGATTGTAAATGTGACATTAATCCTCACAATTAATGTTGGCACGAATGAATATGATCAGCCTGTGATATATTGACAGATAGGCTTAATTTGCCATCAAAAATACGTAAATAGTATTTATGGACATACATTTATTTGCTGTGTCTCGTGTTTGGCTTCAGTGTTAAAGGCTCTCACCTGCTGTGATGAAAGACGATTACGCTTCTATTTAATCTAACCTCAGCTATTTCTTTTGTATTTTTTTTTCTTTAATAGGGAGCTCGAGTCCAACTCAGTGTACTTTAAGGAAACACAAAAACAACAGGAAACCTCGCACGCCCTTCACTACCTCCCAGCTGCTTGCGCTGGAGCGCAAGTTCCGCCAGAAGCAGTACCTCTCCATCGCCGAGCGAGCCGAGTTCTCCAACTCCCTCAACCTGACGGAGACTCAGGTCAAAATATGGTTTCAGAACCGGAGGGCCAAAGCCAAAAGACTGCAGGAGGCCGAGCTGGAAAAGTTTAAACTGGCATCCAAGCCCATCCTGCCAGCCTTCGCGCTGCCGCTCCCTCTCGGAGCGCACATGGGGTCTCCGACGTGGGGACCGTCAAACGCCTTCCCGAGGCCCAATCTGCCGGTCCCGGGACTGTTCGGCGGACCCGTCACTTATGGGATGTACTATTTGTCTTAGTAGCCTCTTGTAGTGTGTGTATGTGTGGTTTTTAAAAAGAAGAAATATCTTCTGTCATGGTTGCAATACACTTATGAACGAGGATGATGCATTTTCTACACCAAGGACACATTTTTTATTTTTAATTTGGAGTTTAGAGATATTTTCTAACCTCTAGAATAAAAAATAATCATTTTGGACCACATTATGATATATAAGTGTATGCGTATTTGGACTGAGCGAGTTCACTTGCACGACTCATTTTAATTTCAATTTCTGTGGATTGTGGATTCACAGGCCTTAAATTATTGAGGCAACAGTCCAAAAGTAAATGTCAGGTTTTAAAATGACATGCCTTAAATGTCTCATTGCAGTCCATCCACCGTGCCCAGCAGTAGTTTGTGAAAGAAGTGGACATTTACAGTGTGTCCAGACATGAAGGCGATGATCTGGGCAGCTGAAGCGGAGGTTTAAAAGCAACAGAAAAGTACTTAAACGGTGTCAGTGCCTTAAGACCAGAGTATCACTTGAAGTACTTCCTCCTCATTCAGCAGCACTGACTGTATCTGGACAAACTGCAGTTTTCCCAAAGTTGCTGTTTGAATATTTCTTTACAACAGTTCCTGTCACGATCTCTACATTTTTACAAACATGGAGCAAATTATATTTTAGAAAAAAAAATGTGTATTAGGTATTTTTTTACTCTCACAACGTGGCCTTCATGGGAGTGATAATAGATGTTCTTTGAGGAGTTTTTCGTTTGTAAATGTAAATAAAATGTGTAGTGTTCATAAAGCCCTGCAGCCTCGCGTAGAGGAGCAGGAAATGTGGTATTTATTGAATATCTTTGTATCTGTACTGTGTACATACATCACATAAGTGCTCAGTTACTTGTAAAAACTGATTTTAGTAAATAAACATTATACAAAACCTGAAAGTGACCGACTCATCTGTTCTAATCATTTTTTACTTAGCCTAATACTTTTGTAATAAATTTTGATGAGTCTGATGTTTATAGCCTAGTGATACTCCAACATATGGCTTCATCACAGCACAACCTTACATGAGATTTTTTTTGTTTATTCATGTAATTTTAAATGAAAGCGTTGTGTGCCTGTCCACATACCCGTTGTCATCTAATCTGAAATTGGACCAAAATAATTGTGCGATTTAGTCAATAGTGTGTAATTTACCATAAAGGATAAAAGCAAACATATTGCAATATTTTCAGTAGGCTAAATGCTTTTTAAACACATTGGTACAAAGATTTCAAAATGAGCCATACATCACATGATTTGTCATATTTTCTTTGGCACTTTTCAACATTCAGTGTCATATTTTAAAACCTATTTTGTAATTTAATTGTTATTTGTCACGATACACACGCACCTCCGTATTACAGCTTTATTTGCACCTCAGAGGCCGATACTCACATATATATACACACATATATATATATATATATATATATATATATATATATATATATATATATATATATACACATATATATATAATTTAACTAATTGAACGCATTTTATTAATCATTTTTTCTTAATTCACTTAGAGTCTATCCTTTTTAGTTATCAGGCCTTTATGAACCAATTTTTAACACAGTTTTTATAAAAATAAAGAAAAAAAGTTCCTCATATTCAAGAGAAGATCGTTAATATGCTAAATAAAGGCACAGGAACACTGCCTAGGCTACAGTTTACTGTGGGGCATATTTAATTTTTCCACATTAAAGCACTAAAGATATGCTGTTAATAATAAAGTTGTTTTGCTCGTGATCTTCCACGACCAAATGCTTGCAGTGCTGCAGGCTGTAGGTTCTCTACCCGTCCAACAGGGGGCGACGGCGGCTACACTGCTGCTCCCAGTGACACAGACCGGTGCCCATAAAGCAAAAGCACTTCCGCTGTTCCCGTCACAGACTCGACTCTCAACATTGAGGTGAGTAGATTAGCTCACCGCTTCTCTGGATGAAAAGACATGTAATCCAGATATTTCTTACTCTTTATTTGTGTATCTTATTCAGTCATCGTTGTGCATGGAATTCAACAGTAAACCTCACGTTGGTTTAGTGTTTAGAGGAAAATCTGACGTCACAAAGATACTTCTCTGACCTTGGCTAGCAAGCTAACAGGGCTAGCCACCGTTAGCTAGCCTTGCATGGGTCTTGAATTGGACAAAATGTCACGGGCCCGGTGTCATTGATATACTCTTGTCAGAAACGTGTTTTCAACTCCTCATTTTCTGTATTAGTTTTTCATAACATGTGTTATCATCACCTGTTGTTGTACGGTATTTATTAGTAAAGTGGCGCAAACTGAGGGTACTGAATGTTTGAATTTGTAACGCTAACAGTCTTACCGTTTTTACACAATCTTAACAATATTTCATTGTGACAGTGTAGTTAGTAATTAAAAATGAACCCGTCTCGCTGAATTGAGTTTATGCATTTTGACATAACACCGCAGTATACACGTCAAGGATGCAATTAGGCTTCATATATTATATTAACCAAGAATATTTTCTTCAGTTTATATAACCTTAGTGTCAGCATCTTTCCATGTATGTAATCAGCATTAGCTATGTGTTGTGGGTACAGAAATAGACTTCCATCATTTTACCTGCCACATAATGCACAAGTGGCCATTGCCATGCTGAAGAAACTGGTGCCATGCAGCATTAGTAATACCAGTTTCCAGTTGATCCTATCAACCAAACTAAAACTAACTTAGCCATATTCACGGTCCTGCAATAAATGCTACCTACAGGAAGGTTACAATTTTTGTTGAAGCTGTTTTTAAAGAGATGTTGCTTCTTTTAATACTGGAAAGTATGTTATATGTACACACATTTTTCCTGGCTACCCACGCCTGGATTGTTTTTTTTCAGTTTTTGTTTAGGTTTTGTTTGGGCTAAACATTTCCTTCTATCTTTCAGACAGGCAGAATGGCAGGTCGTCGTGTAGCCCTAAAGGCCATTGACTGGCTGGCATTTGCTGAGAGGGTCCCACCCAACCAGAGGGGCATGTTCAACTCACTGAAGACGCGCAGTGATGCCATCTCTGCCAAGTGAGTTTTACAGATTTGGAAAGACAACTTTAAGTCAACATAAGTGTTATGGGTCTGAACTTCATTCTTTGCTGACACATACATAACTGCGTGATTAAATGTGAACGGTTTATGCGGATACTACTCCTTCATGGTGGATGTGATTTCTTGCTAAACAATCTGAGGTAAGTGTCAGATGGGTTAACTGTTATTTTTTTTGCAAGGAGAAAGTGGAACATACCAGGGCCACAGAGCTTAAGAGTCCACCTGGCTGACTAGATTCCCATGGTGCTGAAAGGTCGCTGAGTTCTCTAGAGAAAACAAGATAATTAAACACTGTTTTTTTTTTTTTTTCTGGAGAGGATGATGGAAGTAGCTAAGTAGTGAGCCATCTTCCTTCCATCTGTCTGAGAGATCTTTGGAGTTGCACACGTGAAATACTGATATGATTTATGAATTGAAGGGCAAGTGAGTGTTTCAGTTATCCTGAAAACAGGCTTTAGTTAGGTGGTGCGAGAGGATTTGATCCAGTAAAGGTCTTTATCTTTGTTGGATATTTCTGAATGTGACATTAACTTTGAACCCTTCATGTACATAAAAGATCATCTGCACACCAGGGTTGCCAAGCATTTTTGTTTAATTCTTGGCAATTAGCGTAAAAACTTATTTTGTAAAACTTACAAAATAGTTCAGTCAAACTGACTGTTCAACTTTCAGAGGTGCCATGACCAGAGGTGTTTGAATTGATTTTAAAAAAAAAAAGATCAAAGCTGCAGACAATATCTTTTGAATTAACCTGTCAACTCATAAACATATTTGATCATTCTTGTCAAGTTATTGATTTTTTTTCTTTATTTACTCACTCTACCTTCATTTTCATCTATTGAACTCTGTCTGTTCTGTTCACACCAGGCTGAGCTCTCTGCCAGAGGCTCCCGCACCCATTGACTGGAGTTTCTACAGGAACACGGTGGCCAAAGCTGGGATGGTTGATGAGTTTGAGAAGAAGGTGAGCCTAATTCAATATTATCATATTTTAAAAATGTATTCCAGCATCCAAAAATTAACTAATTAATTGACTTCAAAGGAGCATAAATACTTAAATGTTGCCTGTAAAGACCATGTAACCTAATTTACAACTCTTAGCTTGTTGCTTTTAGGATGGTCATGCAGCTAAGTCATAGTTTCTTTAGACAGTTCAGCATTTGTTGATTTCTGTTGCAGTGGTAAATTTTAAATGTTGCTCCTAAACAGTTCTCAGCCCTGCATATTCCCGAGCCTATTGACACACAGACGAGCGCCATCAATGCACAGGAGGCTGAAGCTGTAAGTGATTACACCAAACAAATCCAGAAACTACAGCTGGAATTAATTTAAATCAGTAGTTAAACAGTAGCAGTGATATGTTTCACTGTTGTCATTTTCCAATTTTAAATGTAATTGTTTCACTTTGCTCTAACAGAATAAAAGTGCATCAGCCTACATTGAAGCATCTAAGGGCCGCATAGCTCAGTATGAGAAAGAGGTAAGCTAGCAGTTGTTCAGTTTTTTTTTTTTTGTATTTATGCGGTATTTCTAACTCACTATTTTTCCTGCCTCTTTTTTTTTGTCATGTTTTGTCACAGCTGGAGAAGTTCAAAACTATGATCCCCTTTGACCAGATGACCATCGAGGACCTCAACGAGGCCTTCCCTGAGACCAAGTTAGACAAGGTCAAATACCCCTACTGGCCACACAAGCCCATTGCGGATCTGTAATCATATTACTTGAAACTCACTTCAAAATAAAGTTAATGTATTTTAAGATGAACTGTTGGATTTCATTTTTTTGAAGCACATGTTAGTTTTTCATACATTTATCTGAGTGGTTTTGAAATGTAGTAGAGGCCTCCTGTGATGTTGGAGGTAAAGCCCACAAGGGGGCGAGGTGGCATTAGCTATATATTGACAGTTTAACTGGTCAGTTTAAAAAGTTATTCTTACCTTGAATTGATATATGCCTCATGATAAAAGATTCACTACCATGGCTAATCTACATCTGGGCATTAAATCAATCACACTGATGTCAGTGTTATTTTTCTGATTGAATTAGCCACAGTGTTATGGTAGAGCACAGTAGAGCACAGGGGTCTGATAAATTACTGTTTAATCATTTCATTCACCGTATTCAATGATAGCCTTAAATACACATTAGCATACAGGGTGTTTGTACGTCAATACAAATATATACTGAAAGAAACGCCCAAAGGAACTCTGAATGTATAGTTTCCTTGCAACATGTCAATCATCTTGAGATAAACCAATCATTGGTCGACTGGTGGTGACTCGATAATGATTGGACAAGAACTATTTATTTACACGCATGTAGGCGGGACATAAACCATTTGCCCCAGCTTTGCTTTTTGATTGGTCCAATTTTGTAGCCCCTCGGTTGTTGATTGGTTAAAATGAGGAGGAAGTAAAACAGGAGGGACTTCATCAGAGATGATTTCCGTTTTATGTTATTTGACAGGTCGTGACGATTGACGGGGCTCCATCAGCTCAGGTAAATGACTTCCGAAATGTATTATCTATTATTAAATAACGTGATTTCAGTACGATATGTTTAGCTCACAGTCGTGGGATTTAGGGAGACTTTTAGCGTTGGTAATTAATCGGTGGCAGCGAAAAGTGTGTCAATAACGGTCAGTCCGAATGTCCCTGCTGAGGTCATAAAGGCAAAACAAAAATCAGATTGTTTTGAACATCAGTGGTGGTTTGGGGTCGTTTTTCTTACACATCCACGATGACCGCAGTCAACCGTCAGTAGCATCGAAAGCTAACCACCATTATTCAGTGACAACGTTAGCCACAGGGATTACGTTGTGGATGGGATAGGCAGCCAGGTGTCCTCTGTCCTGGATGGTGAAAAGACATTTTATGCTGCCATCTTCAAGTCCACAATGATAATCACAGCAAAACGTGGAGCTCGTTCATTATGCTATAAACAACACGGCCTGAAGGTATCTATGTGTCCACTGTCCCCCACAGGCGTCCTGTGTCTGTTAGCTAGCTGAGGTAGCAGTACACCACTGCGTCAAAACACCCACTACTGGTGTCCATTAGCTACATTTAGTACGAGCTTTAGGTTTATTGAATGATAACTGCTCTTTATTAGCATTCAGTGAAGCAGCTCCCCATTTGTTCAAATCAACATTTCTCACGGGTCCTATGCAAGAGGTCAGTAAGGCAGCAACACCTCTGTGGGTGCAAATTATGCAAAACTATTTCGGCTGGAGGGAAATATGAGCAGACACCGACCCCTGAGTTCACCTTGGTCACTACTTTGCTGCTGGTTGTATTTGTGCTTAATGGTGTTGTATTATAGCCTCTTGTTTGCTCAAACTTCAGACATGTTTTTGTAAGGACATGGTGTGAAGTGAAGTTAGGGGTTTGGCTTGTCTCTCAGGGTCAAAGGTGACAGGGCAGAATGTTTTACTGTAGTTGCTTTAAGGCGGCATTGACATGAACACATTCTACCAAAGACATGTTTGGTTTCTTCCACACTTTCCCTGTTAAATCATTAAAGCATGGATGTACTGTAGAGTCACAACATTTTACCTTGTGTCTGTGGGTTCAAACACATTATCCTCTTGGCCAGTTATTGTTGCCTGTAGGGTGTATTGTATGTGGTGAAAACAGACATGGTTATGTTAGCAGTTGGCCCAGGTTTGCCCCTGGACAGTGGAGTCAACACTAGTGTTATTGTTCTTCTAGAACAATGGGAATAGGCCTGCATGGAGGGAGGCACTGCTAGGAGGCTAGAGCTTTACTACTGTGTCATCTCCAGGGGATAGCAGGCATTAGCTGTTGCCACACACAGTGGTGTGCAGAGACAGACAGGCAGTCTGATGCAAAGAGTAATGTTTAGCAACATATCAGCTTTCTTATCTGGAATGATGAAAGTTTTTTACAGAGACTCCTGCACAAGAAACAGGGTAAGACATGTTTTATAGCCATGGGGACAACATTAACATCCCCAAATCCTCAAAGGGTTCATTTTATGAACAGGAAATAACCAATAAATTAAAAATTCATCTACAGTCAAAATTTGCTGGGTTAGATTTCCCACTCTGTAAGATTGACAGACATTTAGCAGCTCAAATGAAGGTATAAACACTTTTCCATTCATTTACTTCCTTTTTTAGCAAGTAGCATTATGGGATGACTTATATTTAAAATTTAATAGTACAGTTTTTGAGATGTAGCCTTGAAACTGCAGGTCTCCCCCACAGCAGCATCCTGTTCTGTGGTTTGTCTGTGACTCACTGGGTTATTTCATGTAATGCGACACTGCATCCTCAACCTTTCACTGATTGAATTTCATCCATGCAGCAGCTCAGTCACCCTCTCCCAGCCACTGATGTCACAGATTTAAGCAGGAAGTGCATCAGATTAGAGATAATATTGCGATGTTGCTGCTGTCATTTGAAAAAAAACAGCCTTAATTGTCATGTGTACACACACACACACACACACACACACACACACACACACAAATATCCCTTAAGGGAGCAGTGGGCTGCTATACAAAGTGCCTGGGGGACTTTATTTTGACTATCTAATCAATTTGTAGACCAAAGGTTGCACATTTTTACTTTTATTGGGTATTTATTAACAGTGTGCTAGTAGAGTCACTCTGAATCAGCTAATGCATTGGCAGACCAGATGCTTATCATTTGTTTCAGTACCAACATTAACATCCATTCAAACACCCTTTAGATGAAGCCTTGGCACACAAAGACAAGAGGCCTGTTTGTAGTCTATTCTATAGATATGGTAATGCCTGTTCCTGATGGTCTTGATGTTTTAGCTGTTATCCAGGAGATGATTGCTTGTTTACAGGCTCATTCTAGCTAGTGCTGTAGTCTACTATACTGAATGCCCTCAGAAAAAATAAGAGTGTGTTGTTAGCCAGCTTGTTTTCCCCCCAGCCTCACTTTCTGCTGGAGTCGTCAGAGGAGTGGACCACATCAAGCTAAGCTACCATAGCTGTTTATTTTCCCATAGGCGGTGAATGAAGCGTGTTGTCCCAGGTCCAGCACATATGGGCTGTGTCAGCTGAATCAGTCTGTCCTGGCAGATGTGGGCAGAGAGGTGGTATGTCGTTGTAGCTGGGAATTATTGCTTCAGTGCAGGTCAGTGATCAGAGGATCACGTTATACTGGGCCACTCCCAGTACGTGTGCATGGTTATGTGACAGTAAAAAGGAGCGATGTTGGATAAGTCAAATACTGAATAAGCATCTGTTTGCATACAGAGGTAGTGTTTAGATGTGTGGTTGGAGGAAAGGCAAAATGGGTGTGATAAATTAAACAAAAGCAAAAAAAACATGTTTCATTGATGCAGCAGCAGTTCTCTAAGGAACAGACATTTCAGGTGACTTCTAATGCAAATACATCAAGCTGTATGCTGGTGAAAAGCTGTCCATCACAATGACAATATGATATATGACAATAAACACGTTGAATATTGAATAATAGTTTACAGAGACAGACTGACATGTTTTATTATGTTGCCTTAAATGTTTTAGCAAAATCTGCCAAAATAAGTGACACCAAATAATTTGGACAGTCATATGAAGGGACGCGGGGTTAGCCTACCATCTGGACAGGTTTTTATGTGTGTGGGAGACCCTCTGCCCTGAAGCAAGGCTTTGTGCTAACATCTGTTGTCTTTCTTGTTTTGCTGGTGTCTCCTCACTGGGTTGCAATATCAATTTAGTGGTTGTTGTGTCCATAAGGCATCTTCTTAATAGGAGTATAAACTGTGCTGTGCTAATGTCTAGTTAGCAGGAAATGAGAAAGACCTTACTGTAAATAGTCAGGCCTTGGGAAACGGTCCGAAAGAAACTGCCAGGTCCTGAAGTATTGATAGATGTTTGTGGATCTCAAGTTTCTACAGGTAAGGTAGCATCATGGCTTTGTGCGTGAGTGAAAGTTGGTATGTTTTCCCCTTTGATAGACCCTTTTCACAGCAGCCTTTCAACCGTTCACCTGTGTTTTTCCTACTGTGTGACATGTAAAAATGTCCTCCATGGCAAAAGCTCGGTTGTGTATGCATCTTTGTCTGTTTCTAGTGGCCCTTGATGGACTATCCCTATGAAGAAACAGGGTCACAATGGGACAGAGCACCTCGGAACAAGAGGTCCAAGGAGACACCCCTGGCTCTGAGGTTGGTTTGCTCACAGGATGTCTTTGCATCATGATCAAAGTAAATGGAGTAAAGCAATAAAACCATGGCACAAACAAGTAAATGCACTATGTGCCATCAAAAGTTGATAAGGCCCCTCGGTATGTGTGTCACAGAAATGGCAAAGCCTACTTTCTCATGCTAACGTTCATCCGATAAAGGTAAAGAGAAATGCCTGCTTTAGACACAGAGAAAGACTGATCTGTGTACAGCCATAGTTACCACTGGAATTTTGAGCTTCCCTTTCGTTTGTCACACTCGCAATATATTGGAGCCATTACCTTTAGACATGTTTCACTGTCCAAATTCCATTGCGTTACGTTGAGGCTTCCCTGCTAGAGTATATTTCTGTGTTCACATCCTTGCTAAGCACTCACCCATCTGTCAATAACCCCCAGTGTCCAGCTTAGGCCTTTTACTGCCAAATAACCCTTAGCTCCTCACACACTAATCAATAACCACTGATAACAGACATGTAGCCTCATTGGCTGTCAGCCAGATCACTAAGTATTGCTCTTTTATTACTCTTGCTTGCAATACTGTACAGTATGTGATGACTATGCGCAGTAAAACAAACAAGCTTATCTTGGCCTCAGGATCCCCACTCCCTGCAGTCACAGTCTTCTTTTTATGAGTAAATAATTGTTCAATACAATGAATGCCACTTTTTGTCCAGAATCTGTCAGTTTTGCTCTCTAATCTTGATCATCTCCACTTCCTGCTTTGATCTGTGTGGCGTATATTGTCTCTTTATGCTCTGACTACATCTCCCAGAAGCCTCAACATTACTCACAGGCTGTGGGAGACCTCGATTGGCGACCCGCTGCCCGAAAATTTTGACATATTTTACGTCGATGGATTGATGGATGGCACTCAAGTGTCAGATTTTAAATAACGTCAAAATACGTCAATGACGCTCAAAGAGTTAATAAATTCAAAACGAAACTCTTTCTTGCGTCTTTATTTTTGTTATTTGAAATCCCCCTTCTGTACAAAGAGAACAGCGGTGCGAAGTGGTGCTCATTGTTTTTGTGAAAAGTAAAGGTTCAGGAAACATTGTTGGAAGACACAAATGTGGAGAAGGTCAAATAAGATATTACACATTCACCCCTTCCCCTCTTGTTTCCCAGTAGCTGATAGTCAGGCAATTCCCACCTCCAGGGCAAATCCCTTATTCCCACATTCCATTACACTTCACTGGAATTGAAACCTTCAGAGGCGCTGTGTTTCAGTCTCAATGTGCAGCCATAGGAATGCTGTGATGCCATGCCAAGCTTGGGTTGTTTGTATTAGTTATTTTTCTGTTACATTAGGACGGGCTTAATAACATCAAGAAATTCGTGGAGGAGGAACTGCAGACAAGCATGGTGAGTGCACACAGTGTTTCAGTCTCAGTGCGCTGTAGGATGATGCAGCTGTTTGGAATATTATAAAGCAACTAGCACACAGTCTGTAGAGGCTTTGCTCCTCTATTAATAACTTCTCTGTTATGTTAGGACGGGTTTAACAACATCAAGACATTTGTGGAGGAGGAGCTTCAGACAAGCATGGTGAGTGCAGGAAATTGTTTTGCCAAAAAAATAAAAATAATATTGATATCCAGAAAGCACAAACATGAAATGATGAAGTGGTGTTTTTAATGCATTTTAACAGCCTAGCACTTTGCAATTGTATTTGCTGCAGGCTTTTCATTTTGTCATTATGCAGCCTTTGACCTTGTTTATTCATCATCTGTCCTCTTTTCTCTTCAGATGGTGGGGATGGTGATTGGTGCGGGCATCGCCATAGTCCTCATCGCCATCCTCATTTTCTTCATCTTGCGGAGGATTCAGCTTCGAAGTAAGTAATTGCTGAGAGCGGTATCTCGTCGTGCAGTGATAGTTATGAAACTTCTTTACTTGTCTGTATCTCTGTGGTAATTTCTCGTTCCTTATGTTTCACAGACATAAAAGCTCAAGAGGCTCCCAAATATCGCTTTCGCAAGAGGGACAAAGTCATGTTCTACGGGCGAAAGATCATGCGCAAAGTGAGTGTGTAGCTGACAGGAAATTAATTTTGTAGTATGGCGGCATAATAATGGGAATACTCTTTAAACCAGTATGTTGCTCAACAGGTCTCACAGTCTACCTCTTCCCTGGTGGGTACCTCCTCTTCCTCTCGGCCCCGCCTAAAGAAGAAGCAGAAGATGCTCAACATTGCCAAAAAGTACACCAGAGACCTCTCTTTCACCAATACAACTTCTACTGTCATGGCCAGTTCACTGCTTCACACACATTCCCATCTCACCCGCTGTCTTCCTGTCTTTGTGCTTTGCAGGATCCTGCGCTTTAAGAAGGAGGTGCCCATCCTGCAGGCCAAGGAGCCCCCTCCATCAGTGCTGGAGGCTGACCTCACAGAGTTTGATGTGGCCAACTCACACCTCCCCTCCGAGGTGCTCTACATGCTCAAAAATGTTCGGTGGGTTTGTCATCTTTGTCTGTGTAATTGTGTAATTATTTAAAAGGCCCAAACATGTCCGTGCATCACAGTGTTGATTTACATGATTGATGAGTAAGTCAGCCACAGACGTTCCTCTGAGATGTGCAGTTCTGTTGTGCAGCAGAGCAACATAGAGCCTCTAATTTTTGAATACACAAAACTTACAGATTCTGTTGTGTGTGTGTGTGTGTGTGTGTACAAACCCCCTAACCTCTCTGCTGTCCTGCAGTGTGCTGGGTCACTTTGAGAAGCCCCTCTTCCTGGAGCTATGTAAACACATGGTATTTGTGCAGTTCCAACAAGGGGAGAATGTCTTCAGGCCGGGTCAGCCTGACTGCAGCATCTACGTGGTTCAGGATGGAAAACTAGAACTGTGCCTTACTGGAGCGGTAAGCTTGTGTACATACATGTCTGTTTAGCCTAATAACCTTTGAATTTCATGCATGTCATAATTGTTTATGTATTAAAAAAACTGAATGTACAAATCTACCCAGAGAGAAAGTAAGAAAAAGTACCAGCAGCATGGAAGCTAAGCAATGTACTGCTGTAGGCAGGGCAGCTGCAAAGCAGGGGAGCTGCTACTCAACTGTTGCATCGGTTAGTTTATTTGTGTTATTTTGACTTTGGTTAGTTCTGATCCAACAAAGTCACATAATAACACAAACTAAAAAACCATTACCAGATTATACCGGAATCTGGTAATGGTAGTACAATAATAATAGACTTCATTTATAAAACAAGAGCATAGATAATGACCTTAGTTCCCTGTCAGAAATATAGATGATTATAGTGTAGCTGTCTCATGGCAGTCTAAATTGCTCCTTTTGGTGTCTTAAATATGTTTTGCTGCTGTCACCGTCCACAGCAGTACATCAGGGTGTGCTGACCTTCATCTGCTATCGGTAACATACTATGAACACGTGAACTAACCCTTTAATCATAGGAGTTCTTGGCATCTACAAATATTTTACTGATATATTCTCAAGGAATTATGTGAATGTGACTGTTAGTAAAGGTTACTCTCTTAATATCAAAAAGTGGCTTGCATTTAAGTCTTCAATGGGATATTTGCCATTTCAATCCAGACTATATATACAGTCATGGAAAAAATTATTAGACCACCCTTGTTTTCTTCAATTTCTTGTTCATTCTAATATCTGGTACCACTAAACGTATAATACAATGAACACAACAAAAAATGCAGCTGGTCACATAATACTTTATGTCCTATTTGACATTCTTAAGCTTAATTGATTCCCAGGGTATATAAGAGGCCATTTCATGTCACAAGCAGCACTGCACATGCAAAGGCCTAGAGTGGTTTCCTGCTTACATTCAAGCCGTAGCACAACTCAGAAGTTGTCAGCTCTCACATAATGCCTAAAACAAAAGAATTATGTGAAGCAACAAAGGCAGCCATCTTGGCACTGCTGGAAATTGGCATGAGTGAGAGACAGGTAGCTAAAAACTGAAGATCTCCAAGACAGCCGTTCATTCCAACAAAAACAAGCTGAACATGGCACTACCAAATTGCTACCTGGCCGTGGCAGGAAACGTCTTTCTACCCCACGAGATGACCGTGCACTCATCCGTTCCTGTGTCAGGAATCGTCGTCAGACCTCAAGGGACCTTAAAAATGAGTGGGCACTGTCGAGAAATGTGACTTGCTCGGCAAGGACAGTTCGAAACCGACTTGTTGAGGCTGGTTTGAAGTCACACAGAGCACGCAAGAAGCCCTTCATCAATGAAAGGCAGAGGAAGGCCCGGTTACTCTTTGCTCGAGACCACAAGGATTGGACTGTTGATGATTGGGCTAAGGTTCTCTTCAGTGATGAATCCAATTTTGAATTGATGCCCACTCCAGCCAACTTACTGGTTAGGAGGAAGCCTGGAGAAGCTTACAACCCAGACTGTCTTGCCCCTACAGTAAAACATGGGGGTGGATCAGTCATGATCTGGGGTTGTTTCAGTCTGAGTGGAACAGGGCAAATGCAATTGTGTGAAGGCCGAATGAACCAGGTCAATTACAGGACTACCCTTGAAAACAGTCTTCTTCCATCAGCTGGAAAACTCTTTCCTGCCTCGAATGACTGGATTTTCCAACAAGACAATGCCCCTTGCCACACGGCAAGGTCAGTTAAAGCCTGGATGGAGAACCACAACATTCGCACCATGCCTTGGCCTGCTCAATCACCAGATCTTAATCCAATTGAAAACCTGTGGAAAATCATCAAACTCAAAATGGAGAACCACAAGCCCAAAAACAAAGAAAATTTGTTTGAATTTGTCCAACAGGAATGGGCTGCTGTGACAGCAGAACAATGTCAGAAGCTGGTGGAGAGCATGCCAAGACGCATGGCTGCAGTCATCAAAAACAATGGTTATGCAATCAAGTATTAACTCTTGTGTGTATCATGTGTTTAAAGCAAACAGAAAAGAAAACATGGAATGCTTAAAAGTAGTGTTTTTGGCGGTACAATGCCATAACTATTGATGTAAGAATTTAAGTAATTTTGGTTATTATCAAGAAAACCATGGAAAATGAATAATCCTTAGTTCTTAAATTAAACTCTCATGAGCTATTTTTGTTGTTATCATTATAATTGTCCAAACAAATGTACCTTTAGTTGAGCCAGGCATTAAAACTAACAAGAAATTGAAGAAAACAAGGGTGGTCTAATAATTTTTTCCATGACTGTATATATATATCTGTCTCTGTATATCTATTTAAATCTGTAGTGACTGAGTGTAGCTACTCCAAGTTCTTTGAAAATCCTATGAACAGTTGCTTTATGTGTCTTCCTCCTGTCCTCCAGGATGGCAAAGAAAGTGTGGTGAAGGAAGTTTACCCAGGTGACAGTGTCCACAGCCTCCTCAGCATCCTGGATGTCATCACAGTATGTTACACTCACAAAACTTCACAGATAAGTGTGCTGCATCTACACATTATTTACTCATCCTTTAATGACATGCAGTTCTGGCTAATGGCAGGCAATAAATAGACTTAAAACATCATTAATACAAGAATCTAGAAGAAGAAGCAATGTCTCACATCAGAGCCTCTCAAATGTGAACATTTTCTGAAGTGGGATCTTTGTGTCCAGGGCCACCAGAAGCCTTACAGAACTGTATCAGCACGGGCTGCAGAGGTTTCCACTGTTCTCCGCTTACCTGTAGAGGCCTTCCTCTCTATATTTGAGAAGTACCCTGAGAGCTTAGTGCGGGTAGTGCAAGTGAGTACTGTTGATTTTTCGTTATTTGCTCTCTCTCTTTCTTCTCCTTCCCCTCACTTTGCTTCACCTCTGCTATTGGCTACAAATGTAAGTTCTCTTAAAACTGAAGTGGTTTTGATAGTCAGTTCATGACTCATTTCCTGTTTTATCTGCTCAGATTATCATGGTTCGTCTCCAAAGAGTAACAGTCCTAGCCCTGCACAACTATCTGGGACTCACCAATGAGCTCTTCAGCCATGTGGGTTTACCACACACACACACACACACACACACACACACACACACACAGTATACCAGACAGTCCCATGCAAACATCTGTTGGTGATGTGGTTTGGCATTTACCAGGAATTACACATCATTAGCTCAGTGCACATGCTGTTGTTATTATGATTTGAGTCAATAAATGTGGATGTTTCCTCTCTCCCTCATTACATACACACACACACCACAACACACCACATACCATTCACATTTGTCCTATAGGAAATGCAGCCCTCGCGGTTGCCACCTCCGTCCCCCCACCCGACTCGCACCAGTCCCATCCGGCATGGAAAGCGCTTTGGCAGCCTGACCGTGCCCGAGGAGCATCGGGAGGCTGCCGTTAAGGGTGAAGTTGCAGGTGGGGAGAAAAAGATGATTAACTAGAAAAGCACTCAGAGAGTGCAGACCTCCACCACGGCGGCGGTGACTTTTTTTATTTTAAGTTACCCCCGCCGCCAAGGAGGCTGTTTTCACCGGGGCTTATTTGTTGGTTTGTTTGTTGGTTTGCAAAGTAACTCAAAAAGTTATGGACGTTTTTTTGACGACATGTTCAGGATTGGGCGGAAGTGGCCTAATTTAAAACTGATTATTTTTTGGTGGTGCTGTTGAATCGGATCCGATCACCACCAAAAATTAATCAGTTTTAAGTTAGGCCACTTCTGACCAACCCTGAATTTAGTCAAATTCACTCACAGATAGTGAATTTGACTAAATTCTGTGAGTCAAATTCACTCACAGATAGGTTGCCCTATTTCTCCTTAATTATATACTTATTGTTTTCCATTAAAGCTTAAATATTTTGACTGTCCATTTTCCTCCACTGTTTTTTAAATGCTTCACCTGGGGTTTTCTGTATGTGCAGGAGGGGAACAAGGGAAGGATGGAGCGGTGCCAACTCTAAGCAGGACAATCTCCATGCCTGTGGACATTGCTAGTGAGGGACTACTCTCCTGTTTAGAGTGATAGCGTTTTCTTTATGTTTTTTTTTTTCACCAAAAAGAGGATATGTTTTAACAGCAAGATATGCTATTTTTGAGAAAGTTATTGCTTTGCTGGAAAGATGATTTATGTGACACCTAACTTCAATACACTAGTATTGGTCTTTACAAATGTTCACATCTATCATATTGAAAGCATTTTATTCAAGCTGTAGGTAACCTTCAGTTAGCCGTTACTGGACAGTGATTTAAATCCTCACTGTAGCTGCATGGAAAAAAGTCTCTCCATTCTCTTTCAAATGAAACACGGTGCGGTTCGAAGGATTGTGAAAGCTATCTTAACTGTCTGCAAGTAGCGGCACGTTATAAACATTTATGACATGAAGACACTGTTGTTGAAACATGATAGCCAGCACTGAGGGCAGACTGAGAGCCAACAGCTGTCTCTCTCTGTCCGCCTTTATGCAATAAAGGCAGACGTCCATATTGCAGATTAATTTTGTGTGTGTGTGTGGTATGTGTAAATGTGTAAGCAGAATATTAAATCAAGTTTTACATACACATTTTTGTCTGTGCAGGTATGCAGAAAAGTCTGCGATCTGACTTTGACATGGCATATGAAAGGGGAAGGATCTCTGTCTCTGCAGAGGATGGAAACACTCCTCCTACGTTCACTCGGGTCAGTACACTGCAGAGTCTGGAGACACAAATAAGATAAGACTGACTTAACTGATCTGATATAAAATTTGGTAATTGCACCAACAGCTACTACAGCATGAACACCACAGTAATCCAGTATATTATTAGATTCCCCCAAATATTTCACATCAGCTTCTAAAATATTTTTTCCTTCATAATAAACAATTTTTTTATTTTTTTATTTTTTTTAATATTATTGGAATGTTTCTTTTTAACATACAAGCCTGAAATGTTCGACCATCAAAAACATAGCTACATATTTTATTATATCTAACACTTGTCAGATTATAAGTTTAAAATCATAGTTATCTCATCATGATAATTCATAGATGAGTTCTAGTTTTATTTGTGTGGGCAGATCAGTTATTTTTATGAGGAGTTGTACTTTTAGTTTGTCGTAGTTTAGTTTTAGTTTGTCGTAGTTGTAGTTTAGGTTGTAGTAATGGCTTGAGACTCATGAAACATTTTCTTGTTTGCATACCGTTCCAGTCTGTATCCCAGGAGCAGCGGGAGAGGAGGGTGACAGTGGATGAGGTTCCTTCAGGGATCTATCTGTACCCAGAGGAAGAGCCAGGAGTGGACAACATTTTTACGCCTGTATCCAGTCGATCCAGTGTTGCTTTGTTTGAGGAAGCTCAGAAAGAGATCCTCAAACTCATGAAGATTGAGGTTTGTTTAGTATTTTAGTTTACTTAATGTTTATTTATGTTGTTGTTGTTATGACATTTTTGTTGTGATGCGGTGGAACTTTTCATGTGCTATTTTATGCAACCTTGAGCATTGAAATCAAACCCACAGGGACTATAAACCAAAGCACATCATCAACAAGTATGACTCTATCGAGACCCTGTCCAAAAACAAAACATAAAAGCTTAATGGAATTTCCTTGAGTTTATATAAAAAATCCTCTGTGATCAGTGACATCTGCGTATAAAGAACAAAATTCATCACACAAGAGTTTAATAAACCATTCATCATCAGCTGAAGCAGACAAACAACTGCAAGTAAAACGATCTAAACCTGCGGTTGGTGCAGTGCTGTCCCAGTCATCATATACAGTAGGACCAAATTCTCCTAGATTAAGAAGTAACAGTAGGCTCATCACATTATTTGTTTTGCATGAATGAACACATTGTCACAAATCACCCTGGAGCATCTGCGGACAGATTATGATGTGGAAACGGGGTCAGTCAGCAGACTCGCTCCAGAGGGACTGGGTCTGGTCTATACATGAGGGGTGGGTGGGCTGCAATGTCAAGCCACAGGGCTGCTGAGACAAGAGCTGTTCCTGTGTGTTTGCTTCAATATGAGAACAAAAGTGATAGCTGAATATGCATGCTAAATAATCTTGATAATGACAAACCAGTTTTCAGCCCAAAGCTGAATCTGGTAGGAAGTTGTGTAGACACATTGATGCAATATGTGGTAAACACTGTCTGTGTCTGGATAGGTCTTGCTGCATCTAATATTTCAAAACATCATGTTGGTGCAACTATCAAGGCACGATAAATGCACTAAATGTTGCACAATCATCTGCAGTAGAGTGAAGATCTTTTGTTTGTTTTATTTTGTTTGTGGATACTCTTTTATTTATGCTTGAACTGAGTTTCTGACTTTTTTCCCTGTCTTTCCTTTTAAATCCAGGATCCATCCTTGTTGAATGGGAAAGTGACTCTGCATCACGCAAAAGCTGGAGCCATCTTAGCCAGACAGGGAGACCAGGTACTTACTACCAGACCTACTGGATCCCTTTTTTTTTGAGGGACTGATGTGTCTGCCTTTGTAGGACAGCATTTAGCTAAAGGCAGAGGGCAGCAACTACAGAAGCAGTAATGTTGACAAATAAAAGAGTATTAATTGTAATAGTAGAGTATACCAGTCAAATAATGTAAGTCTCTTAATAATGCTTCAGACTAAAAAGCAAAGTCATTTTTTTTATTTTCCTCTGTTTCCATTTTCTCTTTGTTTTTTTTTTGTTTTTTTTTTATTTGTCCTTTTAGGATGTGAGTCTGCACTTTGTCCTGTCCGGCTGTCTTCATGTTTACCAGCGGATGATTGACAAACAGGAAGCTGTCTGCTTGTTTGTGACCCACCCAGGGGAGATGGTGGGCCAGCTCGCCGTGCTCACTGGAGAGCCCCTCATCTTCACCATCAAGGCCGTCCGAGACTGTACTTACCTCAAGATCTCAAAGTCGGATTTCTATGAGTGAGTTGATTGGAAATATTCTTCTAAATGTGTACCACAAAGATTGATTCAGATATTGTACAACAGATATTGAACTGTTCTAATTTAGCTATAAATCATCTGGTTACAATCAATATAAACACATTCTAGCTGGTATTGCTCATGCTTTGCTGTGATTTATGATGCCCCCTGCAGGATCATGAGGGAGCAGCCCAGTGTGGTGCTGAGTGCGGCTCACACGGTGGCCATCCGCATGTCGCCTTTTGTCAGGCAGATGGACTTTGCTATTGACTGGATGGCTGTGGAGGCTGGCAGAGCCCTCTACAGGTATAACTAATATGTAGCTTCCCTGTGCAAATTGTACTTGGTCATTGTCCTGTTTTAACATTTGTGCATTTGCTCAGTCAGTTAAAGCAAAAAGAGCAAAAAGAGTCAACGACTTTCAAGCAGTTCAAGCAGACTCTTTTTTTTTTTTTTGATTTACCCCGACCTGGATGACTGAGAACATACACAGACATATATTCATTTAAAGTTGATTTGCACTTGCTCCCATAACATCAGTGTTTTCCTCCTCCGTCTACAGGCAGGATGACCAATCAGACTGCACCTACATTGTTCTGAATGGGCGTCTACGTTCAGTCATCCGAAAGGCAAACGGCAAGAAGGAGCTAGTTGGGGAATATGGCAGAGGTGACCTCATTGGAGTGGTGAGAACAGGCCTTTTCCCTTCAGTCACAGTCTGATTACGATTTCTTATAAAAGTAACCTCAGCTGTCAAACTGGAATATTGAGTGGCTGATACTGTCCTGCTCTTGTAAGTATTACAGTGTTTCAAATCATAATGTAGTATATTTTTATTTTACTGCATCTGGACAATTTTAATAAGATGCATTTTTGGACTACAATAGTTGTTGAAAGAGACAAGGACTGTATTGCAGTGTACAATAGTTTAAAATATTTTTGTACCATTTTGACTGAAATGACAATCAAATTGCTTGAAATATTGATCAATTATTGATCATAGTTATTACCAGGGCTATTTAAATTCTGCAATTACACTGGCTGAATAGAAACAAACTGTTGATTTATAGCAGCATCTGTTGATTTATAATTTTAATGTCAATGTCATGAACAAAGCTTTAAACCTTATTTCTTTATTTCTGAAATATATCCTGATTGACTTGTCTCATTCTTTAGGTGGAGGCCTTGACCAGACAGCCAAGAGCCACCACTGTCCACGCTGTGAGAGACACAGAGCTGGTCAAACTGCCCGAGGGAACACTCAACAACATCAAAAGACGATATCCTCAGGTCAGTGTCTTCCTCCTGAGCTTATCCTGGTTGTGCGTACGGCTGAATTGGTACTGACGCTTGATGTCGGTTTAGGTGGTGACGAGGTTGATCCACTTGTTGGGTCAGAAGATTCTGGGGAATCTGCAGCAGGGCCGTGGTCCGTTCTCAGGTAAGGTGATGATAAGGAGCATGTTAGAGTCATACAAACGTGCTTCCTCCCTCTGTCTCGAGGCCAACCTGATGTATTTGATGTGCAGTAGCCTCCATTTACACACTGCGGTCCTGTCACCCAGGTTCAAACCTGAGCCTGCCCAGTATGACAGCCAGTGCTGATGTCACCAACCCTGCCAGCAACCTCTCCACTGTGGCTGTCCTGCCTGTCTGTGACGAGGTGCCGATCAATGCGTTCAACCTGGAGCTCAGCCATGCCCTCAGTGCCATTGGTAGGCCTGCACATTTTTCATTTGTCCACAACAGCTTCAGTATTGCTAGATTTCTCTTTAGGTCTTCCTGGTGTACATCAGTTAGTAGTATGATAAAATAAAACCGATTTTAAAAACACATATTATTATTATTATTATTATTATTACTATTATTTTCTTATTCATACATTTGACACTGCCTCTGTTGTTTGTCTGTCACTGTTTAACACTTGCAGGGCCCACTCTACTATTAACTAGCGACATAATCAGAGAGCGACTGGGTGCCTCTGCTTTGGACAGGTCAGTGTATTTGTCAAAATAAAAAAATCCATCTTTGTTTCATTAAGAATCATCACAAAAGCTTTCCTTCCATCATCACTACAACCATTCCCCCATTTCAGCTTGTCTGTGTTGATCTATATATTGAATTTATTTGAACATATAACATATTATCATTAACATTATATATAATCATTGAATTTCCCCCTCAGGGCATCAATAAGGGATCTTCTTTTAATGTTATTTTCATCTCCCAATTTAATCATTCTGTCTGTTTTCTGTTTTATATATATATATATATATTTTTTTTTTGTCCCATTTTACTTTCTATTCCTCTCCATCACTGACGGTGGCTGTTTTTGGTGAATTGAAATGCTTTTTCATTTCTTAACTTCCACCTTTGCTTTTCTCCTATATCCATCAGTATCCATGAGTACCGTCTATCTGGCTGGCTGGCCCAGCAGGAAGACATCAATCGCATTGTCTTGTACCAGACTGACAACAGCATGACCCCGTGGACTCAGCGCTGCATCCGGCAGGCTGACTGCATCCTCATTGTTGGTCTGGGTGACCAGGAACCTACCCTGGGAGAGGTATGTGTGTGTCTTATTAAAGACAAGACAAGGGGAAGGGTGATAACAAAGAAACAAGCAAACAAACCACTGTCTTTTGTCTCCATCCTCTTCTCTTGCCCTCCAGTTGGAGCAGATGCTGGAGAACACAGCAGTTCGGGCTCTGAAGCAGCTGGTCCTTCTGCACAGAGAGGACGGACCTGGTCCTTCCAGGACGGTTGAGTGGCTCAACATGCGAAGCTGGTGCTCCGGACATTTGCATCTCAAGTGTCCTCGCAGGGTCTTCTCCAGACGAAGCCCCAGCAAACTAGTATGAAGCAAAATTTACTGTCATTTCTAGCAATTTTCCAGCAACGTTTAACTATTTTTTGTGTGTTATGGTATACTTTACTAGCTGGAATTAGAGTGGACAGTGAAATCCGAATTCCCTCATAACTGTAAACTAAGCAGGCAATCATGAAATCATGGTCTTGTAAATCAATGGCGCGTCAACATGAAATGTGCTAAACTGAGCGGCATGGCTCAGTGGGTAGAGTGGCCGTCTTGTAACCAGAGGGTTAGCGGTTTGATCCTGGCCTGCAGCGCTCGTGTCGAGGTGTCCCTGAGCAAGACACCGAACCCCTAACTGCTCATGGTTAGCATCTTGCATGGCAGCTTCCGCCATCAGTGTGTGAAAGGGTGAATGTGATGTATACTGTAAAGCACTTTGGGTATCATTGCAGGTATAGTACAGTGCTACATAAATACAGACCATTTACTGCATTTTTATGTGTATTTTCTATGTTTGTACAGAGGGAGGTTTATGAGAAGGTGTTTGAGAAAACGGCAGACAGGCACAGTGATTTCTCTCGGCTGGCTCGAGTCCTGACTGGAAACAGCATTGCTGTGGTGCTGGGAGGAGGGGGAGCCAGGTGAGCCACTATCTGCACAGATGTTGTCTTACAAGTCTTACAAGTGTGTTTTTTTTTTTTTTTTTTTTTTTGTTTTTTTTAAATATTACCAGTGCAGTCAACCCACCCGACTACATATTATGTAGTATGACAGCAGCACTAAACTCCCCTTCATATTGCCATTTCTATTTCTGATACGATACCAATATTACAGCCTTGAGTATTGGCCAATACCGATATTGATCCGATACGATATCAGCACTAATCATACATACTTTTCTTACCTGTTTTGTGGTATGGAATGTTAGAAAAGCCTTGATTAAGTGATATTACTCAAACAAAGAACAGCAGTCAGCGACAGTGTGTCTGACAAAAACTGACTTCTTTATTATTATCAATAAATTTTAACCTTAAACGTAGAATATCCTACTGTTGACTAAAATAAATAAAAATAAATTTGAGTACCCTGAAAATAACCTCAATAAATCCTATAAAAACAATATATATATATATATATATATATATATATATATATATATATATATATATATGTGTGTGTGTGTATATATATATATATTTTTTAATTGCAAAATAACCACTAATTTAACTTAAGCATATGCATTGAATAGAATAAAGTCTGTAATGGACTGTCTGGAATGGACTGCTTGTATCAGAGTGCTTGGTGCTTGTATCAGAGATTTTTGATGCAGGCCAATATAATCCAACACTCGTTTATATGCTGATGTCTGACCGATATTCGTTATAAATATTGGATCAGGATACCCCTAATTTTGTAAATAACCCTGTCTTATCAAACTTAGTTCTGATTATGAAAATGTAAAAGGAACACCTCAAATCATTTCTGACTATTGTCAAACATGTGCTTCCCTCATGCAGAGGCTGCTCTCATGTGGGTGTGATTAAAGCTATGGAGGAAGCAGGGATTCCTATTGACATAGTGGGTGGGACATCAATCGGCTCATTCATTGGTGCTCTGTATGCTGAGGAGAGGAGCGCTGTCAGAACCAAGCAGAGAGCCAGAGAGTGGTCAAAGGTACCGCACACATTTATATATGTTATTCAGTTACCGGTATTACTTATGATGAGGAGGAATAGGTGATTATTGTCCTATTATTGTCCTATTGTCCTATGTCCTATTTGTTCAATAGGCAATGAACTCTGTATTTAAAACCGTCCTGGACCTGACCTATCCCATCACCTCCATGTTTTCTGGTTCTGCTTTCAACACCAGCATCTATAAAGTGTTCCAGGACAAACAAGCCGAGGTGAGGGTTCGCAGCACAAAGTCATTTATCCCAAGTTCAGAGAGAATTTGTGTCCTGCTGCAGTGAGGTCTGCCAGAACACAAGAGGGTCATGATTCTGAAGCCATTACTGGAAAAACTATAATAAAGTCTATAAGACTGAAATACTTTCTGTGCCCCCAGGACCTGTGGCTTCCATACTTCAATGTCACCACTGACATCACAGCCTCCGCCATGCGTGTTCACCAGGATGGTAAGTGACAGCTGAGCTGAGCTGACTAGGGCCGCCACCCCTCTTTTTCATATCGCTAGTGTGTTTGGCTAAAGGCTTTTTTTAATCTCTAGATAAGCTCGGGATATGTTCTTTTGTCCATCACAGTTTGTTTTACAATATTTACAGACATGCACAATAAAGGGCATGAATAATTGCTTTAGTCAACATTTAACAAAGCTCAATCAATAATACTGCTTGGAATAGCGGAGAACTAATGTGAGAAATCGTCGTCACTTCGTGTTTCAAAACCGTGAGTAATGCTTGCAGCAGAAGGAAAATTGCAAAGTGACTAAAGCTGTTAAAAAGTATTGATAATATGTAATATATTGGCATGCTGTTGCACTCTTAAAAACTCTTTAGGCATGTTTTATCATCTACCCAACAAGTGAATGAATGTTGTATTAGCAGGCACAAGCATTTAACTGGCTTATGCATCATCTAGCGCGAGAGGACCACTCGTCCTCAGATTGATGCTTTAAGGTGGGTATACTCCAAACTCAATTGAAGTTGGCCTCCTCTCAAACTGCTGCTGAACACGGCACTTTGAACAGATGCCAAAGTCGTTGCTAAGATTCTGAGTTGCAAACCCACTATTTCAATTCCATAAACATGGTAATTTGGAGTATACTATCACCAAGGCCTTCCAAGGAGAATTCATGTAATATGAACAAAAGTGTGGCTATTCTGTGCCTGTGTATTTATAATTTTAGCAAATATGTTCTGTTTGACTTGTGAAGAAATACACCACCACTAACATTAGTGAAAGTAGAACCAGCTTGAAAACGATTCCCCACAAACCCCTCAAATCCAGGGTGCCTTTTCTTTATGCCATCTGACTTTTTATCCTAATCAGTGTAATGCTGCCTTGCCATGTTATGTATCAATTTCAGATATTGCTCATTTCATTATGCATTCAATGTTTTGAATTTATTCAGGCTGAAGACTGGATCTGAGGAGTTTGCTTAAGTTTGCATCCTGGCATGTGTGTGAATTAACTGCTAGAGCAAAGCTTCTTCCTCTCTTGATGTCGTTCCCAACATCTGCCTCTCTCTCTTTTACTGCACTAGTTTCTTCCCTTTTCATTTCCTTATTTCATTCATTTCTCTTTCTGCTCCAATATTTTATGATATCTATATTATTTCCTGCCTTTCTTTAAACTCTCTTCTTCTTCCTTATTAAGTTCTTCCTTTTCATACACTTAATATACACTTGTCCATCGCATATTATACCCTATATACCCTATATCAGGTCTTTCTGCACATCACAGAACTGGTTACATCATAGACTAAATAACTTTTGTAGTCGCTGTCAACATGTAGGATCCAGAACACTCCATCCTGCTTTTTCTCTCATTACTTCTTAATCACATCCCACCTGGCTTCTCTCACTCATCACCGTTCTGTGCTTCCTGTAGTTTTTATGGTTCTCTGGTAGCGTGGTGCTATTCTGAATATGTCACTTTGGCTTCAGTTTTTGGAAAAAAGGAATAATTGCGTGCCGTTTTGATGGTGGGAAGTACACAGTGTCATGACTTTGGTTTTGTCTGGTGAGAAAGTAAACACAAATTACAAATCTTTCCTATGAAACACTGTCAGGTTTCACTTGCTGTTTTCTCTTCAGTGTACATTTTGGAGAGGTTAGTTTAAAGCCAAACAGCCCTTCTCGAAATGACGGACTCGTTTTCTCCCTTCTTCTACTTCTCTTGTGGTCTTTCTAACTCTCCATCTTCTTCTTTCTCTCTCCCTGTCTGTCTTCCTCTCATCTTGCTTGCCAGACCAGGCATCTAACAACTCTAATACTGTTTTGTTTTTTTCTAATATACTTAATGAACACATCAGTCTTGCATCAGTGTTTTCAGATTGTGAAGCTTATTGACACAACTCTGGTGTCATTCAGCTAGCAGATCTGTTGTAAATGTCATCATGTTTATATTTTGGTATGTTATCATACTTCCTTGATCAGCCTTCGAATAGCTTAATTTGATTGGCTGTAGAATATGATTTTTATTTGAAATCGAAACCACAGGAATAAGTAAATCACTTTGTTGATATTGTATCCCCTTCCTCTCTGTCTTGCTCCTGGCAGCCTCTTGCACTCTTCTTCTCAATGTTTCTGCATTTCTTTCTCGTTTCATCTTCTCTCCCTCCTTATTCCTCCCTTTTTCAGCATTCTTCTCCCTCTCTTTACTCTCTCTGTCTTTCTCGCTCATCTGTGACATGGAGTCCGGTCCATATTTGACGTGTTCCTCCTTCTCCATCTCCATTTCCCGACAGGTTGCGTCTGGCGATATGTTAGAGCCAGCGCCTCCTACACCCCCTATTTACCTCCCCTGTGTGACCCCAAGGATGGCCACTTGCTTGTGGATGGTTGCTATGTTAACAATGTTCCAGGTCAGATTTTAAACAGCCGCTCACCAAAACCTCCTCCCCCATCTCCAAGTCGCCAGTCAACCACTCCGTTACCCTCCTCTCTCTCGTCCTCTCCCTCCTGAGTTCTCACTCTAACTAACCCACCCTAACCAGGTGGACATTGGGAGCCCATGGTTTGGAAGGAAAGACTAAATCCACAATATATGTCTTAGTGTTGATCTAACCAGTGCCTCATCTTTCACTGGACAATAGTATAAAGCACTTACTGTAGTTGGATTTTGATTCTCACACACACAGCACACTTTAGCTCAATACCAACTCTGAGTATAACCACTCACTTTCATAGTAGATGTGAGATTTTGCCCATGCATGTCTGGATATTTATGAATCGTGGAGAGATGCATGATGGTCTGGCTTCTTCTGTATTTTTAAACATTTTACCTTCTCCTTTATAACTATAAAGTTCAGGGTGTGTTTTGTAAGTGCTGCCGTACCTGCTTGTTCTTATTTATTCTTATAGAAATTCAGATACTGTCTAATAGGTAGCCCAGCTTGGACGATACGAATTTAAGTGGTTTTTGATTTAGCTGGATTGTCAGTGTGAGATCAGTTTTGGAGACTAGGCAGCGCTGCTTGCTTTGATTAAAGGAAAGCTGATAGCCTTGGAGGTGACTGCAGATAGTGAACAGCTGCACCATGCCAACATCACATCTGTCTGTTGTTGTAGATCATTGTGCGTTTCGGTGGACCTACGTGTGTGAACTGCAGCTTGTTCCCCTTGTTTCCCATGTGGAGGTCCTTGTGAAACTGCTACCATTTCATTTCACTCACCTCCACCCACAGGATCACGTCCAGCCTCTCCAACACAGCACCTGTGCTCTACCCTGGCTTTGCTTGCTTCTGTGTGCATGCCAGTGTCAAATGCTGTGAGCCAATCAATATATTTCATAATTATATATTGATGGCATGTATTATCTTTTCTCTTTTTCTATATATTTTTATTCAGGAATATGTGTTCTGGATCCTGCTGTACATGTGGAATAAAGCCCTTAAGTTACAATACATGTAGAGTAAACACATGGGAAGCAGTAGGTGGTAGTAATTCCCCTGAAGTCACATTTCAGTTAAATGATTCCTCTTCAGCATTCACATGTACTCCACGCATAGACGCACCTCTTGCTTTTCTCTGTGGTGCTCCTTGTCCTTCCAACCCATGCAGCACCCGTCCTGCTCCTGCCCCCTGCTGCCGCTGAGCTGGAACTGCAGGACTGGGCAGGCCGGGTGCTCCCCTGCCATGTTCCCGGTGAATGATCTCCAAACATTGTCACAACATATGCTGTTGCTCCTTCACAAGACATCTAGGCAATTAAACCATGTATATTAGAATATTGCCTACATCTTCTTCTCAGGTTTATCATGATTGGTTTGGCTTGAATGGAAATTATCTGTCTCTTTTGCCTTAAAATGTAGCAAATTATAATAATTATTATATTATTATTGAGACACTCTTTGGAGATCCAAACAGCCTTGATGCTCTGTGATGGTTGCCATTTACTTTTTTACCTTACACACAAGTCACTCAGGGTCTCTGTGAAAGGTAATGAGGTGTTCAGTGGTGTACAACAGAGTCTAAAGGTGGGCAGAACCACAGTCCTAGCCTTTGCAGGGGTCGGCTACCTTTCTTTGTCCGGCCTCCCTCTGATGTTGGGATTGCGTTCTGTGTCGACACTAACCTGAAACATATAGCGAACATTATTGAGATGTTATCCCTCCCCCTTCCTCCTCCCTCCTTCCCTCCCTGGTGTGTCAGGCTCTCTGTGGCGCTATGTACGGGCGAGCATGACACTCTCGGGTTACCTGCCGCCTCTCTGCGACCCCAAAGATGGCAACTTGCTAATGGACGGTGGCTACATCAACAACCTGCCAGGCAAGTAGAGGTGGTACCCCCTCCCCACAACACAATCCTCATTGTCCACCAAACTTCCCCAGAGGAGGGGAGAGGTGGAGTGAGGGACGGGGATGATTATTATGAGGGCTTTTAATCATTTCATTTATAGGCAGGGTAAGTATATAGATGTGGGCTTGTCTTCATGCTAATGGAGGGAAGTGAGGTGGTGGTGGAGGGGTGTGCTGAGTTTTCCCTGTCTGAATATTGAGACTGTTCAAACCATCAATAAAGTCAAATTCATTCTTAATCAACCACATTTAAGAAAAATAACAAAAACTGAGTGAGCTCAGGTCAGTGAGTAAACAGTCTGAAATAGTCTGTATTAGTAGATGGGGAAAAACTCAGCATTTAGAGTTGTATTGAGAGTGGATTCAAGTGTGTTTAATGACATGGTTACTCTTAAACTAATACCACATTGCAGAGGAGGATGTGGTATTGGTCTGTCAAACAGCCTGGTGTCACCAAGTCGTAGAATTAAAACTGGAGGGTGGGATTGGTACTAGTATCAAATTAAATTATATTTTTGTGCCATAAAACACTGGGCTGCTTTGAGATTAAAGTTAAAGTAAAATGTTTCCCCTCGTGCCATAAAATGGGCAATTTTCTGTAGAGCTGGACAATAATTCAATATTATCTTTCATATCATTTAATCATTTTGTTCTCCAAAATGAATGAGTCCAAAACTAACAAAATTGAATACTGAGTCATTGTGAGGATTTCAGCCTCATGTGATGATAAAAGTTGAACTAAGTTCTGCTCTCAGTTTGATTATTTTATATAGGATTATGCCTTTCCTATATTGTGAAATTATTGTTGTAGGAAGATATCCTTCTCAATAATATGGAAATTCTTTCAATCATATTGTCCTGCCCTGCAATTAATGTTCATTGTACTCAAGCTTAATTTTAAAATCAGCATATTTTGCTTTCATTTCAATCAGAGGAAAAATCAGAAGAAAGGAGCTGTTTTTTGTCTGTGGACCATTAAATATATCCTGGAAGCATTTTAAAATCCAGACCAAATTTCCTTTCAAGTTTACAGAAGTCAGACTGGTTTTAGTTTTCATCATAGCGCGCAGATGAAAACTCCCCTGAGTCTTGTCTCCATGGTCAGGATCAAAAATGTATTTTGTGCTGATGAAACACAGCCATATTTCACAAAACTCTGGATGCAGCTATTGTAACTCTCTACTTGGTGTTCTTGAGGTTTGTGAATTATGGTGTATTCTGGGCAGAAAGATTGATCCAACTGAAGGAAGTCTTGTAATATAAACTTCCTTTTTTTCGGACTTCCTCTGCCTTCTCCCTGAAGAGTTCGATCAGCTGCGTTTAGAGCTGTTCTTGGCACTCTGAATCAGTGTGTTGGGCTTGTGGGATGTCTTCCTGTTTTTCCATCTTTGAATAGGCTAAACACCACAAAAATGTTCACCGTCCCAATGCTCTCTTTAACACGAACAAGTCAATGAGAAATGCCATGACCTCTGGCCCCGGGCTGGTTGGCCACGAAAGTTATACTTTCAACAAAAATGCGTTGTTTTCTCTCACTAATTGGCCATAAGTCCTCTGGAGTCTGACTATTTGAAAAATGATATTTTTGTGGTGTAAGTCTGAACATCGTGGCTCCTAAAATGAAGGTTTAAAGCTGTTATCCAGAGACAACCTTAATAACACAGAATCTGTTGTCTTACCATCTCTGCTGCTGCCTTTTGTCGTGCTGTGCTTGTGTGTGAATGCTGGTGTGTGCGATACACGTCCAACAGCGGACATTGCAAGGAACATGGGCGCCAGAACAGTCATTGCCATCGACGTGGGTAGCCAAGATGAGACTGACCTTTGTAACTATGGCGACTGCCTGTCTGGCTGGTGGTTGCTGTGGAAACGGATCAATCCCTGGGCAGAGAAAGTAAAGGTATAGTACGGGTTGGCAGCACAAGGCACTGGTAACTGTTGGGTAAAAGATGTAGTAGTGTGTTTGAGTTTTCAGTCTCTATGTTGTAGCAGTGGTTGTTTTGCTGCAGAATCTGCTGAGACATACCTCTCTTGGGGTTCGTGGTAAATTCTTGATCTTACGCCACCATTTTCTGCAGGTACCAGACATGGCAGAGATCCAGTCTCGGCTGGCCTACGTGTCTTGTGTGCGCCAGTTAGAGCTGGTAAAGAAGAGTGCCTACTGCGAGTACATCAGACCGCCCATCGACCGCTTCAAGACCATGGACTTTGGCAAGTTTGACGAGATCCATGTGAGTATCTTCATAAATAGTACTGGTTTATTGATTTTTTTGGGGGGATAGCCCCTCATCATGTCAGTGAGTTGACTACTTTGACTCAGCATAGTTGCAGGGGACATAAAAGAATTTATTTTTGATTGTAAAACACATACTTGTACGTCACAAAAAAAAATACATAATAATCTGTTCAAATTGTAACACATTACTTGTCTAACCATGTCTACTTGCTTGAATAAAAGCACTTTGTATATTTCTTTTACAAACTTCAGGATGTGGGCTACCAGCACGGAAAGTTGCTGTTTACTGGCTGGGCCCGAGGCGACATTATCGAGAACATGCTGAAGGACCACCGTTCAGCCGACTACAATGACAGCAAGAGAACTGACGTAAGAACAGCACATCCACACACCACAAATGCTATGAAATGTGACTGATGTATAACTACATACATGTTCACCATCAAAGTCATCGCCTCAGTATATAATGATCATTTCTGGTCTTGTAGTCCTGCACGTGTCCAGGAGCTGACTTCACTGACCTTGCAGAGATTGTATCCAGGATAGAGCCGGTCCAAAGCTATGTAGCTGCAGAAGGTAAACAATTGCTTGCCAATTAATTGTTATTACCTGGAAATAATTCCTTTTATAATGGCTAAAATGTTTTTTTTTTTTTAACAGCGTGCACAGTTCATGTTAAAAGTCCTTGTTGCAGCTGTCTCCTCTTATAGACGTACAGTTCCTCTTCACGATTGTGTTGATTTAATCAGTGTAATAAATAAAGGGCCATAGCTTTCACCTGGTCTGCTTTATTACTGTTACAGTAGGATATATTTTATGGGTGCTATCTAAACCTGGTGGTTCAGTCACACAATAAATTTTCCCTGTAATATCTCCTCTAAATCTTTCCATTCAGCGGAGGAGTCAGACTGTCTGACAGAGTACGAGGAAGATGGGATGGACACGGTGAGAGAGGAGGAGGAGGGGGAGGAAGAAGAGGAAGAGGCAGAGGAAGCTGAGGACCACTCCCCCGGAGAGTGGTGCCAGAATGGAGTTTTTCAGGCTGTAAGCACACACAAAAACATTTTATTAAATATTTTCTTCACCAATGCTAGAATTTTCACAGGGTTTGAAATTCTGGGCCAATATACCGATGTGTAAGATAACAGTTTGGCCAATAGCTAATGCTGATACAACATTAAAAGGGGTAAATATCACTGGAACCTCAGAGCCTGTTACTTAGTAGGATGATGTTTTTCTTTGCAGAGATATTTCAGCCTCAGTCGTTTTCTCTTCTCTTTCAAGATGTGAAACGGCGAGCAGAACAGCCACTCGCTGAAAACAAACATGAAAACAACTCGTTATCCTCTACTACTACTACTACCACCACGACTACTGCTATTACTACTCTTCCTACTGTTGTCCAAATAAGTCACTAAATATTTAATCTGTTGGGACACAACAGAGTAACATTGCCTGTTACTACTAGTCTGAAGCTGAATATCATCCTACAACAATGCTGAGCCATTGCATCCCTATAAAATGTAGTTGATCAGTTACATTCATTCAGTAACAGCGGATCATGGACTAGTCACATCAATCTCTAGCCACTTGATTCCTGTCATAGAAATTATTCCAGTGAGGTTCACAGATTTAACATGTTGCAGGAAAGAGAGCAACAGGTATCAGGAATGTAAAAAAGCACTGGCATATATACTGACTTGAGGTATCACAATCCGGAAAGATGAGGGATTAGTGCATCCTGTCTGTGCACACCAGCATCTCGTTCCCAATTTTTCTGTTTGTTATATGATTTAGTTAGTCTGGCTATTGCGACTACAATTCTTTGCGAGTGTAGTCTGGCCAAGCTGCCTTGTAAAGTTCCCTTTAGTTCTCAGAGGGCGGGCTTAACCCGCATCTATCAAATGCCTCTGTGTGCTACTGGACGAAGCTTCAAACAATCAGACCACTCTTTCCTCTGACGTATGTGTAGCGATACGGTTGATCCATAGAACTAGTGCGTCACTGCCTTAAACACACCTCAATCAAGCCGTTGGAAACGTTAGATTTTCATTGGTCCCCATTCCCGGGGGAATCTGAAATTGAAGAGATCGGCAACTTGGCCAGACTGACTTGGTCGTGAAATTTTGTGCAGCGTCGCTTGAAGTATGGGCGGGCCCAGGCTATGATTTGTCATGTAGAATAAAAGAAGAACTGAGAAATGTTTCCTTTTCAAGCCTCACCAGATAAGAGTCCTGATGGTGGTACTAGAGGAAAAGAGCTCATGATAATCAAGAGATTTTATCCATGCATAAATGATATCTGTTTAATACCTTGTGTGCAGAGATGAGATTATGGCACTTAGGTAAAAAAGGATAGGTAAAAAAATACAACTCTTTCTGCAGGATGAGGAGAAATCTGTGAGACAACGCAGGAAACTCACCAGTGACTCCAACACCTCTGAAGTCTCTGACTGCTGACAGAGGGACAGGTCCATGAACTGAGGAGGTTAGAGACTTGGACGCCACTCTCAGCTCTTGCAACTTCTGAAACTTTTCAGATACTGTTTTTGTTTTTACAGCAGGAAACCGTTCATGCTCTAATTTATTGAACCTACTGTGCATCACGTGGATTCCTCCTCGCTCTCACACTGGCCTAATCTGCTCACGCTTTTACCCCACCGTCACAAATGAATATGTGCAGTCTTGAATAAGAATTGGTGGCCTACACCACCCAGCGGTTTCTCTCATCACATTCACACCAAACTGATCCATTGCCAGAATCCCTGCCTGCCAACTCCCAAACCTGCCAAAAATGGGACTTCCCCTGTAACAAAACAGGCCAAAAATCTTGTCTCTCTGTTTTAAATGGCCAGAAAGACCCCGTCTGTGTCTCTGAATCTTAACATGTCTCTAATGTTGGTACATTTGAATTGCACTCCATTATTGACAATTTCACGTATTACGCGGACCTTTGATTTCTTGTGTATATGTTGCCTGGGTGCTAGGATGAATGTTTGCTGTGGTTTGTTCACATAGTAGCAGGACACTGAAGAGAGAAGTGACAAGCAAATACGATAGAGCTGTAGTTCGTATGAGTTAAGGCAGTTTAGTGTTAGATGTCAAGTAGGGAGTCAGGAAGGAGGAATGCCATGTAGCTGCCAAAGTAGACTTTATGTAGAATGAACAGAGCAGAACAAGGATCGATTTAATGAGAGAGGTGCATTAAGGAATGTTTTGAAATAAAGTACAGCGATAAAAGTTTGTGGACAGAAGAAAAGATGGACCAGTGAGTGAACTGTTATTTTAATTTAATTTATTTAAAACTCACCTAGAATAGAGAACAGGGAGCTTTGTTGTGCTGGAGGTAGACTAAATTAAAACGGAGGGTGGAGAAAATGTGTAATGAAAATTAAGGATGAATGCGATGAGTTCAGTGAGTGGATGACTTTGTGTTTGTGTTTGACATTTAATGTTTCAGCGGTTATGTTTGAGATGATAGCAGATAAAGATGATGCCTTTTCACTCAGTGTTTGATCCAATCACATTGAACAGTGGAGGCGAGAGCATTCATTTGACTGAAGCTACACAACAAACCAATGTGTGCCCACCTCTGCTTGCACAAGGTCACACACACAGTACTCAAGTTTCCTGCGTGTAGCAGACAATGAGGTGTGTACAGTAATGAAAATATTTAAAATCTAGCCAACAAAATACTGTTGGATCCACAGAAACCCTGAGTACTGTTCAACCTCAAATGGGCAGAAATTCACCTCATGTAACTATTAACACTTAATTAACATGGACCTCATGTAGACTGTAACAAGATTATAATATACACAATGTTGATATTCATATATGTATATGAGGGGGGCATTTGTTAGTTGATGCTTTGCTGCAAAACAAGAGAACCCACAACTAAACAGAGAACGTGTTTAATTCTGTTTTATTTATACGTGTTAACTACCGGCTTTTTACAGTTATCTTTTTATTTTTTAATTTTGGGGTGGGGGTGTCTTATTTTAATTAACATGGCTTTACCTGATTTGCACTGAAATATTTGAAGTATTCCTTGCTCAGAATATGTTTAATAATAGCCAACCTTGAGATGCCAAGGGAATCTGGAGACTAAAAACAGATGATAATTTAATATGCATATTGGGAAATAAACATAATATGCAGTATGTCATGTGGTATTTGAGTTTTTTTCCTTATTATGTCATTTAATATGTCATGTCACGAGTGGTCACAGCAAGAAACCTACACATAATCCTTAAATTGTTTGATAATGAGCGAATTGCATTATCTTTAATAATATTTGTTGGGGAAAGAACATTATATGTATAAATGCAACACATGAAAATGTTTGTCCCTCCATATTTTATTAACAATATTAATAATAATAATAACATACAGTAGAGTGCTTAACAAATGTATTAGACCACCACCCACTGTAAAATGTTGATTAGGAAATATTTATATTTTTTCTGTAATTAATCAAATTAATCAAGATATTATTTTAATAAAATTGATTGAGATTCTAAATTACAATCAATTATTTACCTGATTTCCTGAACAGGAGGACATATTTTAGTGGTTGTTTGTTATTCTGGACTTCTCAGAGAATATAGTGTTCTGGCTCAAATTTGGATCTAAAAAGGTGAATTTAATTTCAATTTAGTTTCTCACTGCTGTTCAAAATGGTGAAGTGTTGGGAACTCAGTGAGAAACAAATGATGCTGGAGGATTCTCTGAGGCAAACTATTGAATTGAATTATTGAATCTGTCGAGTTCTGTATATGATGACAATAATAAGATAAATACTAATGTATAGGTTGGACAACTTCACATCAAATACTCTATTGAGACTTATTTGCCATAAATACCTCAGGGACATCATGTAGATCACATGACTGGGAGTTCAGAGGTTAGGGTACAACACAACTTTCACCAGACTTACATTTTCTTAATTAAAATTCATCATTATAAAGCATTTTTATGGAGCTGTGTTTTCTGTTTGACTATAACACACTGCACGTCAAAAAGCTCATACTTTTTCTGTAATGACGTTTTGATTTCTGTAATTAATAAAACAAGGCTGTGCAGCAGCAGCCAGGCTAGCAGCTCTGCTGCGGGGCACTGCAGCGTGTTTAGCTAAATGCTAATATGCTAACAGGAAGGTTTTTGATTGGCCAGTCTCCTGAGTGCGTCATGAAAGTGAGTGTAGAGGAGGGAGGTAGCGTGTCGCAGGACCTCTGTTGACATCGTGATAAAATAACCATGATTTCATTTATTATTATTTTACTTCTGCTTCTATCTGTTAAACCGGGTGAGTTGCTAACACGGAAAGCGGACTGGAGCTGCGACACTTCCGGTAACGAGTGGACAGTGCAGCAGCGGTGGAAAGCTAATGCTACATGAGCTGAGCTAACCTGGTGTCCAGGTAAGACCTGCACCGTCTTTTGTGTTGATAACCAATGCATGTAGACCTGAAACAAGTTTGTTTTGTAGTACCCATGTGATACTTTTAAGCATGGTAACATTTTTAGTTAGCACTAAACACCAGCTGAGGGGAATGCATTTATTTTTACAGGTATTTAGTCATAAACCAAAGTCATTATTGGACAAAGTGAAATATTGACCTGATTTTTGGAAATCAGGGGTCATCAGTGTTATTACAGTTCAGCCTGAGAGGGGGTGTCTGAACGCAATTTTATGGCAAATAAAATTGCTTTCAGACAAATTTATTTGCCATAAAATTGCGTCAGAGGAAAATAGAAAAGCAGAGTCAGTCTTTGACCACCATGAAATTCTGCACAGAATTTCCTGAGAAACCATTCAGTAGTTTGGCACAAAGTGGTGAACCGACACATTACCATAGAGCCACACTGCTAATAAAAAAAAAAGTTTCCTTCACCGGATCAATTAAATGATCACATCAAACCGTCTGATGTGAGATAAACTGTATAAACTATCTGGCAGCCTTTTCCTTTTACCTCATAGGGAGTTTGTATTCTTATGCTATATTGATAACTAATTAATATAATTATCACTTAAATATTATTCTTGTTGTCATTGTTATGACCTTGACTGAAGTGGAGGTCAGTTATATCTGAGTGACTTTCTGAACTTGCGTGAGCTTGTCTTTTAGGAAGGACAGGAATCAGGTCTCTCTTACAAATGAGACCACGTGTCTCAGTGTGATTACTTGCAGCTAATCCGCATTCTTTTGATGATTTTATTCAGTGGGCATATCTTCTGACATATAATGTAGAAGAAATATAACTCAAACATTAATGTAATACAGACAGCTGGGCACCTGAGATAAAAGCAGCCCTGAAGGCTGAGAAGAAAGCAGGTGCAGATCTGTCTATCATGGGACTATTTACACCTGTGATCAAAACACACAGGCTAATTTGAGGACTGGACAGTTGTTGACAGGCTAACTCTGTATTATTTTTCATAATTAATTAGATTAGATTAGATTAATAAGAAATACATATTGAAGAGACCAGTCTGTGTTGTATTGTGTATTTTATTAAAAGCCATATATTCCAGGTATATGGGCTATTGTATTGTATTTGCTAAAAGTAATAATGTCAATGTCACATTTAGAGTAATCCCTCCTTAATGTGGAAAAAAAAAAAAAATCAACAAAGGCATTCAGACTAAAGGGCACGAAATATTTTCATAATGTCTGAAGAGCATGATGATTGAACATAAAAGCAAGTATGTGATGCAATGCCTAATCTTATCAGGGGTCATGTGTCACACTTGTCAGAAAACTTGCAGATGGAGTTAACCGACATGATGTTGCAGGTGTATATATGGACGTTTGTGTCCACCGACACCAGAGTGCTCACAGGTTCACCTCATCTGGACCCTAAAGCGTCGCAACATGACCTTGATCAGTGTGCTGTCCTGCCTCAGTCTGCTGCTGGCTGCTGCTGCCGCCCAGGCACCAAAACCCTGTGGTGAGTTTGCTGTCAATGTGTTGTGTGTTGTGAGAGAGGAAAGTTTTGTTACGGCAGAGAAGAGAAGAGATAGACTAACAGAAATAAAAACAGTGTCTGTAAGCATCAAAAGAAAACAATAGGTTTGTTGAAAAGCTCACATAGAAAAGGTGTTCATGGTGTTTTGTTTACAATAGTGAAATACATGAGCAGCAGCTCGTCATCAACGTTTGATGTTTTTATTTTTTGAAAATGTAAGTTCCAGTCATTTTATTTAGAAAACAATGTATGAAAAACAAGCTAAATCTGTAATTACTGACACTATGCTGTAAAAGAAGTGCTTTACCAACAGTGTTTATTTACCCAGTATGCTGTAGATGCACATCTTATCTTAGATCACTGTGAGGACTGACTTCTGAAATGTTTTGGATTTATTTCCAGTTGCTCCAGCTCTGATGAGTGGAGGCTACACTCTGGTGAGTCTGCCCACGTGTCACACATAAACCTTCCCCACATATAATCCCTCCTGGATGGACCCATGTCAGGTGATCCCTGTCCTTCCCTTCTTTTTTCTGTCTTTTTTCAGATTGATGCCAGTGGACTCTACACAGCCACAGGAACAATAAGCTATGATGCTTTTGGTCAGAGGATTCGGGTCAGAACCCAAGCGCTGAGTGGCAATCAGACCTCTACTGTTGACCAGCTGATGCTTTTCAGAGAGGTACTTAACCCTGGTTCAACTGTTTCTGCAAATACCTTTGATGGTTTGTTTAAATCCACATACAGTACAGTGCTAGCAGATTAATTGGTAAACAAGGGACCTTTATGTTCCTGTTTTTGCTGCAGCATCAACATATCTAATAAATTGTTTTCAAAACTTACTCCTGACAATGACAAGTAATAGATGCAGTATTCATAATTTTCTCATTCCTTATTCAACAACCATTCGTAAATAAATTATAGGTTTACACAGACTTAAAAAACTGCAAATTCTCACGGTTAAGAGGCTGAAAATTTAACATTTTGCTTTTTCCAAAATAAATTACCTGAGACCTAACTCTTTCAACATTGTTACCTCCACCAAGGAGGTTATGTTTTCACCAGGGTTTGTTTGTTTGTTTGTATGTTTGATGGTTTGCAAAATAACTCAAAAAGTTGTGGACAAATTTTGACGAAATTTTCAGGGTTGGTCAGAAGTGACCTAACTTAAAACTGATTCATTTTTGGTGGTGATCGGATCTGATTCAAGGTCACCACCAAAAATGAATCAGTGTTAGGCCATAATTTCGTCAAAAACCATCCATAACTTTTGAGTTACTTTGCAAACCGACAAACAAACAAACCCCGGTGAAAACATAACCTCCTTGGCGACGGGGGTAACTTGGCGGAGGTCTGCGCTCTCTGAGCACTGTTCTAGTTGTGGATTAGTTTTCTGCCCTGTCTAATCAATGCACCACTAACATATCACAAGTATAACATTGCTGGCTAACATTGACTTCAATCTCTGCTCAGGAAAACATTGCTCCTTAATATATTTACAAAACAAATGGTTGATGAAATATATTGATGCTCTAAATCCAATTTAAAACTTACACCATCTGCTTATTAGTTTCCATCCATGCAACCTGCTGGTGATGCGCTCATTATTACCAGGGGACAATGACCATGATGAATAAAAGCAGCCTTTTGAAAAGGACAATAAATGATAACACTCAAAGAAACAATGCTGATCCAGAAACAGGATTTTCAGAGTTGACTCAGAAAAGGACAGCATTCATTGTCTTTCTTTGTTCTTTCAGAAAGTCTACTATGAGATCAATTGGAAGAAATTTTCATGCAAGAAAAAAGCACTCGATACCACCTTCAGTCCGATGCACGTTCCCCATGATGCTAAGCTGATGGGTCAGGTTTTCATGGGCTCCTCTTCCTCCTGGGGAATGGGCGTGCTGGTCAACAACTGGTATGGAGAACTGCCAGAGAACGGTAAAAGAAGAGAGAAATCTGGATTTATTTTGACCTGAATACATGATAGCTCACTGATTAGCCTGATTCTGCATTTCACAATACTGCTAAAACTGGTCATCATGCAACGTTTTGAGAAGAGGCCTTGTTTACTGTCTTGGCAGTAGCATATACATTTCATTTCAGTGGAGAGATCAGTTTTACATGATGTCCTGTAACTTAATTAGCCTTTCCATTCGTATCTTAACCTGAACCAGCTTAGCTGAATACCCAGGTGATTCATGGTGGCATGATAACCAGCTAATAAGAGGACATCACCTAAATAACAGCCTTGGACATGTATTTAGGCCTGGAGTTAATGCTGCTGAATGTGTTCACTGGAATAGCTTCCCAGACACTTTTGAAGATGAAGGTGTATTGAAAAGTGATGTAACAAAACTGACTAATTACCTCTACTGTTGAATAATTAGTTTAACTCAAATAAAAAATAAATGTAAAACTTCCTACATGTCAAAATACCAGGTGAGCAAACAAAATGTTTTTTGTAATTTCTGTGCTTCTATGAGATGTTTTCTTTGTGTGTAACGTGCAAGTGAGGAATTCCTACCTGTACGATTTAAAAATAATAATAATAATAATAATTTTAAAAAATGGTTTGTGCAAAATGTGTTATATGATTTGGGTTTAATGTCATCAGGCCAGTATTCAGCTGTCTTCACTGAGATCGGCTGCATCCCCATGACCGTATCTGTCTACTCCCCAGCATCTGGATGGACCACAGTCAGGTGAGAAGCTGAGCTGGTAAAACTGAGCAAAACCACAGGAGCACAGAAAACCAGCATCACCATCCAAAACACAGAGAGATTAGAATCAGATAAAAATGTGTTGCATAAAATTAAAAAAAATGATTTGACATGTTTCACAATGAGTTTAAGATTGCATAGTATTTCTGGCAACATGGTCCACACCATCCTGCTTACATGCTGCTTGTATGCTGTTTAGCTGTTTGTCGTGCATGACGTCCCGTTCTTGTTCCATCTGTGAACATCAGTCAGTGATGATTCTCAAAAGATTTATTTCTCTAACATTTCAGCACCTTCAACTGGGTATTGGGCAACACAAACCCCATGGACTACAACCCTCCTTTCATCTGTGCCAAGTCGAAACTGGAGAAGACGGAGACACCAGACACCTTCTTCACTGCCGTGCAGTCTCTGGCCAAGCAGACCCAGGAACAGCAGTAAACATCTGGAGCAAGATAATCAACAGTGCTTCCATCAGGGCACCAGAGCTGAATTTGACACCAGTGATTCAGTTAACATCATGGTATGTAATGCTGTAGCGATTAATATGGTCTTTTACGTCAAGTGGTGCTGTTATAATGGGGTGAAAACCAGACCTAATTCCTTAGTAAGAGAGTAGGAGCAAATCTAGACTAACACTGAACATGTACAAGTGCACGCAGAGATCTAAGTAAAGGAGATCTTTCACTTACAAACATGTTGCTGCATCCCTGCTATCTTTTCTTTGTCTGTAATCCTCTTCAATAAAATAATTTAAGAGCACTGACTAATACTGTACTTACTGAGAGTAGGGTGCTTGAGTGGGTTCAGGCGCTACAATGAATTAGATTGAATGTTGCTTGAGAGACACCCTATATGCATTGTCCTAATTATTTGAACTTAATACAGGTTTAAATAACAAACATTGACTATGAGATCTCCACTTTTTCTTCCATGTCTGTCACTTTCAATATCATAGTCAATGCATTTAGTAATACTTATTTATATTTAGGTCCTTGGATGGATGGTGAATTAAGACCAAACGTGTCTTTAATGATAAACAATAGTACCAAATTAAGTACTTTGCAAACGATAACCTGAGTACATATCACATAAATGTTTTCAAATAATGTACCCCTGTAGGAAACTGCAGTAGTTTCTGTCCTACAGCAGATGGAGGCAGCATTGCTCTTATCTCAGCGCTTCCTGCCTCGAGGCGTTTGCATAATTTGTTCCAGAATTTGAATGTTTATTGACAATAATTAAGATAATCTATCTAAATGAGCTGCTCAAGTACCCGAGGAGGTAAAATTTTATATTAACAACCCTTTTTAGCATTAAGATGGATATAAACAATAAATGATTTCAAGACTGTATGACGCACTATTATGTGGTTTGATACCATTAACCTGCCAGACAGGATGCTTCATAGTTGTTAGAACTGTATTATTAAGCACTGGCCTTTATGTTTCTTTACAGCTTGGTTAGTGAGTCATTAACAGTAAACTATATAATATGTGTTTTAGAAGTATAGCCCTACCCAGAAAGCAGCATGACACTTGCACTTTAGGAAATGTGATTAAACTGATCCCAACACGATGACAGACTATTCTGCTGCCATATCACTCTCTGCTCTATTATTCCATCTTTGAATCAATTTCAAAACTTCTTAAGTGGCTGAATCACTCTGATGTTCCTCTTTACAGAAAAGGATGACTAACCCACTGAACAACAATGACAATACCGTCATCACTTTTTAACCATGAGAGATTTTTCACGTGTCTCTCCCTCAGGCATTTGTGACTCATCTTCTAATAATGAACATCAAGGTGTATGAAGGTAGCTTCCTAACGCTGTCAAAATTACTCATCTGTCCTGTGTGATTAAAGAGATGTGAGACCGCTCTGGAGGCATTCGCAGCGTAATAGCCTTGCTAGTCTGTTCAATTATCAGTCTAATTATCTAAACATGCTGGGACTTTGGTGTCAGTCCGTGCAGGAAGAGGCGGTGCTGAATGTTGAGTTCCTGTTGTGATGAGGAAATTACATTGTTTAAGTTAGTTCTACCTTCCGGTTTTGCCAGATTTAACTCCCAAATGTTAAAGTGGAGGCGGCACGGTGGTGTAGTGGTTAGCACTGTCGCCTCACAGCAAGAAGGTACCGCGTTTGAATCCCGGGCCTGGGGCCTTTCTGTGTGGAGTTTGCATGTTCTCCCTGTGTCTGTGTGGGTTCTCTCTGGTACTCCGGCTTCCTCCCACCATCCAAAAACATGCATGGGGATTAGGGTAATTAGCTAATTTAAATTGACCGTAGGTGTGAATGTGAGTGTGACTGGTTGTCTGTCTCTATGTGCCCTGCGATGAGATGGCGACTTGTCAAGGGTGTACCCTGCCTTCCGCCCTAAGACAGCTGGGATAGACTCCAGCCCCCCCGCGACCCTATGAGGATAAGCGGTAGATAATGGATGGATGGATGGATGTTAAAGTGGGAGACGCTGTGTGCAGATGAGTTACCACCTGACTGCCAGTCAATGGAAGAGTCAGAGGAAAATCAAGACACGTTCAAACCTCGGTGCTTCAAAAGTGGCACATGGACAGTAAAATGGTAAATCTCATTCCCGTAAAACTTACCGTATACTTTTATCGTACACAAGTGATTTTGTTGAAGCTTGTATAACAGCAGATCACTCACCATAGTCTCAGCAGAGAGATGTGTTTGAGCGGTGGAGCATCGTTAAAAAAAGCATCAGTATGCTGTCTGTGTTGGAATTAAAAATAAAGTCGAACACATCCACTCATGAGTGCCGAGTCTAGCACCTACTCATTTAGTCCCGCTTATAAAGCTCTATGACCCATAAGATCCAAATTCCACCCAACACTAGATTATCAGTGTAAACACATAACTTTAAGCACATTTTCAACACATCAAGAATAAAATCAGCTCTTTTTTTAGGCTTTTTTTCCAAAATTAGACTTAATGTTAGATTTTTGCTGGTGTGAAGACTAATTTTATACTTTATTGAATTGCATGTTGCAAAGTCATTTTCGTTTTTCATGTCATTAGTGGTTGTTAGAGTCTACAGACCTGCCAGCAATTCTGATGCCGACATGAGGCTGACAAGCTAATGAGGATGAAGCACAAGCTGAGAGGAATGTCATTACTTTGGAAAATACTTTGTCATAAACCAAAGTGTTGGACACTTTTCACCTGATGATGGTAATAGAGAAAAGTCGATCAATCTGGGATCGCTAAAGTTATTAGCTAAACATGTAATAGAATATATCACCCAAGTAAAAGATGAATGCAAAAGCTGATGATCACCCCGTATTAATGCGTGTATGACTGAATGTAAAGCATGTTACATTGTACACACAGTACTGACATCAGTGCTAGAGGGAAAGTTTTCAAATTTAGTATGTACCAGATGTTGCAGTCTTATATTTTTGCAGTAAATCTTAGAGTTACTCTTTTGACTTACAAAGCATTTGGTGCACATCAGAGTGACTTAGTTGCAATGTGGTGATTAAACCAAGCATTTACAGTGATTACAGGATTTCTCATCCATATCTGATGCTTCATCAGACACGTCCAAATGCAAATTAGTGCACGTTGTCGTCTGGAGAGCTTTAGTGACGTATTGAGCAGTCAGTACTTTTCCCCGATTAGAGGTGGTCACACTGTGTGAGGGGAAAAAGTGAACACAGAGAGGAGTCAGCTGGGGTGGAGGGGCTTATCTTTGGGTTTATGTGAGTGGAATAATAGTGATGGCAGAAGTTTTCCTTTGGAGAATATCTGGTCAGGGCAAAAACGGTAACCTGTCATCTTTTGGTTACACTGCATGATGGACGATTGTCGAACATTGGTGCAGAATGGTTGGTGTACAGTGAAGCGCTTGTTGTTTGATGCCAACAGGTAAAAAGGAATTCCCTGATGTAACACCACGTCTTTGTTTGTCCAGTTATCCAGGAGCAAAAAGCCCAGAGAAATGCACTTTTTTCTCTTTCTGAGAGATTAACTTTCTGCTCTGAGTAGCCAATACTGGGAAAGAAAAAAAAAAATCAGTAAATTCATGCATGGAGCCACTCATTCACCCACCACACACACAACCAGCATCTGGAACACCTCTTTTATCATCACTCGGTGTACTTATTGAGTGCTCATCCAGCCTGATCAAAGAGCCCTAATTACACGCATTAGTGAGTGACAACTCCACTGAGTGGGTACTACACATACAAATAAGACTCTGTATACACAGTTAAGGCTTTTAATGTGTGTGTGACAATTTAAATGTGTGTTTGAGCTTGAATCTGCACGTGATGCAACAACTCCTGGTGTGGACCAGTGTTAGTCACTTAGTCCTCGCTGCTCAGCAGAGGATGATGGACATCTGAGGGTCAGCCACCAGTTATCCTCTTCACCTTGAAGAGAGAGACCGTCCATCCTCTCCATATGCTGCATCTCCTCCCCTCTTACTTTGTATTCCTTTGACATTCATGCTCTCTTCTCTCTGTCTCTCACAGGATGTTTATTTGTTCATCTAGTGGTTAAATTTGATTTCGCATTCACTGTCTAGCGCCACGCGTTTTCAACTGTGCATTGCAACATGGTTGGAACTACAGTAGGTGGAATGGGTCGACTCCCAGGCGGCCATTACCACCGCAGATCGGAGTGCCGGTCATTTTATGGCCCTTTCACGCTTTTTGGCGATGAGGATTCGGCGCGGCATAAGTATGGTCTTGTGTTATGACCAAAAGTGCAGGTTTTAGTTCAGTGCCGCATAAGTAAGGCCGTCGTCTCCACGCTGCTTCTCGGTGAAACGTGAATCACAAATCACGAAAACGTGTTTTGCCCTATCGGTACTAGCAGGTAGTGTTTTATGTCCCTCTCGGCAGTTCGTAGTTTTTGATAGACTGGAAAGACATGGAAGCCTCCGTATGAGCGACCCTCAGCGATAACTGATTCTTCACCCAGGAGGATAAATCAGATTGTTGGCATATGTTATTTTACACCAATGAGGATCTATTTATGAATGAAGACGTTGATTTGAGATAATAAAATACTTAAAACCTTACACAATGTACCTTTAAGTAATAAACCTTTGTTATTGGTGGAACAGATATTACTGTTAACTCATTGAGTGCCAGCCCTTTTATAAAACAGAAAGTGCCTTGTGCCAGTGTTTTTGGCCATTTTGAGTCATTTTGTAAGACCCTCATTATCTTTTGTACTATGACTCTGAAAACACTGAATAGCTCAAATGAAAGAGACTCTATTTCATCATGAAAAAAACATTTGTTTTTACCTCGTTCCATTCTTATTTTATCAGCCGTAGAGACCAGTTTCACCAAAATCACCACATTTTGTTCAGAATTAGTTTTGCTCTCTAATCTCCACTTCCTGTTTTGATGTCTGTGGTGTATACCATCTCTTTATGTCCCGATTTCAAATCCCAGAAGCCCCAATATTACTCACAGGCCAGAACCGTGTATAGAGAGTACCGACAACTAGCATTTCTGCTATGTGGTAAACATGGAGTACACCAAACACGTGACTACCTTTGAACCAATCCCACGACAGAATTGTCCTGAATGTTCAGGTAGTCACATGTTTGGTGTTCGCCATGTTTACCACATAGCAGAAATGCTAGTTGTCAGTGCTCTCTCTATATACGGCTCTGTCATAGGCTGTGTGAGAGCGCCCTCTTGTGCCTGCTACTAAAAAAACACGTTGACAAATATATACGTCAATGGCACAAAAGCGTTGGATTTTAAATGATGTATAAATGTGTCAGTGGCACTCAGAGAGATAATAGACCCACATAAATCTATTTGGATTTCATAACACACCAGGTCATTTAGGGATTTAAAGATGAAAGGTGTCAGCTGTTGTCACCAGCACAGTGTTGTTTGCATGGAAACGTTTGCTGTGTACTTCTGTATCCCTGTCAGTTTTAGGCTAATTGCAGGCTATAAGAACAGTCTTATCTTTGTGGCCTGTACGCTATATTTGCTGTACGGTGAGCAACTGCTCTCGAATGCTGTCCCGCTAAATGTTGTGAAATTTGAAAAGCTAGAGTAAGAAAGCAGAAGTTAATGGACAATAATACACTTTATGACTTTGCTGAGTGGCTTGTTGGGTGATGCACGCTTGTTTAAACAGTTAAACATACTGACACAGCATATAGCCAGGAATATGTTGATGTACTGTACGTATACATGCAGAATCTCAGGCTCAAACGCAGTGTCTGCAATCTGTAAAAAGGGAAAAAAACAATTTGCGTCACATGAACGCTTACGTAAGGAACCGTTGAAACGGGTACGCAATGTATTGGTCGTGCACAGCAATGGTGAATGGATTTGGAAATGAAGTGTGAAAGTCATAGGTGAAGATTGTAGGGCACAAATAGAGGAAACCATGCTATTATGTTTTTTTTTAATATATTTCTGTTGCAGTTAATTAGCTTTACTTATACTGGCTGACAGGGTACAAAATGTCCAGACAGTCCCCTAGAGAAAACATATTGTTCCCTTTTACACAATCATCCCAGAAAATCTCCCCACATGGGTACTCCATCTGAGCCTGTTTCCTTCTCACAGAGGGTGACTTTCAGCAAAAAGTTCAACAGGATTAAAAGCAGCTTTTCCCAAAGCGTGTGATTAAATTCAGCCATAAGCAAAGCATGTCGACAGAGGCTGACTAATTACACGCCTGTTTGGATGTCTGTCTACTAAGTAAGCTGAGAATTCTGTGTCAAGAGGCTCTGCCAGCTCTACCTATAGATATGAGGACAATAAAGATGAAGTGACTACAGCAACATAAATTACATGCTGTCAAAAAGCTGCTTCACTTTTGTTGCATCCTAACATGAATAATTGATAAGTCTTGATTTTTTTTAGTCTAATTGTAAGGAATGTTCTGCTGCATTGACAGTAATTGGTTGACTTGAATGTTACAGTTTTTTTAATGTTTTTATTTTGTCGTAGTAAAGCCACAAGAGTGGCTCACCCAGTTCAAGAATCTGGCTGCAGGTTGTGATACTGTAAGTAAGGTGAGATATTGCAATTTCTTTAAGAGAAACTGTCATGAAATTTGAGTAAAATGTACTTTTCCTCTGCCATGAGTGTATATAAGCACACTGAGTGGTTGGAAGATTGGAAAGGCGCTATATCGATTCACTTGGTTATCTGACCATTGGAGGCCACAGGTGGTCAACAGCGGCTTCAGTTTGTCTTGTCCCTTCTTGAACTCCCTAGATTTCCATGCTTAGTTAAGACCTACATGTACTGCATGTATAACTTTTGTTCAGTAAATGACAAAATGAACAAAGCACTGGCTATAAAGACGCTGTGATTCGTTTTGCATGTGTACATTCACAACCATTTGCATCATTCACTCAGTCCTGTCTCTCTTACCAAAACCTTTATGCAACAACTTTATGTTTGTATGTTCTTAAATATCTTTTTACACATTTTAACAACTTTGTCTTTTTAACATCTTTTTTAAACACATTTTAACATCTGTTTATATTTTTTTATACATTTTAACACCTTGTGTGTTACAACATATTTTCGAATACATTCAAACACCTTTAAAAAAAAGAAAAAACTTCACTTCTAAAGAAAAATCAATTTAACTTTTCAACAGATTTTTTTTAAAAGCTGTTCATTTGACGTTATCCCACGTTAAAGCTTGTGGGCAACACTGAAAATGATCACTGTATCTTACCTCGATACAGCAGTGTTATTTTCTGATTGGCTGAAGTGTAGCGGTATGTTATTTTCTGATTGGCTGGAGCATTCCAAGCTCACGGTGACCTCTATGATGCACACGTCCCGCTGTACCTATACCAGTGTAACTTTTTTGGCGTTACATAATAAATTTTCCTGCTGAAGGAATGGCAGGTGTGGCAGATCAGAGTCTGAAAGGCGCCCTCTAGGGGAGGTGCTCATCAAGCTTTGAAAACCGCTGCCCTACATGAATGCTGAGTTTGTCTCCGCTGAGCATCATGTTTAGTGTCATATTAGCAAAATAATTGATGACAAAGCACACAGATGGAGGCTGTCCTCATTAGATGGATTACTTGAGAAAACATAACCCATATAAGTGTCTCATAAAACAATACAGTATCATTGTGGGGTGTGTTGATAAACCTTACACTGAAGTTGCCAGTAAATAATTGAGAAAATAGTAAATAATGATTCTTGATAATAAAAGATTAGGCAGAATAGGCAGTTTTTCAAAATTAATAGCTACAGTGTTTATTGACAGAGTGGGACAAAACAGCTGATACATAATTATGCTCTACAATAATTCACTACATGTTTACAATCAGGCAAACTCATTGGAATAAAGGCATAAGTATGCACCAGAGGACCTTCAAGGCCAAAATGTTTCCCCATAGCAGGCTACTTTTTACCACCTGCTGGCTACTCTCTACCTTTGTAGACATTTCAAATGTATTTAATATAATTTGTAGTGTAGCATAGGTCTTCACCAAATTTGATATTTTTCCCCTGACTTTATAGCTCTTTTTTCATCATGCATGTGTTTTCATCACTGGATAGTTCCTGTTCAGTGATCAACATGAAGTGTTACACAGTGGACTGCAGTTTAGCTGCATGGAAACACTGCAGACAGCTGCATAAAAGGAAACATTTGCACATGTATTTGAGAGTCACAGTGAGGGAATGGGTGACCCAAGCCTCATTTACAGTCCCCTTCAACAAATGGACATGCCAGCAACATCAGCAGACACAAACCAGGCTTCGAAATGAATGGTCTAATTGATTTGTGCGGTAGAGTCTGATCAGCATGTGTCATCATCAGCTATAGGTGCAAAAAGAGAGGCAAATGTGTAATTATTAAGGCAGACTGCAGGTCTGGAGGTCTGCTCAAATTATCTAATTACACAGCACAGCAGCCACAGCACCCCACTGACACTAATACATAGCCCTACATGCAGTATAGTGCTTCAGAGCCTTTCATCTCTAGCGACCTAAACATTAGCAATGAAACAGATTTTACACTTGCTGAAAATCCACAGTGCTATTTTGCTCCCATTTTTTAAAAGGTCACTCAACTGCAGCAATATACCCAAAGTCATTTCAACTAAACTCACTGTTGATATGCCATTAGAAAGGTTACAGCAACATTTTAGGTTGTGCCATCAGGCAAGCAGGTAATGTTTCAAATGGTAATGAGAGGCTGCAATTTGCAAAGTGAAGGTTACTTGAAAAAAAAAAGAGAGGATAAAAAAGCACATTATCTTCTCTTATTTGTTCATCTTGTTTCCTTCACTTTTGATTCCCTGCACACAATAACAAAGATGGGATGGACTCTGTTCTGTTTAACAAATGCACACACTGTGCAGACTTTGCTGTCCTAGAAGCTTTGCTGTGTGCCTCACCATTAACCCGTGTGGTCGCTGGTTCACACGGTGCAGTTTCTGTTGATTTATGCTCCTTTACTCAGTGGACAGTGGTTATCACACAGCGGCAGTAAGAGATCCGGCTCGACATCCGTCATCCAGGGCCCATCACTCATGATGTCAATGCAGCATAACAAATTACAACCTTCAGTAGGACTCCTGTTTGCATTAGTGTGTATGTGTCTGCTGCACTGGGTTCCAGTTTATATTTGCATTGAGAGAGTGTATTTGAGCGTGATTGTTCTTGTTTGTTCGTGTGGGAGGTTTCTGTTTTATACAACCAGGGATTAGAAGGATACTCGTGATAGCTGTGTCTACATTTTTCATGGCGTTTATGCACTTCAGTCAGCCAATAAAAAGTTTGCTGAATGAAATATCTGGTTAATTACATTTTTTGACATCTTAATAATGCAGAACTATCCCTGCAGTTGTTCTGGCTGGCGCTGAGAAGACTGTTTAAATGTCGTGAAAAATCCCTGTGTCAAGTCTGAACCCAGCAGTTACAGCAGCAATTTAAACCTTTTTCATATATGTAAATATTATTTTTACTGATATAATCAACTGTCTACAGCAGATAATTAAAGTGTAAGGAGGCAAGAATAATGGATTAATACTGAGGCAAATATTTGTCATGCCTAGGTCTATTACATGTCATATATTTAATATTTTCCAAAGCTGTAGTGTGAGGCTACAGTGTGTATTTCTGCCATGTGTCAGTCTAATTCACACATTTAATGATAAAATTAAGCTGTCGGTAATGTACACCGCCATCCTTTTGATCTAAAGCTTTGCAATATCGTTTGAAGATCAACTTCAAAGAGAAAAAGGTGATGTCATGTACGTCTGTGCACCAGTTAATGTTTCATTCCAGCCTCTCAAATGTGAGGATTTTATGCTTTTCTTTGTCCCATGAGAGAAGGGTGAATTTATTGATTCATTGTTTATTGATAAAATATACATAATATGTATCGTGTGAAAACGATGATCATGTTCATTGTGATTAACTACCACAATGAAGTTTGTAGCTGCTACAAATTCATTCAGAAATTAGTGGAAACCAGCTGTGGTTGAAATCTCGTTTAAACCTGTAACACTATGACATGCTTTGGAAAGTTGGTGGTACTGTAATGTGAATTATTTGTCAGTTGTCAAACATGGACTAAAACATAGACTGGTAACTATCAAAATAATCCCTCAAATTTCTCTTAATTTCTCTTTTTTTCATAGCCAGTCCTGATGCAAGAGACTCTCTTTGTAAGAAGGCGACAGGACAAACAAACCTGGGTTTCATCTCAGCTGGCCAGACTAAACCTCGACCTACAGTAAAGGACCCTGGTCCAAAATAAGAACACCCACCATTACCGAGACAGTTATATAAACACCCAACAACAGATGATGGAAGACATAATGGGCCCAGCCCATCAACAACCAGCCATCATCCACTCGTTAGTCCTCACATATCCGTTTTAAGTTCTGTTTTCCTGCGTACATGTTTGTCCCTGTGCATGCAGCCGCTGAAATAGCCCGCTGAGTGGATGTGTAATGTGGAGCCGAGGTTAAGAATGGGTGGCCTCCATTACCTGCAATGCTTCTGCTCTCAACCAGTTCAGCTGCTCTCCACTGATATGACGTATTTTCGCACATATGGCCATTATGTGTGTTGGTGAAGGAGGTGAGAGTTGATTCACAGCTGGCTTGCTGATGATTCCATCTTTAATCTCTTGGTGGTACGCTGCAAAGCTTCAGTATTATTGCCATGCAACTTAGCTAGAATTTCCCTGAATGTGCCCATGACAGAATAACAAACATACATACATCTGCATACATGTTTTGCTCTCATAAACTGCTGCTGCAAAACTGGGGAGTCATTTAAAAATATGATGGTTCTGCAATAAGTGCTGTTGAGGAAACAAGAGCGATTAAGCTTGATAAAGAGTGATGTATTTCTATCAGTCCTGTGTAGAAATGCAAGTCTCTGGACGCTCTATACTCTTTGAACTGGCACAGAAAAAGGGGTCTCTGGTTGGCTTTTTTTATATGATGCAAATCGAGTTGTCATCTCATTCCTGAGAGAACCTTCTTTCCAACGAAAGGGCATTAACAGTAATTCAGAGGAGCCTTTCCATCTCTCTGAAAACCAAACCACCGACTCTTTTGTTTTGGAAAAGTTCACTTTCAACGACAACGCTAGTAAATCCTTTGCGATACATTTAAATTAGGGCTGACTTATACATCTGTAAATCTACTTGGACGAACCACCCAAAATGCGTTGCCAGAGAGGTACTGGCAGGTCATGAAGCAGAACTCAATTTGATCGTAATTATCAATCAAACATGCTGATAAAATTAGATTAACCTTCTTTCTGGATCTGTCCAAGCTTCTCCCGTAATTCGGCAAACAAATAATCCACCAAAGAGCATCGTTAATGTAGTAATTTGTTATAAAAAATGGAGGAAAAGGAAAAGTGAAATATTGACACAGTGCTTATTAGAGCTAATGTGGTGTCGCTCTGATTTTAGCAGCTTATATAGATATATTAGGGCTGTCAAAATTAGCATGTCTCTGGAATCACATTTCAGGCAGTTTATTCAAGTGGAGTTACTGTCGCGCAAATTAGCTTTATTCTGACAGCCCTAATTTCAATCAAAACATGCTTTTGTTTGAAGCCATTTCTTTCCTAGTGCATATTTTTTGCCCTTATACTTATGCACTTGTGCATGTATGATTGAGTGGGTTGAATGAAGGATTATCTTATTAATTGCAGATTAAAATGTTCTGAAGTTGTGTCACCTGACTGAACTCAGATCTCACCAGTAACTTTCTCCTTATTATTAATTTTTTTGCATTCATACAGTGGGATGGAAATCCTTGAAAATTGTTCTTTTATCAGGTGTGATCATACTTAACAAGAGGAATAAAAGAGAACCTGTTCATTGAGTTAATTTTTTTTTACTAAAAATATGAACGCTCAACCCTATTTGCCCATGCAAATCCCTTCTCCACTAACAGTCATACCCAAAGTCTCATCACACACTCAGAAGGATAGCCGACACGCAGCAGATGGTGTCCAGTCTGGCAACGGAGCAGCATACATATGCAGGTTATCGCTCAGCAAATCCTTTACGCAGAAACCTGGCAGCATGCTCAAGGTCTGCAGCCAACTGACTAGCATTTACTGGGAAATCGCCCACCTGCACTTACGATCCAGCCACAGATGGTGCTGAGTTTCTGTTCAGGGAAAGCAGGAAGGATGTGACCACCGATTTATTCAGCAGCCGTTTGTTTGTTTACAGACATGAGAGATGGTCGGAGGTGGGAGTGTTTTCCTCTCAGGGCCACCAGGGTCTTTTGTGTTGTTAGCTGTCAAGGTGTTTGAAGTGATATGATGGTGGCAGAGAGGCCTTGCAGCAGGAGATCACATAAGGAAAAGAAATCGACTAAATGGAAATATGACATTCGCACAGGACTGAATAGTAGTTTTTGACACCAGCGCTCAATGCTGGATTGTGCCTGACCACAGGGGTGTGATGCAAACTTGTTGTTGTACAAATCAAGGTGACGTGAGCATTGTTTGCCTCAGTGGCAGCGACAATTAAAAGAGGTGCGTGGTGAGGCTTGTATTTATTTTCTATGGGCACAGAGGTTGCTTCTCAAGCAGTGTAGCTGACAGTATATGATGCGAATCAAAACACCCACATCATTTGTGACTGTGGAGGTCTTACACACCAGTGGCATATTAATGCACCTTAATTCTGTACTGTAGGAAAGCAGCATCTTTGATATTCACTCTCCTGGATCGGCACGTTGCAGCTACTGTACCCTGTCCACTTGTTCTGTCAGTATCATTCATCCGATGTGTGCAGCCTGCCGTCCTCAAATGTGGCAGAGAGAAGTGGCTGAGGAAAAAGTGTTGAGAGAGAGAGAGACATACATGGCTGAACAGAGACAACAGGATAATGTCTTCTTTCTCTACCGACTTGAGTTTGCAGCTTTGCTCCAAACAGATGAACGCTCACAATGCAAACTACATGGGCTGAATTCTAAAATGAAAACTGTAATCAGAAGAGGAATAATAGTCGCCTTGAAATTCATTCATGGTAAAAGAAAACTTTTCACCAATCAGACACAGAAATGGATACTGACGTTCATAAGCCAATTTTATCTCATCGCTGCCAAAGTGGTTTCAAGGTAGACGTGAATGCAGACTGGCTGCCAAGGCTGAAGTGTAACTGACAGACTCTCAGGCACAATGTGCAAGGACCTGGGCTAGATGTGACATTATTCTTCTTTAGAGCACGTAGGAGCACAGATGATAGGCAGAAAACAACCTAATTCATGTGTTTTTTTCCTCAGCCACTTCTGTTACTCAAACAGGCTTAAATAGTGCATTTGTGAAGGACTGACTTACAGTTAAATATGCAATTTTACGTTCATTCAAGCAATTTGTCAATAATAAATAAATACAAAATGAACATATATTGATAAAATGTATAATTGAGAAAAAGAATATTTCCAAAATCCATTCTGACTTTACTATGACTGTAAACCTCCTCAGCTTTCACATTATTTTGCTAGCAAGTTTGTTATTTTAAAGAAAAACATGAAAATATGGAGACTGAGACAAACATATATTGTGACATAATAAAAATATTGAGGTATGATTTATGAACATTGTCATTAATGTTGTAATCATTTATAGTTCTTGAACAACAGTGGCCCAGAGGAACGAGGTACATCAGATACAATATTTAAACATTCTCTTCATGGTTAGTTATGGTCTTTTCATGGGATTTATGGACCTTAATGCCTTATCCTTTAATGCCACTGCAAACATTGAGTTAAAACCCTGAATAAGCCGAGCTGTGTAAATCAACTTTGATGAGTAAAAATGGATGTTAAAGAAAAAAGATCAAAGTGTGAAACGGAGAAAATAGGCACAGAACAAGGTATTCAATATTTACCAATCACCCACAGTGACTAACACAAGCTCAGCCAGTTTTACTCCCTCAGTGCCAAAGACCAAGTTGATTTATTTACCGTAGTATGGCCAAAGAAGGAAGTACAGTAAAACTGCTTTTTTTTCATCATTTTATCAATGTGATGGATGATGGTGAGTTAAACACATGAAGACATGCTGAAAGGAGAAAACAGAGAAAGAAGATTATTGTTGCAAATTTCTCTTTCAGAAGTAAAAAAGACGGTTTTCTGATAATTACATAAAGTCTCAAAGAAATTTCACAAAAGATGACTAAGAGTGTATATTTGGTCTGTGTTCCTGGTGGCTGATAACAGATAATTCTGGTTCAAATAGTAGGAATGTGGCACAAGATCTCCTACTCATTTCCACAACTAAAATGAAATGCAGAAATACATTTATTCAAGTGAGGCAAAAAAAAAAAAAAAAAAAAAACGCAAATAAAGCGGGGCAGAAAAAAAATTGTTACAAAATTCTCAAAGGTACAATTTGTTTTTTTCTACAGGCGATGCTGCTCACAAAAGTGCTGCCAAAGATCCATTTAGCACAAATGATGTTGATGTTGACAATAATGACGACAACAGCGCTTCTCTCCATCAAGGTTGGTCATGTAGAAAAGCATTCTTTCCTCATCTTGTGTTGTACAGTTAAAAATATTTTTTTTAACAAATAAGTGGGTCTGATCAAGACAAGCAGTACTTACAAGCCTCCAAATCCTTAAACGTAGTATGCTTCTAACTAAATTAAACTCAAACCCCATAGCTTTTCAATGTTGGAATTTTAGGGGCCGTATTGAAAACCTTTTGTAACTTTCCAGCAAGCACGTGAACTTTAAACCATGAGAGGCCACGTTTACTGAGGCGACAGGGTATGCAGAATTTACTCTCTTTTGTCATTCTTCACACAACTACTTTTATCGCATTTCTATAACAAAAAAACAAAAAGAAAGGCTGACTCGGTTCGCTTCAGCTGATGGCCGGTGCTTAGCAGTAGGCAACGCAGTAACGAAAAATTTATTCACTTTGATCAGCGTTGATCCTCGTTTTTTGGCTAGAGTTCTTGAAAAATGGTGGCAGGTGTGTTTCTGTAAACATATTTGGTGAGAAATAGGAGATGGCATATTAAAAATACAGATTCCCATGATGCCACACGACTTTGCAACTTCATTGAAATACTCCTTTTGTTGTCATTTTGACTGAGAGCCGGATAGCAGCAGAAAATTACATATTGTACGTTGAATCGATTCATTGTTGAAGCTATTTGCGATGCAGGGATGAAGGATAAAATGGTTGTAATTTAACATTCTGGGGTAGTAAAATATTTCCTCAGCAGTTAGAAACTGCTCGCCTGTAGCACTGTGCCTTTCAATGCTGTGCCATTTTTTCACTTTGCAGTTCATGTGATGATGATGACTGATAATCAAGTGAAGTGTTGTTACGGGGAACTCGCTGGTCAATAGTTAATATCTCAGTCATAATTTATTTGCAGCAGAAAGTGTTCTCTTCAGTGCTTTGCGGTCTGTTTTTCCTCTGATGCTGTTCCTGAGCTGTGTCTGCAGTCATCAAAAAAAGCCATGTTGGTGCTTTTGAAGGGTGAGGAATGTAAATATCGCAGAATAAAATGATTATTAAATGATGGCGCTAGTACACTGAGGCTTCAGGCTGCCACATCAACCTGCATGAAGTCCATGAACCTCTCCCACCTGGCTGAAACTTCGCTTGGGTGTGTTTTATTTTTCGAAGGAGCGCAAAATCTGTCATCGATGTGTGTGTGTGTGTTCCTCTCAGCTATTCCCACTTGCAAATAGAAGCTGTGTTTTTTAAGCACAGGTATCAGCCAGCTAAATACCCTACAGGAGGAAAGGCTTATTTGTTGTGAAAATTTTATAAAATTTCAGTCCAAGCGTGGCTGTCATTATCCAAATATGTCATTATCTGCACTGGAACAGACAACCTCCAGAGGATCAAAAATGCCTCTCCTGTCCATCCACAACCTCTGATTTCAAGTGATGGTAACCAAGCAACTGACGGCAACTTGATTATCATTCATGTGGTAAACCACTTATATTTACAGAAAAACTATTTTCCTCCCTGACCCACCCTTCTCAATTTGCAAACATAAATTGAGGCTGCGACTGTTGTGGGAGAATAATGGTAAATACAATTTACTGCAATTTTCTGCTTCTGATACTCACAGATTTCTTTTCTCGTGTATACCAAACAGCAAAATGGCACACCTACATTATTCCACAGTGTGTTTACAATATGTTTGTTGTCTTGATGGATTATTTGGGACTGTGGCTTTGACCCTCAGACCTTTTTTAAATGATAATTGTGTCTCATCTGCTGTGGCGTTGAACCTTTTATTCCACTAATAATGAGAAAAATGCCTCATAACAAACCTCATTGAGAATAAATTGTCCCTCTTCAGAACAAAAAAATGTTTTCTATTCCGTACGGCAGACTACACTGTCATGCAAATGCACCCTCTGATAACTATGTTTTCATAATTTCTCTGTTTAACGAATTACAGACTTTAGGTTGTTGCTGATCATTTTTCAGAGCAGAGAAAAGTTTTTTATTTCACTTTTTATGTCAGTATTGTAATATCTTGAAACTTTCCTTAGATCACTTTGATTTATTACTTTTACCTCTGTCTCTTTATGATGTGGTAATCCTGCCACGGTTCAATTTTTAAACCTGCAGCATAAAATTCAGATTTTGCTTCTTGTTGGAGAGATGCACCACGGACACAGTGCTCAGTGTAGGGCCTTTATTTTGGTGCCATAACAGCGTTTTCACCTAACTATGTTTCACACTCTTCATTCAAGGACACATCTGAGATCTGAGATCTGAGTTTGAGCTCTGACTTCTTAAAGTAAGTTTATGTTGCACCTTCCAACAGTCTTCTGTGAGGAGTTTGGTGAAGTGTTGTAGAGGTTGTTGAGTTGTTTTTACCACCAATACTGTCATTGCAATCAGCTTCTCCCTGTCAGGATTCGTTCAGTGTTCATCACTCAGGATTTTTTTTTTTTATCTGCAGCCCAATTATCCTCAGAGAACTCCTTTTCCCCAAACCAGGTGATGGTAAAAACACTGAATAAAGCAGTTCCATGTTTTAACTCTGTGCTATTCTTAAGATCCGAAAGACTGATGACTAAAATCCTTCAGATGTTTAGTTAAAAATGACAAAGAGCTAAAAAGTGTATTGTAAAAACGTGGTTTATAACTGGATAAAAAGTAGTTGTGTTGTGTAGTTGGCAGATAGACCAAATGACATAGATCTCTAGGTTTGAAAAATTTGAGCTACTGTACTGGAAGTACATAAACATACATCTTGTCAGGTTTAGACATTTTAATATCAAAATTAAGTTGCATATTATATTGTTTTTATGGTGTTAAAAAAACATAAGTGTCCACAGATTTTAGAACCAAAAGGGGAGAGAGTTTACAAGCCACAATCTCAAAAAAAAAACATAACATAATGAGAAAATTGACAATGTTCCTTCTCATTTTTGAGGTTTTGAAGTTTTTGATGCACTGCTGTTTGAAAATGGTTTCTGCTTCAAAACTATAAAGGTTCACAGTCAGTCTTAAACCCTCAGCGTGAGGGCATCCCTTTATGAACGATTACTTAATATATTCCTCTTTCCTGTGTTCTGTGCACTTATTACCATAATCATAATAGTAATTTTTCACACTTTTTTCAGTTAAAATCTGTCTGGGGAAGATGCAGCTTTTCTCTACCAGAAAAATACTGTACAGTCGCAACATCTGGTGCGTTCATTCTTTTTTTTTTTTAAATTTCCTAAACATGCTTAGTCCTTCTAAATGATGAAAAGAGCTCATTAACAAATATGGTCAATACCTAATATGCCACCTTAACCCCAGCCGGTGCAGCAACAGGAACATATTGTTCTATAACACTGGCTTTGTGCCATCAAACAGGGACACTGGTGTTTCCTGCCACCATCACCTTCCTACAACCCCTTTCTCTCTTTTCAGGGAGCTAATTGGGCCGTAAAGTTGACTCAAGTGGTGAAGCTCAAACAGAATTAGACCCGTTCTGCCTCATTTGGTAGAGGCAGAATAATCCGGCCTCCCTTTGCCATGCCGCCGGCGTTCCCTGGTTAAACAGCTGTGGGTAAACACAGAGGAGGCAGGATCACAGCCTCCTCCTCAGACAACATTTGGATGTTTGGCACACAGCAGGCCGTGCCACTCAGGCAACGGTGACGCTTTTATTTTCTCTGGTTTGTTGACCGTTAAAGATTCAGTTTCTGATTATGTCTCTCATACAATAGAGTGTAAAATTGGGCCAAGCTGCAATTCAATACACTATGGTCGTTAATAGAAGATTAAAATAATATTGAATGCCCTGTGTGAATGTAATGTATAATGATGTCACATCATTCAATAGCTTGTGTTTTAAGTGGATATAAATCATTTGAATTTAAGGCGTCAGGGAGCTGCACACTGCGGCTCACTTCTTTTGTTCTTCGATCCTCGATATGTCTGCTAACGCTGGATGCTTTTTTTTGTTTTCTGTCAATGGGTGGCTACGGCTGATTGACTTCAGTCACACTGACGTCATACGATAAGCCTCCATGCATGCTGGACATATGAACGTCACAGCCAGACTCTTCTTTGCTTCCCTGGAGTCAACATCAGTGGATGTGGAAACAGGATCGAACCAGAGTGTCTCTTTCTCTTATTCCCCCTGAATAAGATTATTTCACCAGTGTCAGACTTGATACTAATTTATAACACTAATAATGTTGGCGCCAGCAAAATACCTCTGCTAATTATATCAGTGCTCCATTTTATTTTAGCAACAGTGGTTATGTCAAAGCAGGAGAATAATAGTCCGATTTGGAAAGTAAGTGTGGCTGTTTCAGCGATGTGTCTGACTGCAAGTAACCACGACCTGAGCGGGTTTTAATGGGCAGATTTAGTGATTTAGGGGCACCAGACAAACACTTGCTTTACTTTCTATTGATTGTCTTTCTTTACTTTTCAATGTACAGCACAATGTACTGAAATTTAATGTCTGTTCACAGAGGAGCTTTCAGTTGTAATACGATAGGGGTGGGTACTGGAAAGGACTTCACGATCCGATACGTATTGCGGTACTTGATCGTGATATATTGTGATATTCTACATATATCACTGAGAAATTTATAATGCAGCTTAAAATACAAGTTGTATATACAGTATTTACATCAACACATATTTATATATGTGTACAGTATATATGTGTACAGTACATATATATATGTGTACAGCATGTACTGTACATATAAAAATATGACTTTTTTGCGGGGGGATATCAATATTAAGAAATTAAAAGTCAATATTATATCAGAAGAAAAAGTATCGCAATATGTTGCAATATCAATATTTTTTCCCTCACCTATAATATGATGCTGGAATATGTGTCACATTTTAATTGTCATATATTGTGAGTGGAATTTAAATCTGCAATGTAACGAGTAGCATGTCTCTGTCAGGTACTATAATATACACAGTTTCTCACACAGTTAGCAATATTCAGTTGACTTCTGTATTTTAAGTGCTTTGGGGGCATTAGTATTTGTTTGGGGTATGATGAGTTTTTTACTCTACCTAAACATATGATCATGCTCTTTATAGTTTAGTCTGCCCCTAGTGTGTTTTCCTGTGAACCAGAGTGTGCAGTATTTCACTGACTGGTGTTTCTGACCGTCTCTAGCTGCCTGGGCAGTGACAAAATTCAAAAACCGAAAACAGAATTTATTTATTTCCTCATTTTAGATAAAGTACCCATACAAATATTCTGAAATGAAGTACACAAGTACATCAGAGTGCAGTCTTTGAGTAAACATTGTTACACTCCACCATAATTTCAATTTACTGAAATATAATTAATACATTGCACGGCACAACAATCGGAGGAGTTTCATGGTGATGTACATTACAATGAAACAATAAAATACTTCTCTAGATTTAGAGGTTAGGACGTGCTTCTTGATTCAGACTCTCAGGTGTGTGATCCTGCTATTATTAAACAGAGTTTTTAATCGATTGATCTGCTGAGCTGTTTCGCATTTGCTTGCTTTGGTTTTATGGTGTTGTATTTTTTTTTACAACCAGTTACCAGTTTACATAATGAAGAGTAAGACAACGTTAATACAGAAGTAGACATGCGATTTGAACATCTTGACAATAACATAATTGGGGACTGCTGGTTGTCTGTCTAAGGATTGTGGAGGAGGGGAGCAGGTTGTACTGTAGTGGAGTACTTTTATGAAAAACAATCCTGGAACATGAGGAGGAGGAGGAGGAGGAGGCAGCCCAGAGCTAGTAAATAACGCTGCACCATGTAATGAGCTCCAGACAGGGCACCATCCTAAATTTCCTATTGATCTGGACTCCCCTGCCTGAGCTGGAGCACAGCTGTCAGATCTGGAGTTTTGTGCATTGGAACAACTGTAAAGTCTTTTGATTCATTTAACTATAACAACTGATTACGTTTCCTCATTCTTTGGGTCTCCTGCTTTTACACAATGGGACAAAAGTTACGAAGCAGCAACATGTTTGAATGTGATGCCTGCCTGAAACATTTTGTAAACCATTTACCTGCATTTACAGCGTTGCTGTGGCCTCTTGATTATATTCCTCATAAATCACAGGGTTACACAAGCAAACACATGTACTTTATCCAGAAGACATTAGAATAGAAAAAACAGTGAGCTGCAGAGGAACAAAGACATTGGCTGTCCTTTCCAAACATTAATAACCTTTTCATTGGCATAGTCACCATTGCGCTACCAGCTCTGTGGTCATTGTGTGCTATTTCGCACCATTAATCTTGTTATGTTTACTCTGGTTAAAATCACTCACCCAGACACCTGTAGGGAGGGTTTAATGACAGCTCCCATAGATGGTCAGCTACAAAAGTGGAGCGAGTGTCTGGGCCTGCCTGTGGTGTTGTAGACCGTCTCTTGTATTTGAACAGGTCTTGTATTTTTGTAGCCCACCCTGTCTATTTTATATTATGTTCGTGTTTAGTTACTCCCAGGGCTTGGCACTGAAACAGGCCGGGCAGCGTTCAGCACCACCGCCACTAAACAGCAACAGGCAGCAGAGAGTTATGGCTGTCCACACTCAGGCCACAGCGCTCCACGGGACCTTTTAATTTTGCCGCCGACGTTAGAGCATCTACACGGCCCGAACTGCAGCTCATCTAGAGAGTCACTATTTCTGTGACGCACTCACCAGCAATATTTCACCTTTCACTACAGCCTGTTTTCCAGCTGTCTGGTGCTGACTATCAGTTGATCTTTAGTGCTGAAAATATGAACGCTTTTCTTTCCTTTTGTTGCTCAGTACAAACTTGTCTGACACCGTGGCTTCTCTGTATATTTACTTGGACAAAGGCTGTCACTAAGTGACAATTTGTGCTTATGAGTAGGATAAGATTTATCAGCTATTTTTGCAGTTGCAGTGAATTTACAAAGAGCCCCTCGACAGTGTTCTGTGCTGAGAGGCGAGCTGAGGTGGCTGATGGCCAGCTAATGTGGTGACTGTTAGCCTGCAGGCTTTACTTCCATTTTCTTCTTGTACAGCCTGACTCTTTGTGTTTTTTTTTTTTGTCGTTTTTTTTTACCTCCTTACAAGCAGCCCACTCTGCCAGAGTATCTCCCTATCTTCTTCGTCTCCCATCATCCTTTCTCTCACACAGGTTCAAGCTATTCATCTTCACTGCTCTGCTCGGCCTTTTGACACTTTTGCTGGTGTAGTCTACAGAAATTATACCTGATGGCACAGTGAAGATGCCTTTCTCTCTCTCTTTATGTCCTTCTGGTCTCTTTCTCTTCATACTTTCACACTCTTTCACTTTCCAATTCTTTTTCATTTTTCTTGCTCTCCACATCCTCATACTGGTAGATTGGCTTTCCTGAAAAACTGTAACCCATTTTCTCTGTATCTCATTTTTCTTAATCCTATAGCAGACTTTTCCCTCCCAAGAGATCACGTCAGCCAACAATGGAGAAGAAAGTGCACCGCTGCTTAGATTCACTACCAAGAAACGAGTTCATCAACTAAAGAGTTTCTTGTTTTTTGTTGATGAAAATCAGTTGCTGTTTGTTTGTTTGACATGTAAATCAACCTTTATAAATGTGGTCCTGGATACAACTATTGTATCTGGAACTACCTCAGAGGTCATTTTGAGTGCTTTGTTAATCTTTCTTTCTGGCTTTGGATACAACACAGTAGCATCACAACAAAGCAAGATGCAGCCATGAAACTGTACAGATGTGTAGTTTAGATGAAAATGAAGGTTTAATTCCAGCTGGTGTGATGCCATTGCATGATGAGGGAAATTTCTGGCTCTTTGGCTTTAAATTCTCAACTATGTACGCATAGAGTCCTGAAGCTACAGTATGTCATCATGACTGTGAATTAAACATTTCTTTTCTGACTCACACGGAGATAAAATTAAGAGGATTTCATCCCACGAGGGGGGAGGGTATATACAGGGGCTGGACAATGAAATTGAAACGCCTGGTTTTAGACCACAATAATTCATTAGTATGGTGTAGGGCCTCTTTTTGCAGCCAATACAGCATCAGTTTGTCTTGGGAATGACGGATACAAGTCCTGCACAGTGGCCAGAGGGATTTTGAGCCATTCTTCTTGCAGAATAGTGGTCAGGTCACTACATGATGCTGGTGGAGGAAAACGTTTCCTGCCTCGCTCCTCCAAAACACCCTAAAGTGTCTCAATAATATTTAGATGTGGTGACTGTGCAGGCCATGGGAGATGTTCAACTTCACCTTCATGTTCATCAAACCACTCTGTCACCAGTCTTGCTGTGTGTATTGGTGCATTATCATCCTGACACACGGCACCACCTTCAGAATACAATGTTTGAACCACTGGGTGCACATGGTCCTCTAGAATGGTTCGGTAGTCCTTGGCAGTGACGTGCCCATCTAGCACAAGTATTGGGCCCAGGGAATGTCATGATATTGCAGCTCAAACCATCACCGATCCACCCCCATGCTTCACTCTAGGCATGCAACAGTCTGGGTGGTACGCTTCTTTGGGGCTTCTCCACACCATAACTCTCTTGAATGTGGGAAAGACAGTAAAGGCTGGAATATACTTCTCCGTCTGCGTAATCCGTCATCCGACTCCGTAGCTACGGAGACCCCTCGAGCCCTCGCACTTCTCCGTCATGATGCGTGTTGTGCAGCCCTGCGCTGAAATGCACCCCCTCGGAAAGTGAAGCAATTCGCCTTAATATCGCTGATAAAAGCAGGGGAAAATACTATTTTCTGATTTAATTATTTGTGAGGGAGATAGAAGAGAACCACATTGATTGCTTTCAGTCTTTAAAGCTCCTCTTCCTCTTTCTTTTCAACACAAAATCGGATAATAGCGAACGCAAACCAACAACTTTTGGTATGTTCTGTGTAAATATACCCTAGCCATAATTACTAAATGAATTAAATAGATTTTTTGAGCAGGTTGAGTGTGTTTGATTTGCCTTTCACAAGGATAATCGATACTTTAGTTCCTGTCCTGTCCGCGCTGCTGCAGAGATGATCTGTCTGTCTGTTTCTGTGTAGGGAGAGGGGCTGCATTTCACAGCAGGGTGCAACTAGAGGACCAATCACAGCCCTTGTGGTCTCCGTCTTCCCTTGACGGATTGACGGACAGTTAAAAAAAAATTCCTGCGCTCGGAGACGACGGAGAGGCTCTCCGTCAGGCTCTCCGGCGACGGAGAGGGCTCTCCGTCTCTACGTACGGCACTTTACGGAGTACTATAAATTGGCCTTAAAGGTGGACTCATCAGAGAACAATCATGTTTCACATTGTCCACAGTCCAAGATTTTCCCTGCTGGCACCATTGAAACCAACATTTGGCACTGGCACGAGTGACCAAAGGTTTGGCTATAGCAGCCTGGCCATGGATATTGACCCTGTGGAGCTCCCGACGGACAGTTTTGGTGGAAACAGGAGAGTTGAGGTGCACATTTAATTCTGCAATGAGTTGGGCAGCTGTGGTTTTATGTTTTTTTGGATACAATCCGGGTTAGCACCCGGACATCCCTTTCAGACTGCTTCCTCTTGTGTTCACAGTTCCTCCTGTTGGATGTGGCTCATCCTTCTTGGTGGTATGCTGACATTACCCTGGATACTGTGGCTTTTGATACAGCACAAAGACTTGCTGTCTTGGTCACAGATCAAGATCAGGTCAAGACGTGCACCAACAATTTGTTCTCTTTTGAGCTCTGATATGTCACCCATAATGTTGTGTGCATTGCAATATTTTAAGCAAAACTGTGCAATCACTTTGCTAATTGAACCTTCACACTCTGCTCTTACTGGTGCAATATGCAATCAATGAAGTTTGGCCACCAGGCTGGTCACATTTAGCCATGAAACCTCCAACACTAAATTGGCCAGTGTTTCAGTTTCATCGTCCAATCCCTATATATATATATATATATATATATATATATATATATATATATATATGTACACACACACACACACATATGAAAGCTCATATTCAAGCTCTGTCTCATTTATCTCTCAAAAGTGCATCATTGTCATGGAAACCATCTTCCACAACTGTAGCCAGAGAGGTATGGAAATACTCCTCCAGGCCGAGTCATGCAGAAAAAGCCTCCAGTTACCTCTTTGTGCATACGCTTTGAGACTAACTTTGATTCATTGGAGTGTTAACGCCACTCTTTATTCCTTATAATTCAATTTCTCTACTGTGTAAGAGACAGAGAGAGACAGACTGCTCTCTCGCATCAGCTGCATTTAACCAGGAAGCAGCACAGCCGATAGAGGAGACAATTTGGGCAATGGGTTTCAGTTTAAATTGTGCAGGACACATCAGCTCATGGCTGTGAGTTTTCCTCTTACGGCATGGCTCAGTCTCAGTTTTCAAAGGTTAACAGTGTTATAGATGAGGTTGGCATGAACTCATATAGACATCATTGGATCTGGTACACCAAGTATGAGAGTCATGAAATCTCACTAATGTGCCTTATTTTCAGCCACTTAACCCTTCACCTCTTTAAAGGACCCACTGTGAATGCACATCAATCACTTCCCCCTATATACAGACCCTGAATGATGATTACATGTTAGAGAACAAGTGAGCAGGAACATTAAGCCTGAATAGGAGATCAACTCCATACATGTGCTGTCAATGTAAATTAAGGGTGAAGTCCTCTCTCACTAAGTTGTGGCAGAAAAAAAATAAAATATTTGCAAAAGCGGATGAATTTTTTTTTTTTATTATTTTTTTTTTTGCCATACAATGGCAATACTTATTGGATGAATTTTGCACAGATATCTCTGGTTCCAGGGTGTATCTTACACTGATATCTGACCTTGGTAATCCTTTAACTTCTCCCCTGTGCCACCATGAGAATGAAGTTTGTCTAATAATAAAACTCTATAAAATCTGCCACATCTTAATAATATCTCTACCCTACCCACTGAGCTTCCACAAAAAATATTTAAAAACAATACCACAACTACAGTAATAATTGAAAATTGAAAAATAATGTTTATAGCTGGACAGTTTTTCAGACCTTTCTTTTACAGTGGTGGTCTGTGGGGAAAATGTTGTCTGGGCCACAGGTTTTTTTCGTTGCGATATGGCGAGTCGCCACTGGAAAAAATCAGACACAAGGCTGAGCAGCGGCAGCTTTGTGTTCATTTTTATAATACAACCATGATTTATCTGACCACAAGATACTTGCTGTGCAGCTGTCATGAAGTCCATTCATTTCTGTTACAGCAGTTTTCAGACTTTACCATCAAGCTGCAGATGTTTCCCATCAAAGGCCAATTAAATTTTGAGATGTGACAAGAACTTGTTTACCACTATTCAAATGTTCTCTGAATTTTTTGAAAGTGTCTTAAAAGGGATGCTTGCAGAAAATGTAGCATTTATCACTGCAGTCAAGTACAAGCTTTGTAGTCACTTTTACTTTGAAGGCTTCATTTTCTGTACTTTTTTTTCATTATAATTCATGTGGCCAGATGATAGGTAGGATAAATAAGGTACAAGATGATTATTTGGTATTGCGCCTGCAACTTTTGACATCTTAGTGGCATCATTAGTTATTCTTTTCATAAAGATATGACCCGAGGAATAAACCAAACTACCTTTTCTGTTGAACCATCTTCAGCCAGAATACTTTGAGGCATCAAATGTACAGCATATTACATCATGACGAGCAAATTAACGGTTCTATATTCAGGATTCAGAGCATTATTTGGAGCTGTGCGATGTTATGATATGCTACGCTAATGTTAACATTACTTCCAAATCTTTTTGGTCTTGTTGGGAGAGGGTTTGGGACATAAAATTAGCTTTATCAAGATATAAAATTTTGCCAATAATGCATAGCACTAGCCTTAACTCTTTGAGTGCCAAAGCTGTATATTTACGTCTTTTAAAATACAACGCTTGAGTGCCAAGAACGTGTATATATACACGTCTTTTCTTTTTCCAGCAGCAGGGATAAAAGTGTGCTCTCCCACAGCCTGTGAGTAATATAAGGGCTTCTGGGAGATGTAGTCAGAGCATAAAGAGATGGTATACGCCACAGTGATCAAAGCAGGAAGTGGAGACGATCGTGATTTGAGAGCAAAACAAACAATCTGGACAAAAAGTGGTGATTTTGGTGAAAGTGGCCTCTACCTCTGATAAAACAATAAAGGAACAAGGTAAAACTTGTTCATGATGAAAGAGAGAGTCTCTTCTTTCATTTGAGCTATTCTGTGTTTTCAGAGACATAGTACAAAATATTGTGGGTCTTAAAAAATTACTCAAAATGGGCAAAAATGCTGGCACAAGGCACTTTCTGTAAAATGGCTGGCACTCAATGAGTTAGTAGTTCCTGGCTGAGGCGATAACTACTTGAAGCAGATTTAGACGGTCACAAACTTGCAAAGTCATTGCAGAGGACACTGAGATCTAGAGACGAATGTGAGTTTCACAGCTGTTAAAATGAGATAAAATAACGTGTCATCCATCCTCAGCCGTGACCATAAATCACCATGCCAACCTGCTTTGGTCCGTAATGTACTGCTGGTTAGTTCTGCTGTATTGATCTACTGCTAAACACCACATACAACAACACATGCGCCGTTTGGTACCAGAGAGACGGGCCTGTCAGATCACTGTTTTGAACCAGTAAAATATTTCAAAGTGAATTTGTCCCACAGCGCTAACACACAACACAAGGACTTCTTATGCACGTGACATGGAATGTTTCAAGGCTTCAGTCAGTGTTCTCTCTCAGGTTAATAGGTTCAAAATAGTGTTGAATTGTCCTCAACAGCACTGACAAGTGAGAGAGAGAGGGAAACAAAAGCAACCAAACATTTTCGACAGAGCAATAATACAATTCACACTTTTATTTTTTATGTCATCTCGCGTTCCAGAAAACTGGCTCAGGAAGAATATTTAAAAATGATGCATCATTATCTTTTTCATTATGCAAATATGCAGAGAGGAGAAGCCAGTGCATTATGATGCGTGGAAGCCTCATGATATGTGTTTGAGTGGGTAAACAACATTTTCTTCCAAATGATCTTCCTCCACATCTATATATTATACAGTCTATTCTTCATCCCACATGAAGAATGTGTTTGTTTGCTTTTTAAATCCATGTGTGTGATGTCAGGAGTGTCTGAACGGATTTCCCGGCAGAAGGCCGAGCAGCCCACCTCATCTTCAGGAGGGTAGAGAGATGAGAACTCTTCCATTTTACTGCACTTCTGTATTTGAGTGGCATACCACTGCAAACAAATCACCAAAAACTCAAGGCCTTCAATGAAAATCCAGCTCACAGCTGGTTTACACATGGCACTCTTTACTGGAGAATGAATGAGATGATATTCTCCATGTTTTAATCCAGGGAAGTATGCATGAAGAAATGTCTTATGACAGCATAATGTGACTTGTGACCCCTTTAGCATTTTGAAATATACTGAGAAATGCATCATTAATGTTTGAAATGATCTTAACTCTTTGAGTGTCATTAACATATTTCAAAATGATTTAAAATCCGACGCTTGAGTGCCATCATCGTAATAAAACATCAAAGTGTTTTTTTTTTTGGGCAGCGGGTCGCTGATCGTGGTCTCCCGCAGCCTGTGAGTAATTTTGAGGCTTCTGGGATTTGTAGTTGGGACATAAAGAGACAGTATACACCACAGATATCAAAGCAGGAAGTGGAGATGATCAAGATTAGGGAACAAAACAAAATGGACAAAAAGTGGTGATTTTGGTGAAAGTGTCCTCTATTCTTCCTCTGATAAAACAAGAATGGAACAAGGTAAAAACAAACATTTTTTCATGATGAAATAGAGAGCCTCTTCTTTCATTTGAGCTATTCAGTGTTTTCAGAGACATAGTACAAAATATTCTGTGAAATATGATTCAAAATGGGCAGAAAACACTGTAACAAGGCACTTTCTGTTTTATAAAACAGCTGGCAGTCAATGAGTTAATGGGAAATACATTTTGTGTAACCTGCACGTCTCCTGATGCGGTGCAAAAATTATGCACTGTGCGAGTGTATGACTTTAAGGTTGAGGTTAAGGTTTTCCTGTGATTTTAAAATTACTACATCCCAGATCCCACCTATAATGTTTTTCCTTGAGATTCCTCCATTGCAAACACAGACCTTTGGGTTATTAATCATAAATATTGCAATAATATGGCAGCAGAGCAATAAAATCCTCTTTATCACATGGTCCGATCCCGTTTTATGTTTTTCAGGATTTCTATCCGATGTTACCAGTTTTAATACATCCGACTCCTTCCAGGGAAATACACGACCATCTCAGCATCTTTGTTCTTTGTGGCAGAGAAGGAACATTTTAGCATGTTGTTTCAGTGGTTTGGGTCATTGTTGGATGATTAGATGTGACATTACAGTGACTATCTGCACTCATGTACATCTGTCCCTGGGCTACACTTTTACTCCATCACTCCTTGTTGAATTGCTGGTAGTGTTTTTGTGAGCAGATCTACTTTGTTCCCCTGTCCAAAAAAATATTTAATCATGCAGTTCGACTGTAAGGTGCCATTTTAGCATGAAGTGTGGAGGTACTGGAAGAAAGTATTGCAGGTGCAATGTTGATCCAGTGATGCTATTGTAAAAGAATTTCAAGGTCAGACAACAGATATAAGATGCATTTGGTAGAGGTGATGAGGTTTGGAGAGTGGGATACGATGCAGTTGCATACATCAGAATCAGAAACAAGTTTAATACCTTGGTGCATGACATATAACATATAATCACAGCGTAGAGATAAGAACCAAAAGATAATTAAGAGTCTGCTTTTTCTGCCAAAAAATGAGCCTACTAGCCAAGGCTTGCTAATTAACAGAATTAACCTTATTAACCCCCACCACCACACTAAGCTAAGCTAACCAGCTGCTAACTGTAGCTTCATATAGTATGTTACTCAAAATATGGAGCTATGCCGAAGTGAATCATATTATTCTTTCAAAACTGCCCACATCATGCACATTCTTGCCTTCGTGGATGTAAAAGTAATATACAAAATAAATGACAGCAATCCTATAAAGTTCTGTTCTCAAACTTCCTCTTTCTTAAAGCGTCCCTGTACAACACCAAAGACAGACAGTCGTTAGTCCAGTCACGTCCTTTACGTCCTATACCTGCATGACCCACAGCTCACAATAACCCTGTAGTGTCTCCGAGCCTCTCCTCTGGTCTTGGCCTCACTGAGAAGCACAGGGCTTTTCTGACCACAACAAGCTCATTATACAGTGATCGGCCCGTTCGGTGTTCTGCAGAGTGGACAGGGAACTAACGGAGCACCTGGCTGTACGTGAGGGGCATTCATGCTCACTTTCTCTCTGGGTTTATGAAACCTTAATGAACCTGTTTTTTCCCCCGTCTGCTTTCACATTCTGTGATGTGTCCACGCCACTACCCTCCAAGATCGATTCAAGGCATTCTGGGGAAAAAAAGCATTTCTCTGCCGACCTGTGGCTCTGACCCACAGAGGGATCACAGAGGGTTTTTTCACTAGAAGCCGGAGGACTTCTTTTTCAATGATAGAAAAAAATAAATGTTTTTTGCCTTTTTTAAAGAAACACTTGGTTGTTTATAACCTTGTTAAAAGTTTCACCTCCATGCTGGGGGCTCCTTTTGAAATGTCTTCACTGTGACTGTGTTTAAACAGAGATATATTGTCTTCATCATTACGATGACAAAGCGTTGTTTTTATAATGCTGCTCAGTGAGAAGAAAGCTCGTTTTGCTGTTTGCAACATTTCTTATTTCTTTAGAAATATAAACAAACTTCTTCCATGACCAGAATTCATCATTCATCATTGTTCTGCCAGAGGAGATGTTTTAGTGTCCTTCCTTTTTGTTCTGTGTAGACATGCATTGATTTTTAGATTTTTGTCTCCATCGACATGACAAATTTGATTCAACAGAACTCTGGCATGGTATAGGCCATGTTTTTTTAATGGAAATTTAGTCACATTAGCCGTGACCATCAGAAACAGACGAATAGAAAGCACCATGTTTTGGAAGCATTTTGGAGTTTGAAAAGAGAAACCAAAATAAAGAGAGAGGACGTGCCTGCCAACCGAGGCAGATGTATTGACATAACTAAAAGGCTGTTTGATGAATCCTCTGTTGCTGCCAGCAATCTTCAGCAAGGCCATATTGGACATGTCGGTGTTCACAGTAGAGATCCACCTGGTTCAATACAGACTAAACACTGTAGAATTTGTAACACAGGTATCCGAAACAAAAAACAGCAAGCACACCTGCAGCATTCACTGTGCCGCCAATCATTTTCAACAGGGCAGTACATGGTCCTCTGGAGGAATTAATGAAGGACGGACCGACTGAACCAAATGAGAATTAATTCCACCGCTGCTGAACGACATGAAGTTCTGAGTGCTGAAAACATGCAGTTTCAAAGCTGTGATGGAAAGGATTTTGAGGATATGCTTTCACGTTGTAAAACCAGCGTCCAAATCACAATTTTCTATTTAGTCCTCCAGCAACAAACTCAACAAAGAAATATATCATCCCATCTGTGCTGTCTTTCTGGCCAACTGAAAAATTTTTCTTTCTTTTACGTGTCTTTTAGTCTCCAACAACTCCTAAAACGTAATCTATCTGATATACCTGAATCAAAGGGAAAGTCCATATTAAGATGCCTCCTGAGTGGGAAAAGCACTCCCTCCTCAGTAAAGAAACACAACACACTACTCGACAAACTTTTGGATTGGTGGTGTATTTTGTATTCATTATCAGAATCAGTAGTTTAGTTGACAGATTTGTTTTAGATGCATTTTTTGGGATTATATCTTTTTTGTATGTATGTCTTTTTTTAAAATATTTGTTTCTTTGAAAGGATCCCTGTTAGCTGAAGCCAATGGTAGCAGCTGGTCTTCCTGGGGTCTGAAATCTGTGAATCTGAATCTAGTATGTCATAATAATATAATACATCACATTTGTGTTGCACTATGGTAATCTCATATTCACCTCTGTGTGTTAAATTAAGAAATGGTCACTCAAATTCTGCCTACATGCATTCATTGTGAATTTATTTACATTGTCTATGATTAATTAGCCTCAAGGGCCATTATCAGGAAACAATAAAGCATCATACATGATCGTACCAGCACTGGACTATTGATCAGCTGCTTAAGTAATGAATTCATATATGACATTTGAATGAGCAGTCACCATAGGATTGAAGAGGGCAGCTATTCCAATGATTGACGGCAGGATAAGGATAAGGTGTTTTTGAGGCATTTGATTTCAGGTGAGGTATCATGACTTCTCATTTGATCACCTGCTGTTCGAGCGAAATGTCTGTGAAAGTCACCTCACTGTAATTTGACTAAACACTCAGGTTTGAGGGCTCAAATTGAACTGCGGTCTTCAAGGTTTTCTTTACAACCCCTCCTCACTGTGTGACTCCCTCTTAAGACTCACAACTTCTCACAGGACCCTGTTGTTTGCAACTCATTGAAAATCTGGCTGCAATCCCAAAAGCATTATGGCTTGAATGGCCCCTCGACATTAGCCCCGATTGTTAAGGAACATCTATTTTTGCCCTCCCTGTCAGGTCCGACATTTAAAATCTGGCAAAACAAGTGCCTGCTGCTTTTAAGGAACTATCAAGAGTACATTTTTACTGATTTTGCAGAACTTGCAGCTAGGCTTGAAGTACCTCGCTCCTTACTTTTTCTGTTTTCTTCAAACCAGGCACTTTGTCCAAACCACCTACCCTCATATCCCTAACCACCTATCCAGGTCTCTCATTGACTCTTTGCTCTCCCTCAACTCTGTGATTTATAACTGCATTGATTCCCTCAACCCTAACCAGATGACTCACCTGAAACAAACCCGGGAGCAGGAGATAGGAGTACCAATATCACACAACAGGTGAAACCAAATCAATTCTTTGAGACTCATATGTACGTCTTGTTGAGACTCAACAGAACGCTTGATTGTCATAAACGTATATAAATGTCTTTCCTTTTTTCAGCAGCAGGCACAAGAGGGCGCTCTCGCACAGTCTGTGACAGAGTCATGTATTAGAGAGAGTAGTCACTTGTTTTGTGGTCGCCATGTTTAAGAGACAACAGCAATCAAACCATTGTTATCAACAAGTCGAGTGCGACAGTTTACAAGAGAGAAATATATATATATCTCCGTAATGCCATCACTTCTCGAAACAAAATGCCGTGTTGTGCAGCTCGGACATGGTAAAAGGTTGCATTATTCTCCTCTGGACCATATGAGGAGGAAATTGTGTGAGCAGACGGTCAGAAGGATCATCTGGAAGCTTACTTTCTCACTTACTTTTACCGTAATATTCAAGATCTATTTTAATGGCTCTCCCCTGATTTCACAGCTGTAATTTAAATATAATTTTTCCGCTTGGAGGATCTGGGAGTCTTATTTAAATGTACAAATTATTGTGTTCTGCTAGGATTTGAATGCAAACATTCAGAATGTGTTACATGCTATAGTGTAAGAAGTAACCAAAGATATTAATAGATTGCCTAATACCACATGGATATTTTTACCGTAATATTAAAGATCCAAATTATTGGATTTCACTTGCACTTTTGCATATATTCTATTAAGTTATTTTTATATCACTAATGTCTGATTTGTTTTTTTATGAAAGAGAAAACAACTCTTGAATTGATAAACAAACTCATACTACGTGTGTCTGGTCTTTTTACCCTTGGGCATAGTCATCAGTCAGAAATTTAACAATAGACACAGTCTGATCATCATAGCTAAGTAGGCTGAGGGAATGGTTAATTTGACGTTTAGGAGAAATATTAGTAGATTAAATAACCAAGAAGTTGTCATTTTTAGCCAGTAGCTCAATAAGTAGCTTAATCGTAGGCTACACAGTGACTGCTATCGGAGAAGGTAAGGTAACCGCGGCTCCACTGATTAGGTGATTTAGGCATAGCATTTTAGGCAAAAGCATTCATATTTTAACAAAGTATGAGATGATAATTTGTTGCAACATCCCATCTTTGTTCCATTGGCTGAACTCTCTGACTTTTTTCTTAAAGATGGCACTCATGATTTCGGTTGTCGCAACTCTCTCTATATATGGCGCTGACCTGTGAGTAATACTGGGGCTTCTGGGAGATGTAGTCAGGACGTAAAGAGACGGTATACACCACAGAGATCAAAACAGGAAGTGGAGACAATCACGATTGGAGAGCAAAACATAATCTGGACAAAAAGTGGTGGTGAAAGTGGCCTCTACTCTCCTCCAGATAAAACAAGAATGGAACAAAGTAATTTGACCAAGTGTCGAGTGCTGGCCTTTTCAGCTTTATTGGGCAGATGCCTTGTTTAAATGAAGCATGTTCTTCCCCCTTCACACAGTAGCTGGCTTAGGGAGGTTTAACTCATATCAGACTTGAGAAGATTAGATTTGCACATGTGAGTTCTGATACTGCTTTCAGTGAAACCTGGCTGCCCTTCATGGAGTATTTAGGTGGGAAGGGATAATGTAAGGGCTTTAATTTGGGCTTTGATCACAGAAACTGTTCTGACTTAGTTTAAGCCTGTTGTTTTTCTTTCAACACACACTATCTGAGACAAACTCTCCACTACATCTTCACTTGAACATCTGATGCATTCTGTGTGTCAACTATCAATGTTCATAAATGAAATATCTACATGTAATAAAAAAAGATTTAGTGGAACAAATGCTATTCTCTACTGGGAACAGTGAGAGTTTATGATGAACTGTCTTCTGTTCATTCTGTTCGTAATGTAAGACCAGTCTAGGAGTTCTGATCTGGACAATTTGTAATTTCCTCAGTACAGTGTTTGATGCACAGAGATACAGATGTGAACATGTGAAGGTACAGACGGTGTGCTGAGGGTACTATAAATTACACAAAAATATGAATAGATTAGGTTTAAAGGAGCACTGTGGTACCTAGAGGTGAAGCTGGAGATTGCAGCCAACTGTTGATTTGCAATTTCAGACATGTTGAAGCTCACTGCAGTAGATCTCATCATCTTCCTTGGTTTCAGAAACAACAATCAAAAAAATAAAAATAACCCATCAGGTTTTGAGAGCTCTTAAGTCAGGTAATTTGTGAAGTGGAAAGCAACAACATCAAAGACGCTGCAATAAAACATGAAATCTTCAATCAAGACAGATGGATTGGATGGTATTGAATCAGAGACTGTGTGTTGTGATGCTTTACATGTGAAGCACCACTATCAGGCCTAATTTTCCATAACAAATATCAAAACCTCTTGAGCAGATTTCTGCCATCAAATACAGCATGTTCTTTGCTCAGTCCTGCACCTCAGGCTAAGATGTTAAAGCTGCATTAACTGATATTGTTTGGCACTGAGGGACAACAAGCTGCAAACATAACATTGACATTGTTATCCCATTGCACAGTTGTTATGGTGACTGTGTTCACAGTGTTTTTTTTTCTTGTGGTTATTTACGCATGCAGCAGACATAAAGCAACATTAGCATTAATTAAATGGCAGCAAATCAGTATGAGGTCGCTCTCCCTCTCTGTGTTGTAATCTAAGCTGCTCAGTGCTTTGTTGACATAGTGGGACTGGCTTTGCAAGCCTTTAGTGCATGTGAGTGAGTCCCATTGGCTAGCTGATGGCTACTGGTCTCATGCAGGAGTTACAGTTGATAATGTCGGCCAAGAGTCAAAGGAAATTCTACCAATCCCATATTCAGCATGTTTAACTCATTGAGTGCCAGCCCTTTTATAAAACTGAAAATGCCTTTTGCCAGCATTTTTTGGCCATTTTGAGTCATCTTTCATGACCCACAGGATATTATTTGCTCTGACTCTGAAAACACTGAATAGCTCAAATGAAAGAAGAGACTCTATTAAATCATGAAAAAACATTTTTTTTTTAATCTTGTTCGATTCTTGTTTTATAGCGTAGAGCTACTTTCACCAAAATCACTTTTTGTCCAGAATCCATCCATTTTGCTCTTTAATCTCAATCGTCTCCACTTCCTGCTTCGATCTCTGTGGCGTATACCATCTCCTTATGTCCTGACTACATCTCCCAGAAGCCCCAACATTACTCACAGGCTGTGTGAGAGCGCCTTCTTGTGCCTGCCGAAAAATATTTTGACGTATATATACGTTTATGGTACTGAAGCATTGGAATTTAAATGACATATAAATACGTCAGTGGCACTCAAATAGTTAAGTTGACCTCATGTTTCTGGCCAACTGATGAAAATTCTTGCTCTGATTTTAGCTCGGGCGGCACGGTGGTGTAGTGGTTAGCACTGTTGCCTCACAACAAGAAGGTACCAGGTTTGATTCCCGGCCCGTGGTCTTTCTCTGTGGAGTTTGCATGTTCTCCCCGTGTCTGTGTGGGTTCTCTCTGGTACTCCGCCTTCCTCCCACCATCCAAAAACATGCATGGGGATTAGGTTAATTGGCTAATTTAAATTGACCGTAGGTGTGAATGTGAGTGTGACTGGTTGTCTGTCTCTGTGTGCCCTGCGATGAGGTGGCGACTTGTCCAGGGTGTATCCTGCCTTCTGCCCTAAGACAGCTGGGATAGGCTCCAGCCCCCCTGCGAGCCTATGAGGATAAGCGGTAGATAATGGATGGATGGATGGATGGATGGATGGATGATTTTAGCTCAGTTTTGGTCTCTACCATCCTGAAGGACATATCTGGAAATAACCTCACATAATTTGTCATTGCAGACGATGCCACCAGCCTGGCAGGTAGTGAGTTTAGTTTTTCAATGAAAACAGCTGCTAAAAAAAAACTGATGAGAGCAATGAGAGTGACCTGAAGAGCAAAGTTTTGGGTAAAACGAAGCAATCAGCTTTTGTTTGGTTTATGTGCTGTCTTGGGATTTATAACAGATCAGCTCATTAACTACCTTCACACAAAAAATGCCGTTTTGTAGTTTTTGTCTGATGTATTGACTTTCAAGATTTCTGACCTTGACTGATGTTTCCATTGCATTCTTACTGTAGTCTACTATTGTGCACCACAGGCTATTTTTCCTTCATCTAAAATCCAAACAGTGCCTTCCATCTCATCTTCTTTTCAACCATGGCAAGAAATCATTTTGCTACGTGTGATTTTATGAGTTTTACAGGAAAATTCAATCCAGGATTGCCTCCCTCTCCTGTGGAATAGACGAGGGCTGCCTCTGCCTTGGTTAGCGGTGCAAAACAACAAGAGCTCAGAGAATTACAAGATGCAACATGGCATATGATTACATCTTTCAGCCGGCAATCAAGCTGTAACAGCATCAGTGTTGAATATGTAGCTGGGCGCTGGCACGGTGCATTTGTGTGGATGACAACACCTGTCTAGAGAAGAGTAGCAGATGTGAATTCAGAATTGTTTTCTTTGTGAGACATTTAGAAACATTCAAGCATTAAAAAGCGACTGTTATTTGATGAACACGGCCCGGGGAGATAAAGAGCCTCTTCATAGTGGGGAGGCATGTCAGGATTTAAATAAAAGACCAATAAAACACTCGGCAGAGGGAGAAGGGGACAGTGGAGCAGAAAGAGCACATAACGAGCAGCAGATGAAGCAATGAGGCTAGCAACGGGCAAAACAGTAAAAAGACATCCGCAGCACAAAAAGCAGAATAAAAAGAGTAGCAGAGGACTGCTGCTTCCACAAATACAAATAAGCTGAGAGGCCACTCACACCTGAGGGAGAAACATGTTTGTTTATGACAGATGGAGAGCAGCAGGAGCAAACACAGTCAGAACACGGCGAAGCAAACACAAAAGTAGCAACGCATTAATCACTAATTACAGCTGTGCAACATTTGCAACAGTCCACAATTAAAGCAGCTTTTGCCAGGTTTTCTGGCTGCTGATTTGTGAACAATGTGAACATCTTTTTTCCTCCTTCCCTGAGCCTATTTGTGCAGTGCATCAGTGTCAGAGCTGTGGTTGTAATGTGACGGTAGAACAGTCATATTAATTTCCCCAGTGAACAACATCTATTCACTCATGTCTGTTCTCTCATATAACGAATATGAATTGCTCTAAAAATTAGTTTCTCTGCTTCCGCTCTTCATTTGTTTTCCATTTCTTTCCCAGTTTTGGATCAGAGGAATATTTTTAAATGAGTTTTTTATACTTTCTCTGATTGTCATATGTGACTTGTCTTGTTGCTGATGCAGGAATCCATCCTTTGTTGTGCATTTCAATCCAGTGCTGTACATGCACTTTATTGGGGCAGATCTGAAAATTTAAAAAAAAAAAATTGTTTCAAAAGACAGTGGGTCACAGCAGTAAACAACAGCAGATCCCTTTAATTTCCAGTCTTCATCCATCAATTCTGTCAGCAGGGACGCCAAAAGCTAAAAGATTATATCTGGCCAAAAGTTGTCCTGATGCATTTCAGTGTAAAGCCACTTGTTATTATAATGTAGTAAGACCAGAAAAATATAATGTAAATGTTAATAATTTTAATAATTCACAGCTTCTTGTTTGGATTGTGATGACCACTGTAGTGTCATCTTGGGTTTGTTGTATTCAAGTACTAATAAAAGACAGTTCACCTCAAAATATATTATTATTTACAAACATTAATGTAAGTCTACGGAGTCCAGTGGCATCAAGTGATGGACCTGGAGGCTGTAATTTCTGTTTATCTACTATGAAAATGGCTCTTAAACCCAACACACTTCCTGAAGGTTTATTAAACTCAAGTAGTTATGGAGTTAGCAAACAATTAGCTCCTTTTAAGCTAATTAGCCAAGAATGCTCACGTTTCAGACAAGATAAACACTCTGTTGACCTCATTCCTTACACTTTCCTATAATCATATTTTGGTCAACTGGCTGGTTGCTGTGAACTGTATTTGGACGTTGGCTGTCCAGTGAAGGGGGTTGGTGAAAGGTCATTTCAGATTGTTGTACTTGTCACTCAAAATGGATGAAAGCTGGAGCACAATGTTGAAAGATAATGAGATCAAAGACCATCTTCCCACATTACCTTCCTCTCAAACCAATGAGCTGTTTTAATTGAGCCGCTCCAATGCTTCTGGCCAGTCTCTCCAGATAGTGAGATATCAACTGCCAACCCTCCCCTGCCTCTCTGAGTTCCTGCCTGGCACAGTTGCATAATGAAAGCTGCTATCTTAGCCAAGTGGAGCAGATACCGACCCCCTGTTGTCTTTGCATTAATTAATTGTACTAAATGCCAGTAGCTGCTAGCGAGGGTGCAGGCCATTAAAGGCAGCAATCATTTAACAGGTCATGATTTTGATAAGGGCAATTAGCCCACAAGCTGCTGCAGAAAATCAATGGGCAAAGAAAGAGACAGCCTCTCAGAAATTCCCAGGACTGAGTGTTATTTTGAGAGTGAGGAGGAGAGGAGGAAGGAAGAGCACAACAAGACACCGGCGAACCCTGAGGCGTCGTCATCTCCCAGCAAGCTTTGAAAAATAAGGCAAAAAAAGTGAACAAAACCTCGTTATGCAAAACAGGAAATCAAATTGTCATAAAGCTGTTGATGGATGATAAAGTCAGAGATGAAAACTGTAACTCAGTAAGTTTAACTCAGGTGCGAGAAGTTTCCGTCCAACTTTTTTTATTTAATGAAAGCCCAGTTTTCATCCAACTCCAATCATGGGTGCACTTTCATTTGTTCCAAATAATCTGATGCTTTCGGGGGCCATTATTCAAACACAATAAAACCCTGCAAAGCTGAATGTCAAAGTGTTATTAATTCATTTTTGTCTTTACATAACGACAGTCATTTCCGGAAGAGCCCTGACGTGTCAATAAAGGGCTTTACCTCTCCTGTCCTTTGAATATTCATCTCCATTCCTCTGATTATGTGCTCACTGGCAGGTTTGGTTCTTGTGCGTATGAGTGATGCTGAGGGCAGATAAAGCATCCTGTGGTAATGAAACACTCTTCAGCTGACAAATGGAAGTCCTCACAGCTCAGGCTTTATTAGGTTTAGCCCTCTTTAAATGTCTCCTCTGTGGCTTTGATAAAACTTTACTCTCAGCTCTGAGGTGCACACAGCGCAGACAATATTGAGGAGCATAACTTTACTCGTTCTGCAGGTGGAGACGGGCTGTCGCTGTCTATCAGGTCAAAACCTCTCATCTAAGCTTTTTTCTCTCACAGCCAGGGAGAACAGCTATGTGTTTGTATTGATGTATGGCTGAAAATTTACTTTGACATTTAAAGTCTCCTTCCCAGAAGCCAGAATATCGACATGCTGCTTCTGACACCACATCCGTCAGCTACGCCGTGACGTACAGTAGTAAAAAGATGACAAAAAAGACTGAGTTTGTTGCATGTCACAGGCCCAGAGGTCATGAACAATTTATCAGCACAGAAGTGACCGGAATATAAAGGAAAAAGCCAAAAGGTTCTCATAGGAGTAGCACAGTCATTGCGAGATAATGTCTTTGGGGGATTTTTTATTGTTGACATTTTGAAATTTTGTGGGATATTCTTCTTCAGCAGATTGTGGGAAAAGACTTTTATTGCCCTTTGGTTTCCATACAGTGCCTTTGTAAGCATTCCTCATTGAAACCAAAGTGATAGCTCTGCTTCATGGCTTCAGAAATGACCTCTGTACTTTCCACTCAAGTCATAAAAATAAAAATTAAATACAGAATGTCTTTATCTAGTGCTTTTCTTCTGTAAAGGCCATTAACAACACACAATAGTTTACTGTAGTGATGAGCTGATGAACTGTAAAAGCATCCCAGTGTAAGTTGTGTTCCAGTCATGCAATTTGATCTTTGCTGTTATGTTTTTTTTACACTGTACCCAATTTGAAAGAGATAAAAGTTGATTTTGAGAATTTATTATACATCATAATTTCTTTGCAAAAAAATAAAACATAATGGGTTTCACACACAAGTGGACTGGACATAGCAAATTATCAATAACATACACATTTATAATTATAGCAGATATTGGAAAGCTAATAAATAAATATGCTTAACTGATATAATGCTAATAGCTCTTCGAGTGCCAGCCGTTTTATTAAACGGAAAGTGCCTTGTGCCAGCATTTCTGGAAATTTTGAGTCATTTTTTAAGACCCACGGAATATTTTGTACAATGACACTGAAAACACAGAATAGCTCAAATGAAATAAAAGAGACTCTCTATTTTATCATGATAAAAGTGATGTTTTTATTTGTTCCATTCTTGTTTTATCAGAGGTAGAGTAGAGGCCACTTTCACCAAAATCACCACTTTTTGTCCAGAATCTCTTTGTTTTGCTCTCTAATCTTGATCGTCTTCACTTCCTGCTTTAATCTCTGTGGCGTATACTGTTGCTTTATGTCCTGACTACAAATCCCAGAAGCCCCAGTATTACTCACAGGCTGTGTGAGAGTGCTCTTTTGTCCCTGCTATTGAAAAACCACTTTGACTATACGTCTATGGCATGTCAAGCATTGGATTTTAAATGATGTATAAATATGGCACTCAAAGAGGTAACAAAAAAGCCCAAACATATGAAACAGAAATGAAAAGAAGTTTCTGAGGTCGGTCTGTAATTATTAAGATAAGATTATTTTGGAGGAGATAATCTGACTATGAAGTTGCTGTTTACTATTCAGCTACATTCAGTGAAACCCACATTATTCACATATATCCATATAAATGACTGTACAACCATCCTGCGACCTGTCCTCTTGATGCTTTGTTTGTCCACCTCCACCTGTGTGGTTTTGCCTTTATGCATTATAAAAAGACATAGCACACTTTTTCTGACCAAAGTCTAATGGATGTACAACAACAAGCCATAAAAGCAAATCTGGAGTGTCCAAACCAAACCTGTCACCTATCAAGTCATAACCATCAGCACACAAAGACCGACCTCACTTAATTTCCATCGTCGTTGTTTGATGTTTATGAACTGATGACAGGAAAGATGACTCATAATAAAGGGCACAGAGAGGTTTTATCACCATAGGTCTACACTCATGACCAGTTTGTGATGTTTGATTTGTTTCAGTGTGACCTCATGTGTGTCTATCGTTTCTATGAGCCTGTTGTTTCCAGTGCAGGCTAGGAGGATGGACATATGACAGAATTAACTGTGAACCAGCTGTGATTGTAGCTGTTTGCACACCCTTTTCTATGTAATGAAAGAACCTTTCTTAGATTCCACTGTTTTTTGGCTGAAGGGGATCAAACCTGTGACCTATAACACGTCTGAATAATTTTGGGAAACAGTAAATACTGAAAGCCATGTATCTTTAATTTCACTGACCACCATACCCAGATGTTTTCTGTTGATATTTTAGCTCTATGAAACCAATATCTGAAATGGATAGGTATTCACCAACGAAACCAAACAAAAATGTCTCACGGTCTGTCATTTTTCGTCACTTCAAATCAAATCAAATCAATCAATCAAATCAAAAGCCTTTATTGTCATTATATGACGACGCATACAACGAAATTAGGAGCGCTGCTCCACATGGTGCTCAGTGAAATGTAACAAATGTAAGAAAGATAGTCTTAAAAATAGAATAGAAAAGACATAAATAAAGTTGTAAGAAATAAAACACTATTTACAGCAGTAAGGCACACTTCTCGTCACTTGTCCTTTAGAGTTGCTTTGGCTGTTTAGATTTGTACTTGGCAGACTCACTTCCTGTTTTTAACCCCAGAAGCAGTATTACACACATGTTGCCCTTCAGGCTGCTCTGCTGCTTTTTCTGGTTGTTATAGACAGTTGGTTGTTCAGCAGTGATTAAATACAATTTTCAAAATGTTATCTTTTGTTGAGTTTTATTATTTTGTTCTTTTTGAATCCTGCACCTCCTGTATGAAAAAAAACTAATGCTAATAAAAATGAGCAAATCTGCTCTAAAAACTAATTAAAACTGAATTTTAAAAAAAAGTCAAAACAAAAATAAAACTACAGTGAAAAATCCAAAACTATTATAACCTTGATACTCATCAGTATCTCTGATCAAGCTAGCTTAATGCAGACAAAACAGTGCAAAAAATTCCTTTAGCATTCCTCATTATTTTAAGTTGGCTTTATTGTAGCACGTATACAATAGTTTATTAATAATAATTAATTAGTACTTAATTAATTTGCATCATTAGCCACAAAAAGTGTCTTTATTAAGCAACTATACATTTGATACGAGCCAAATTCATGTAATTAAATGTAGAACAGAAATCATTTGATGGAGACTTGTCCAGGGTTTACCCTTTCGTCCTAAGACAGTTGGGATAGGCTCCAGCCCCCCGTCACCCTATGAGGATAAGCGGTAGAAAATGGATGGATGGATGGATGGAAATCATTTGAAGTAGGATATATAATCAATATGTACTGTATATATTAACTCTTTGGGTGCCATTGACATATTTCGGCGTCATTTAAAATCCGATGCTTGAGTGCCATTGACGTAATCATACATCACAATGGGTTTTTGGCAGCAGGTTGCGGATTGCAGTCTCCCGCAGCCTGTAAGTAATATTGGGGCTTCTGGGATTTGTAGTCGGAGCATAAAGAGACGGTATACGCCACAGAGATCAAAGCAGGAAGTGGAGACGATCGAGATTAGAGAGCAAAACAGAGATATTCTGAACAAAAAGTGGTGATTTTGGTGAAAGTTTCCTCTACTCTACCTCTGATAAAACAAGAATGGAACAAGGTAAAAACAAACATTTTTTTCATGATGAAATAGAGAGTCTCTTCTTTCATTTGAACTATTCAGTGTTTTCAGAGACATAGTACAAAATATTCCGTGGAAAAAAACACTGGCACAAGACACTTTCTGTTTTAGAAAATGGCTGGCACTCAATGAGTAAAAATAAATAAAATCCGATACGTAATGATCATGAATGCTGAACATCATGAACTCTTGAATTAGGATACTGAGGGATGAAGAAGAAGTGAATCACTGATGCTCCTACTTTCTGCAGCTGCTCAGTAAACAGTGGTGTGAGAGACGGGGCTATACTGGGCTGCTCAGGCTCCCAGCGGCTTCCCGGGGGGGGGATGCTGCTCGGCGTAGCAGGTGGTCTTTGCCAACGTGCCCGCTAAAACAAAGACAGAAAAGTGCTATGATTCAATACCTACACAATCAGCATGGTAATTAATTGTGTTAATCTCCTTTTCCAGGCCTTGTGTAATTGTTCGAAAACAACAGTGCTGTCTGACAATGTGTTGAGTCACCACAGGAAAATGCCTCGACAAGAAACACTGAATACAACAACAGCTTTATTTAGCTGCCTGCCTTGGGTTATATAGAATAGAGTACAAAGCAATAGGAAATCTGTTCATTTTCTTTTCTAAAGAAAATATGTGGCACTGAAGCATATTAAAATGTGTGCATGCTTCACAACTCTTAACAAATATTTGTTGACGCAGCATAGCAAAAGCTTTCTTTTGGGATAAACAAAAGATAAACAAGAGCTGCGTTCAGAGTAAAGAACATCACAGGGAAAAATCTTGTTACTTTTCTTTGTTACATCGTCAAAGCATCCAAACCTTTCAAAAACACAACAGTCTGTGTAAAGTTTTAGGAGGATCGGTTCTCTCAAACTGCGCATCATTACAACTTTTCCATTTAGGAGTAAAAAGCCTGGGAGTGATTCATGTGGGTGCTGCTTTATATTTATATATATATAAAACAAGGTGTGTTATTAGCATCACCTCTGTGCACTTTGAGGAGATTGAGTAGAAGGGAGAGGAGGCTGCTAATGCTGGGAGCAAGCACTAACCAGGAAAGAATCTCCCATTGGGAGGGATGAATGAGGCACAATGCATCAAGTGGCAAGCGGATATTGCAGAGGCCAAAGCGTCGTATGATGAAACCATTTCTGCAAATGAGATATTTAGTCATCTTTGGGAGAAACACAGAAGAGAGCAGAGAGGGAGGGGGCTGGGATAACGTGGCTTCACAGTACAGAGCAGACGGTGTTTAACGATAATGTTGAACAGAACAGACCCTGGGGTTTGGGTCGCACTAAACACGCCGTGTGTTCGAGGCCTAAAGACCCTGTAATCATGACCAACAAATCACTACCATTAATACAAATAAAGACTCCATTTTCTCAGTGTTTGGAGTGCTATATTATGGCAATTTTTTCCCAGCATATTTCAGACAAATCATAGAGTTGAGTACTGTCACACAAACCTTCTGTTTAGCATAAATGTTAATATCTGTGAGTTTGTGCAGAGTTCAGGGTGGAAGGATGGATCAGTAAAACCTTGACGAGTCCGACCCGTGTGAGTCAGAGTCATGACTCACATCCATCTCCACCCAGTTGCCTGCATTGTGCCTCTAGCTCAACTAGAGGAGGATGCTTCTTTTGACGTGGCAGTGTTGGAGGTGGTCACATGACTGCTGGACTCTGGAAGCAAAAACAGGTGTGCTAATTGGGTGGCTGACACAGGTGCATTGAGTTCATTGACTGTTTGCACTTCGATAGAGGAGGTTCCCTTTGTTCTCTGTTCCTGAGAGCATGCAGTGACAAGTTTGTGCCATTTTATTTATATTCCAAGTCATGTTTACTTTGTCATTGTAAAATTATACATCTAATCCTTCTAGATAACCCTGACATTTTTATGGTTTATTATGTTGACGTTCCACCTTGAGTCAGATTCACAGATTTTCTGCCTTTCACATGGAACATGCTGATGGCTCTTCTTCCTGTGCTCATCAATTAAGTTAAGTCCATTATAAAAATGCCCTTTTACTGTCGCTATTACTATTTTCACATCCTTTCACGTACTTATTGGTATCCTTGAAATGGAAGTGAAATTGAAAGTGCACATTGCATAAATATTCAATTCACTACTTCAGTGATTTTCTTAACAAACTGAAGTCCTGGAGGTAAAACAGCACTAATACAATTAGGCAAAAGCTACACTTCAGGATGAAATAAAAAAAAAACAAAAAACAAGATAATACAGATACAAGCAGTAAAAACAACAAATGCTGAGTGAAAGATTTTCTATCAAACAGGTCTATTGAATCAGATGATTTAGGAGATTTATATGTGGAAATAACTCTCTGGATGTAAAGAAAGGACCAACAATAACCACACATCTTTGAAACAAACAAGCAAATGGTTTCTGTCAGTGAGCAGCTCAGCTCCTGTCTGTCATTCACTCAAATCCCTTTGTTTTATGAGGGACAGACCTTCCTCTGAGTAAACACTCTAATCTCTCTCCAATCAAATATTGCTGCAGGCCTCATCGGAAGAGAATACCTCCACACGACCAAAAACTACTTTCTCCACACGTTTTTTTGAGTTTTTTTTTCCAGTCACGTCTGTGCCAAAGAAAAAGATTCATTTTCCTGCTTGTTCCTTCTTTTTTGGGCTGTTGTTTTTAACCCTCTTACTGCCTGAGTCCACACAGCTGCAATTATTATTCCACCGCAGCAGATTTAGCTCTTCGAAGCCCAGCAATATTAAGTGCACTGTTTGTGAATGTTCCTGTTTGTGTCGCGTCTCTCCAGCGTCACATGAGAATGATAAGTTTATCATCCCCCTGCAAAATCGCAGTGTAATGGTAGTGTGGGTGCAAGCACCTTTGGGAGGTCCCTGGCATTATGCACAAGGTCCCTGCAATTGAATCCCTGTCTGGTAATAATACTATAATTCCTGTTCACCATAATGTAGCAGCAATTACGTACCTGCTGCTTCATGCACAGTGTTTGTGGTGTGAAGGGACTCCAAAAGTCGCAGGCAGTTCATCTCTTATCTCCAAGCAGCAGTCACATCCCTATGCCTGGTGTCTGGCTTGTTGTTTTCATATTTCTGCAACAAGTTCCCACTTAGTCAAGCGGTCACTAGGGAGGAGAGGTCACCAGATGCAAGAAGAGAAGGAGGAGGAGGAGGAGGGGAGAAGATGTAGATGACATATAATGACAGGAGGGGACGGAAAAACAAAATAAAGAGATTTAAGTGCAAAGAATGGAGAAGAGAACATGAAAGAAAAGTAGAGAGGAGGAATTGGAGAGAAGAGCACAAAAGATAAGGACAGGAAACAGACGAGACGGATGGAAATGGTGGATAAAGGAAATGAGAGCCTTAGAAAAAGAAATAAGAGGAAAAATGATGAAGAAAAGGGGAAATAAATGAGGAGAGGATGTGAAGCGACAAGAAAATGAGAGAGGAGGAGAGAGTTGTATGAGAGGAGGTGAGGAGGAAAGAAACAGTTGAAAAAAAAGGGGAGGATGGGAGGAGGAGGAGGAGGAGTGGCGGGGGTGGGCAGCACCAGAATAAGCTTCACTGTTTATCATTTTAATTCCCCCAGGATGGTTGAAGTCCTGTGAGAACTGACTACTGTGGAGCCCTGGACAGAGGGCAGGAGGCACACAACACACAACACACACAACACACACAACACACACACACACACACGCACACACACACACACACACACACACACAGAGCCACCGTCTCAGCAGGGCGCTAAATGTTTAGGACTGTTCACACAGCTACCTGCCACCTGCTCAGTCAAAATCCATTCTGACAGCAGAGATATTGATAGAAATATGCTCCGCAACAGTTTTATCAAGGTGTTAAGTCATAAGAAATAGATTTTTCTAGCTGTCAGGGCGTTAATGAAGAATAATGATGACTGATAGCCAGAATGTAAACATCCGCTCGCTGGGCTTGATCGACTTGAGCGCCTGGCGAGTTTCTGACATATTTTATGATGGAAGAACAAAGGTTATGAACTGTTTTCCCATGCATCCATAATAAGAGGGCATTCGTTTTGAGCGTCATGTAAATTCTTGACTAATGACAAACTGCTCATAGCTCTTCTTTGATGTGTTTCTACTCCTCCTGGATGCTGCGGGAGATTGATGTCTGTATTTCCATTTGATAACTCCCCAACGGCCTGAGTAATTCCCCCAGAAACAAACAAGAAGCCGTGCAACGTGACAAGGAGAGAGTGAGCAACCACGCCAGATGTCGTCCTCCCCGAAGCTCGACCCCCACTTTCTTTTTTTCCGTCTCCTCCCCACTGCTGACTAGCTTCTTCATGCACAATCGAAACACAAATGATTATCCCATCAGTATTCACCGCCAGGCCCGCTGCCATCTACCTCTCTGCTGCCCATGTGTAGCCGTTTCTTTCGGCCTCTTTTTTCACATTTTGCACATCTTTTTCAGCCCACCTCCAAACGCCTCCGCTGAAAGGCTGGATAAATTAAAACATGAAAGGATGACATAAATTAAAACCTAAGTTTCACATGAAATCTGCACCAATATTATGTCGGGTATTTCGGAGAATTCTCAAAATATATCCAGTGGAAAAGGCAGATGGAGGAGAGGTTAAAGGAGTAATGCACCGTGGGCCTTCTGTGTTGATCTGGAAAGCTCAATCTTTTCTTTGTCTAATTACCAAGATCATAATGTGCAGGAGTCTAACACCTACACAAGTTAACACTCACTCACATAGAGGACAGCTGGCTGAATTGATTAACAGTGGCCTGTGAAACTGAGCAAATAACGTGGCTCCCTGCAGACTTGCTCAGAGTCATTTTAAGGCTGACCTTTGTTTGGAAAGGGATGCTATGAATTCATTGGCATAGTTTAAAAGTGTTTCTGCTGAATGCAACCAAAGGCTTCATCGAGGAAAATCTCTCAGATATGGCTGTGCAAATGGTTTAGTGTGAGCTTAAGACTGTTAAGCTGTATAATAATAGGCCCTCTCTTTTTAAACAATGCCTTATGTTCTCTATCACAAATAATAGCCTATTATTTACACAGTACAATGCCGTCTAATGTGCCGCTACAAGTCTGTTATCGCTTCATTTTAAGGAACAATGCCTTCATGGTAGCAAAGTCCAGTCATAGTCGCCACTTTTCTCTTGATCCAACAAAGTAATATTTGTCTCCCACCTGATTTCTTTTGAACAATTATGTTTCAGCTCAAATATTGACAAATGCAAGCTCTCTGGGGAGCATTAAACTCAATTTGTGGGTAAGCGCTCTCCGGGAGGAAAAGGGCTTTTTGTGTTTCATTTTTACGTAATGCAACGTGTGTTTGAAGGTTATGAATGAAAGCAGGTAGTCAAAGTGAGATCTGCTGGCGCTCTGTTTCGACACATTACGATATGCAGCTGTTTTTGTAATTACTTTTTCAATTGTGCCAAATATCCCATGGGTTTCCAAACCCATATTCTCCCAGCCGAGCTACTGTTTAATGTACACACGGTGATTTGCTGGGAACGTTCTAGAGAGGATACCGGTGGTTTTCTTCCATTTGTGTTTGCCAGCCACATAACCCAATTCACCCATAAATATGGGCTATCATGTCCATTTTCCATGCGTAGGTCTCAGACTAATTTACCACTGGCATTGATATGAAAGATGAGCCTTTTGTTTCAGGGAAATAGGATTATTGTCATTGATGGGGAGAGGCTGAATCACATCAGCTTTGACAAAAAGGACTGACTGCTACATGAGAGGATGGCAGTCGGACTGGAGTTCGGCTGCAGTACTGTATATGCAGGAATTAGCAGAGGGAGAGCTTGCAGAGGTTTCAACATCTTGTCATGCAAATCAGGCTTTAGCATATAGATGAGATGGATTTTGTTCCTGCCAAAGTGGTTTGTGTACTCACTTCACTCTCTAAATTTCTCTGTGTGTCTCTTTCGCCCACTCAGTCTCAGACACACACCTGCTGCTCGTGAACCTTTGTCTCTAGTCTCAATTAGCTGTTTGTTTTCACAATATCAACTCATCCCTGGAGTTTACTCGCTTGTCTGTCTCCATGCTTCTGTCTTCCTTTTACACTGTCTCCTGTCTCTCATCATTATACTTATACTTTTACAACTTTTTCCTCCACATATTCAATCATATCCTACACCATTTGGATTCATGCTCACTGGTACACCCCTGACATTTTTCCATGATACAGATCAACAGCCTGTAACACATTTCTTTTCTGTGATTTTGTGATTTCTCAAATTAGGTTTACAGCTCCAATACAGCAGCAGACCAGTTGAACAAACCACAGACGCTTCACTGAATAACTTTACCGCAAATTGACCGAAGCTTGAACACAGAGAAAACTAAAAAAACAAAATAAAACACATAAAGGGTGGTACACACCTAACGATAATCAAGCTGATTTTGCGCCGATGTGATGTGTTAAGAGTCAATTTGTCCCGATAATTTGCTTCGAAACGGGTCGCGGCTGACAATTGTAAATGTTAAACATGTTCAATATTTATGACGAAAAATCTTTATGTGTGTGGGGAAAGCCGATGACTCCTGAGTCACTACTCTGTGAAATGTGACGTGAAACACAACGTAGCCAACCAGCTGACTGAGGAACACGGAAGCAGGCGAAAATAAAAACAGAGGTGACATGTAACTTTTCCTATGGGGGTGTTTGATTTAGTAATTTTAATGCGTCGGTGCTAAGCACAGGATATGAGATGTGGGCAGGGCAGGGGTAGTGGTGGTGGAGGATGATGTTGCCGGTGCTGAATCTGTTCAATCAGCTGGTTGCAGGTATAAACAATGGCCCCATTGCACTGAGCCTGGCACACCGCGCACATGTAAGCCAAACTGATGCGAAAAACGTACTAACACTTAGAAGAGATGTCCACTGTCTTCTCTTTTTATTTGTGTATTTTTTGGTGAGGAATAGCCCGAGGACCACCATCTTTTCCTCTTCTGCATCACATTTATTTACTCCTGTTGTGAGAAGCCCGGTGACGCTGGGGTAGTTGCCATGGGATATTTCTTGCTCGCAGGACAAATTCTAAATCGGCCATGAGACAGTTAATCTTTATGTGTGTGCTGAGAATATTGGAGCACACCACACATGTAACGATCAAAGATGATTTTTTTTAATCTTCATGTGTGGGGACTCTATAGATAAAAAATCTCTTAGGATTTAAAAAATCCTTTATGTGTGTACCCTCCTCAAGACTTAAAGCTATAATCTGTCGTTCTGTTCAGAAGCACTTTTTGTTCTACTGGGTAAAATGGTCCTTCCACCCTGAGAGCAGTCAATACATCATGTGTTCAGAAAAACTAATGAAAACAATTAGACCTCTGTGGCAGCTGCAGGACTGTAAAAACTCTGACCAATCCCTGCCATTCGGTCCAAATGGAAAGAACCAATCAGATGCCTTTATGTCTCGTCCTGCTCACGTCCCCCTCTGTCCCTCCCTCCTCCCCACTGTTGCCAGAAATATCCAGCACACTCCTCTGCAGAAATACAGAGTCAGCAGGAGAATCCCTCAGTGATGGACAAATGATGCATCATGAAGCACTTATGATATTTTATATTTGTAATGGAAATTTACTAAATTTCTTTTTTGTCTATAAACCAAGGGTGCAATCTAGAGGGTTCAAAAAATGCCACAAGTTTCGTGAAGCTTCATTTGTCCATCACTAGAATCCGTTCTGCTAAGCTAAGAGGACAAACCATCGATGGACATTGGTGTAGATACTGAGACACCTGAAGGGACTGAAAAGTGATGCAGAAGTTGCTTTCGTTCTGTTGGACAGGTGATTATTTGTTTAGCTTCAGGAGGAGTTATTATTTTCATGAAATATGTAATGTTTGACAACTTAGCTACTTTTGTAGCACGTATTAGCCCAATGCTAACATTAGCTTCTCTGTGGGTGCCGCTTGTAGAGGTTATAAGATATGACATTTTGACCATATTGCTGAGAGGATGTGCCACTTTCAAATCTTGCTAGCTCTCTAACATGACAGACTATAGCTTTAATGTGAATTATATTACCGGGCTTTGAATTTGAAAGGTTCAGAACTGTGAAATGGTTCACAGTCTTTCACATGACCATACTTAATGAGCCAAAAATTATGGGATACAGTAAAGTGTGTCACAATCACTGGTTTCCCCGGTTTTTTGTTTGTTTGTTTGTTTGTTTTTTTTGTCCCACCATCCTCACTAAGCCAGCATCGTCTGTTGTCTTTTTCTCACCTTGCTGCTCACCATGTGTCGTTCGTACATTACCCAGTGTGTTACCAAGTCAAAGGTCAAAACTCACATTGACATCTATGGTTTAAAATGTCCAACCTCAGCTCACAATGAACAGATTGATTGAGCAACACGTCCTATTGTTACTACAGGAACTGCTCACGTTTTTCATGCTTTCTTTTATCTTCACACTGCTCTCAGGCAGCAGAGGTAGGATCACTGTGGCTGTATGGAGGACAGAATTACAAGACTTTCTCTGGATAAGGATCATAACTTCCACTGCAATAAACACTAGGCCTGGATCGATAGGCATCATAATAAAATGACTGCACATGGGATTTACAACTTTCAAAAAAGTGGAGTTAGTCTTCGGTTACACTTGCAGTTTTGAAACCAAGCTTGAATGATCTTTAAAAGGCTCTACCTGCAACAAAAAAGAACAGTCCTTCAAAATGAAATGCTGGTGTTGTTGACAGACATTTCTCTAATCACCAAAAAGAAGAAAAGAGTGAAAAACCACATGAAAACTAACAGCGTTGTGGAAGCTGGACTTTCTAGGAGATTTTCAAAATATGGCATCTGTTTGCTGTAAAACACCACAGTCCGGTCAGGTCATATATGTGTGCAGTTTACTGACAACGCCTCACATGACTTAAAAGGAACTGAAGGTCAGTTTTTTGTTGTCTGCCACTATTAGGTTGCCTAGATTGGCTTTGAAGAGCTATTGACTGTTTGGTAGTTTAAGATTAACATTTCCAGCACCGTATTTGACTCTTAAAGGTTGTCAGGAGGCATAAACCCATTTAGAATTGCAAATTTTTTATCTAATGACAAATGATAATGATGATAAGCTCTAGTCAAGGCAGTCTGCAAGCACCACACAACACAAGCCTGAAACGATTTTAACATCAATGAACTGCAGTTGTGACCTTTGACCTTACTGTCCAGGGAGTTCTTCTCACATAAAGATTTAAAACTCAATAAATCAGTCAAGCAATGCTAATGTCATTAGGAGCCTAAAACTCACACTGTCAGGTCACAGTCACACAGCACACACACCAATACATAAGCATTTTCAGTACAGTACGCCACATTTCCATTTACTGTGCTGTGTATTTCAGTTTGTTGTGCTCTGTGAGTATAACGTCTCTATTGTTTGTTGTCAGTATCTGGTGATTAGCAGACTTCTCCACCGGGGATGGCGATGAAACAGTGGCATGCTCAGGTATAATTTCCTTCAAAAACGCCCACCGGCCCTGTCCATCAGCACACAAAAGACAGTCATTATAGACACTACAGCAACCCACTTTAGCCTGCCTCATACTGAGTTTGCCTTTCCTGTGTCACCAAACAGATGTTCTCCTCTGCTGTCCGTCACTCGTGGAGAGATGTGGGATCTCCAGCTCAAAGACACTCAATAATAGAGAGAGATCAGCTCTTAGGCGCTTTTATCAGTGATGCGCCAGGTGCTGAAAATGTGCTGTTTATTTAATCTCCCACCTCTGTTACATGCTCTCCTGTAACCATCAACGTATCAGCAGGTTGACTTTTGATTGGCTTTTTAACAGGAAGTTGAACTGAGACAGACAGCATGCAATTAAATAGACCTCCAATATGAAAGCCACGTGTCTCCACTACGGGTGTGAAGCTATATGGACGGCATTGTTCATCACTGTGTACTTGTGTGTAGTGTACTGTATGTGCTGTACTGTATATCCTGCATAACTATATTTAAATGGATTGTCTAGCCTCTCTACATTTTATTATGATAACATGAATATCAAAATAAAGACTAATTAAGTAATTGATTAAACATTTGTAATTAACTGTTATCTAGCATGTTGCTCCAACTCCCCAATTGTTTTTTTTTTGTTTTTTTTTATGCAGGTCAGTGAAGTGTTGAACTCTGCGCTGTCTTTCTCTTCAACTGCCAGCGACTTACCTCGCAGGTCTAATAATCACGTCGTATAATGCCGTGCAGCCTCTGCAAACGATGGGAGCTGATTGCTCTCGATCATAATGAGCTCCTGGAAAATAGATTTGCCTAGACAAATTATTTCCCAGGGAAAAATCCATTGCCCAGCGCTGTTTGGTGTCTCCAATCAGACCTAGTGGCGTGACAGCTAGTCAGCCCGTCCTTAATGAGACTCTGTTTTAAATTATACCTCTGAAACATTTTAAAGAACAAGGAGCCAACAGCCAACTATGAGCTGACTGTTAGAAAATATGATCCCACTTGAATAACATGTTCTCGGGTGGTGTAAAGTATCATGTGGATGACAAATACAGACCACTGTGAAATTGCCGCATTGAAGTCAAACAAATAAAAGTAGGGGGAACAAGAATGAGTCATCGCTAACTCCAGAAATAATCATGCATACTGCAGCCACCTCGAATGGGCGGGTGTCACAGTGAAAAATAAATAAATAAAAAAGATGTACAGGTTGTATCATGTGGGTGCCTCAGTCAACACTCATCGCCACCTACAGTCCACGTGCACCAAGCAGGCACGCCCATCCTCCCACATCTACACACAAAGGGAAACACAGACTGTCCTCTCAAATGTGAGGCAGCCAAGTCAAATGCAACTTCAGCCCCCCTCCACAACAACACCCACATCCCCAAACTACAAATGATTGTTTGTGCTGTATGGTTTCTGTGGCTGCTGACATTTTGTTCCTGTCTCTTTGAATGGTAGCTGCACTTAGCCACCGTGAGACGGATGTGTACTCTAACCTGATGATCCATGCCTTGATTTCCAGAGGCTGGCTGTGTGTGTGTGTGTGTGTGTGTGTGTGCGTGTGTGTGTGTGTGTGTGTGTGTGTTTGTCTTCAACAGCCGGCCTCTTCGGTCTGTCAGCAATCACATCTGCATGTGTGAGGCACAGAGAAGCAAGCAGAGAAGAAAAAGAGGGCAAGATGAGACAGACACATATTTATCTCTGAAAGTCCACTCACCAACCCCCTTTGCTGTTTCACATTTTTAAACCATAGGTTCTGAAAACAGTTGGTGCAATTGTGTCTCCTGTCTATACTTAACTGGATGAGATCACTCCTTAAATCAATTCTAATGGAAGTGAATCATTCTGTGCAAATACACATTGAAGATTAGGTTTCATCACTCTGAGTTAGTCAAGTGACTAGCCTCTGAAGTTGAAGTTGCTCTCCTATCCTGGTGCCTCAGCCAGGGTCAGACTGAGAATTATAGTCGATCCTACACCAGATTTAGACTAGTCATTTCACTGCAAAAGATCAAAATCTTGCCAAGAACATTTGTCTTATTTCTAGTCAAATTATGTCTTTACGCTTAATTTCACACCATATCACTTTGCGCAAGGTTTGCACTAAGACGGAGGGCCTTGTTTCTCAGAAATTATGTCTTATTTAATGAAATCTTGACAGATTTTTTGCTGCATTCAAGCAAAAAAAAAGCTTGAATTCAGCAAAAAAAAAAAATCTGCCAAGCGAAAAAAAAAAAAGCTTGGTCCATTGGCAGATTTTTTTTTGCTGAATTCAAGCATTTTTTTTTGCTTGAAGTTTTTGTTTGAATTCAGCAAAAAAATCTGCCACTGCACCAAGTGAAAATGTCTCGATACGATTTCTTGAAATAAGACATAATTTCTGAGAATCAAAGCCCTCTGTCCAGGTATACTTAACTAAACCTGACAGCACATTTAGACACAACACAACGTCAGCCACAAATGAAAGAAGAGTTTAAGCCACCTGTTAACGGGGTCTGTTTACAGTCACTAGATGTCTCACCTGCTGGCAGGTCTTCTGCTAGAATCAGCCTGCTGCTGCTCGCTTTCCTCTTCCTCTTCAGACTGTTATTGTTGTCACTGCTGCAGCCAGCAGCGTTCTCCATGGCACTGGCATCAACAACTTTAACAACGTTATCTCAAACCATTTTGCAGCCTTGACCTTTTTTCCCTTTCTTCTCCACTTTTTCTTTCATTGTCGCGTAACAATGAAGCAGCTTTTTGCATCAGCAGCAATAAAACACTCATAAATAGACATTAAAATTGCATGATAAATATATATACACTATACACTGCAATGCCTTTTCAATATGACAATTATCTACAGTTATGTAGTTATTTACTTTTTTCCTATATTACCCACTTTTCTTGGTATTTCAGTTTTCTCTTTTAATTTCCAACTTGACCTCTGGCATTACCTGAACAGATGACATGAGGGGTTGGGTGGAGGTGATGGTGGTGGTCTGTACCACTGTACCTGCTGTATATTAGTTAATCTATATTTTTTTAGATATATATAATTTACATTTTTTTTATCCCCACATTGCTGATGGTGGCTAGGAAACAAGGAAGATATTATGTATTCTGTGTAATTTTTGTCAACAGATCCCACGAAATGTTACACACTGGTCCTTTAATGGACTCCAAAATGAATTTGTTCCTTTTCAAACGGGGATGTTTCATGACTGAACATCAGTCACTTTCCCTCTCTATTCATAATGTTGATTTCTTTTCCCTCAAAATGTCCCACAACACTGAACTGAACGTGCAGTATCGGCAGACTGCCGGCTTGTCTGCCCGGTGGGAGCTCACCCCATGTGTTTACATGCACTGCAGCCACACATGCATGTCCTCACACACACTGCCTCTTTCTCACAGACTCAAACACACTTACATGTTTTATAAACGTGCTGGGAAACACTCGACGAGCTTAATATGAGCACATGTCAGGCTGTTCTTGGCTGGATATATCCGGCCAGAGAGAACTATTCAGTTTTTTGAGGATAGTTCTGGTTGCCGTCTTTCCTGACTGTCAAAAGCACTTACACTCCCTCTGAAGGGAAAAGCTCTATTCTCTGTATTCACTGCACAGATGATAGTCACTCTTTTGTTTTATTCGCCCATTCTCTCAGACTTGAGCAGAGAAAGAGAGAGACAGTGAGAGAGGGAGACTGGTTTGACAGGCTCCATGTCTTCACTTAATGGCGCATACCGTGGTAACACAAAGCAATGAACCGTTACTTCTCCACTTCCTGTGCCTCGCATTACAACTGTATTCATCACCCACAGTTGATTCACAAACTGCCTCTGATATCCCAAGCAACACACACACTTGGACAAAAAATACAATTATTTTTTTTTCAAAATATGGTGTTTAACTTTGGGAATCTGACATCTAAGAATAAAGACCTCCACAATTAATTAATCTGAGGACTAAAGAAGTAATTTTTCACATATTACATTCAGGCTCATTACTGTAAGAAGGGAGCTCCTTTTTAATCTCTTGCAAAGGTCAGATTCAACAGAGCAGAGAAACAGGAGATCTGGTCTACAATTCACTGCACTAGAGGACTGTTGAGTTTCCTCCTGGTCCCAAAGAAACATTTTTAGCAGCCTCTCATGGATCACAGGTGGTTACTGTGTCTCTGAACGCCAGATCCTGTCCTGGGAGAAAATTTAGGCTCAAAGATTTTCTATAACTGTCTCTACTGCTGCCTTTCCATGTTTATATTGTGTGTGTGTGTGTGTGTGTGTGTGTGTGTGTGTGTGTGTATGTGTGTGTGTGTGTGTGTGTGTGTGTTGATGCAGTGTAACAAAATAACGTCAGATAACGTCACCAAACTGATGCTTCAACTTGCTGTGGAGCCTTAAGACCAGTGCAGGAAATGGGTTTTATTCTTTAAAAAGCCAGCATTTTCCCCACATTATCATCATCATCACCATAGTTGCCATCATCATCATCATCATATCATATGCAAAATTGCACAATACTGTTTCTATAACAACAGAAATATAGACAAATATTCAGGTAGCACGTACTGTCGTAAAGTACAACACATATCAGGACTTCACTATAATGGTTTCTTTTAGAAAAATAAAAATAACATTCACAATAAAAACATGGTTTCACTGTTTTGTTTTGACCTCTCTGCGTGGTCAGCGTTGAAGCTGTGGGTGGTGGATGCTTTGAAAAGATGCTGAACGTAAAGCTCATCCTGGGAAAGCCTTTCCAAGCAGTTACACCAAAGCGTACAAGCCAGTGACCCATGCAAAATGGTCTATGTATTTTATATTGCATGTACAGTATAGTAAAAAAATGTATGTACATAAAGATCAGTGTCCATCATACGTATCTTCGAGTGTCCCTCCTGCACAGTATCTTTTTGAATGACCTCCTAAAGTCGTTGTTGAAGATGGTGTAAATGATGGGGTTCAGCGCACTGTTGCAGTAGCCAAACCAGAAGAAGAACTTGAACAAGGTGTCAGGCACCGGGCAGGACTCGCACAGCGTCATCAGCATGTATGTAAAGAAAAAAGGAAACCAGCAGATTACAAACACTCCGATGACCACAGCCAGGACGAAGGTGAATCTTTTCTCCCGGTTCTGTCGGCCCTTCCAGCGGCTGCCCTTGGCGCTCGGCGTTCTCTTTTGGACACCGTCGTCTCCAGGTTTGATTTGGCTCAGTTTGGTTTTCCCCTTGACCACTTTCTTTTTGATCGAGCAGGGATTGTTCACTTTGTGGTCAGAGGAGGACGACTCCTCGAGGTCCACCCCGTTGACCTCTCCCTTCTCCTCATCTGCTCCTCCCTCCCTCTCCTTCAGCTCGATGTCCCGCTCACCGTTCAGCTTCTCATGGCAGAGGCGGTCCTCGGCATCACTGGTGCCCACGCCGTTCTCCTTCTGGTTGGTGGCTGTCTTCGGCATCACATTCTGCTTCCTGTCTCCCGGTGGCGCCCGCGTTCTCTTTTTAGCGATCTGGTAGATCCGCACATAGACCAGGACCATGATGATGCAGGGGAGGAAGAAGGAGCCGATGCAAGAGGAGATGACGTACCACTTATCGTTGTTGATCTTACACACTGGTTCCTCCTTGCTGTTTTCTTTCTCCATGGTGATTAGAGGAGGGAAGGAGATAACTGCTGCAATGACCCACACGATGAAGATGATGCTCTTGATGCGTCGCGGTGTCCTCTTCAGGTTGTACTCGATGGCCTGCGTGATGGACCAGTAGCGGTCTAAGCTGATGGCACAGAGGTGGGCAATGGAGGCGGTGCAGAACAGGACATCAAGAGCCAGATAGATCTCACACCACACCTCGCCGAAGTACCAGTATCCCATGAGCTCATTGGCCAAAGAGAAAGGCATCACAAGGGTAGCCACTAAGATGTCCGCCGACGCCAGAGACACCAAGAATAAGTTCTGAGGAGCCCTCAAGGCCCGGCTTGTAAACACAGCTATGACCACCAGCACGTTGCCAAACACTGTCAGCAGGATCATGATCCCCACCAGCACAGTGAGCGGCAGCGAGATCCGGAGGCTGTAAGGGGCCACGTCTGAGAGAGAGTTGTTGTTGGTTTCGTTGTCGAACTCCATTGGAGCAGATTGGCCCACTTCCTATGTGAGTTCACCTGAGGTTAGCAAATATCATCACCAGGAAGGACAGAGCTAGCAGCTCCCAGCAGGGCTGAGAGAGGAAAGAACCGAACCACTCCTCTGAGGCTTTCCCAGATTTTTCTCTCTCATCGTGGTGCTCCTCAAGGAGAAGCTCTTATTATTGAAAAGGCTGTCAGTTCATCTGAAAACATGAGGCAACAAGAGGAAAAATCAGATACTTTCAACGCTACTGACACTCCTCAAAAATATTTTATATTAACATGCTACTATTCTAACCAGCTCACACATAATGCCAGCTAGTTTCCCTGCATGCCACTGAGAGATTAAAAGGTCATAATGGCTATAAAGTACAAAATAATCTTACCTGATGCAGAAAGAGTTGGCACAACCTCTCCAGTGCCAGAGACGTGCGGGCATTAAAAAAGCTGTCAGTGGGTAACTTCTGTAAGCAGGTCAGTAGGAAGCAAAGGAGATCCATGCGGCGGCTGAGGCGTGAAGTCCTCGCTCCGTGTCTCCTCTGTGTCCCCACACAGGGATCCCTGTGCTGCATCTAGTGGTGCTCAGTGGATTTAATGGAGCACTAATCATGTTATCCGAGTGCTGCCGAGCTGCTGTCTGCTTGTGGAGTCTCTCTCCTCAGTGTTCAGCAGAGCGCCACTCCCTCTCTTTATAGCCCGCACGCTGCAAAAAGTGTCTGGCTCACTGTGGGCCACTTTGAGTGTCAACACGGACACACATGTGGGTCTGACAACATGTGACCTCACAGGGAGGCTTGTAATGGAGTGAAGGGGAGGTCAACACCTCCAGGAGATACACTGGATATTGCATAGTCTGAATTGTGCTCCATGAATGTTTTTTATGAACTGTACTTAAATTGTAAAAATAATGATGTGCCACAAAAATACTTTAATAAACTAAGTTTATAATTAAACACTGAAGACCCAGGCCATGTTTGGTGTTCATTTTAAATTTATCTTTGCTGTTTGGGTCATTAGGACCTGATCAGTACAAAAATGAAACATCGTCTTTTGATATCCTGTAGTTTTTGAGAAAGGCTACATGAGCAGAATTCAGCATTGTAGCATAGAGAACAAAATGTGATGTGGAAGCCAGGTCTCAGGAGGTTAAAACATGAAAGCATATTTGTGGTTGATCATCATATTATATGCACAGTCATCAATAAGGTGCTTCACTCTGTGGTCAGCTCGATCAGGTGAAGTCTGGCTTCAAATTATTGAAAATAATCAAAACTACAGGACCTGTACCTGTTGGGAGAGACATTTTTTGCAGTGCAGCTGCTCGGCTCCGTTGCTAAGCAGCAGCCAGAGCCACACCACGTGGACGTCAACAGATGTGCTTTATTACTTTGTCCAAACTTAATTTATTTAGCCACCTTTTACACTTCATGTCCAACACATGAGGGAGTCCCCTAACTGTGTCAGGACCTCAGCCTGATTCACAGACCTGCATTTCATGTGGACTTTGGTGTTTATAGATGTAACTTATACAGAGGCAGGTACAGACTATTCTTCATCCTGTACTGATGAAGATGCATAACATGATGCATATCAATCAATTTGAGTCAGTTGTGTCAAGCTAAATATTTAACTTTACCTGACGCAACTCAGCATTGGCTTTTCAACGAGATGATATTTAGCTGTCAAAATGATACGTAGCCTACAACATGTTTACTTTCCTCTCATACATAAGACACTGTATGGTAGTGACTGAAACAAACATGCAACAGTTAAAGTAAGACTTTTATTTGTTCTTGTAAATCAGAGGGTGTCAAACTTGTTAATAAATACAACTGAATAGTTTAATAGTTACTGTTAAATGTTACTAAAATGGCTCATGAACAGGTTTAGCTCGATCACAACCATGACACTTTCAGCTGCTGTAGTTTTTAAGGATGGAGTCTAATTGTTATTTTGCATCATTTCACAATTCAGCAAAGAGGAAAAAGCATTTCTTCAGGTTTCATCCCTGAGGTGAGCCATCATTTCCTGAACAAGAGTCTTCCTGGAACTGGAGCCTCTTCTTACCACAAAAGCTCTTACTCTCAGTCACACATTCAACACAAAACACAGTGTTTCATTTCTCTGGTAAATTTAAAATAACTCTGGGAGGGTTACATGGAGGAGGAAATTCCTGAGGAACTATGGGAGGACATGGTGTACACTTCTTGTCCTTGGTCTGCACTGGATGTGGAGTATGACCCAGTGTTGGGTCCACTGGGGCAAAGTGCACTTCAGTTTGTGATGAAGTTGAATCCTTTTTTTTTTTTTTTTTCCAAAAATGTTGTGACTCACATATACTTTCGTCCTGTTGTGGTCCAAAGTTTTTAAAAATAATCATAGTGTAGTATGACAAAAAATCATGAAAAAATACCATAGTATTTCATTGTTTTATTGAAAACACATCATCATATAGCTTGATGAAAATTTCATGGAAAAAAAAACTCATGGAATTGCATGACAAAAATTTCATGATGAAACATAGTATAGTAAGGAGAACTGTTTATAGAAAAAAGTCATAGTATAGTATATCAAACCTTTTACTGAAAATCGTCATAGTATGATATGATGAAAATTATATGGAAAAAAATTAGTCATAGTCTAGCATGAAGAGAATTTCATGAAAAAATGTCATAGAATGGCATGTTGATTTTTTTTTGTTAAAAACTGTCATAGTATAGTATGACAAAAATTGAATGAAAAAAACTCATGACGAAAATTTCATGAAAAATGTCACAGAATAGTATGTTGATTTTTTTTTATTAAACATTGTCATATAGTAATATAGTATGACAAGAAAATTAGAAAAAACTTTATGGAATAGCATAAAATCCACTTCATGAAAAAACTTCATATTATAGTATGATAAAAATTTCATGACAAAATGGTATAGTATGATGAAAATTTTAAAAAGCAATGTTATATGTCAAAAATATGTCAAAATTTTATGAAAAATCATTGTAGTGTAGTATGAGGACAGTTTCACAAAAAGTCATAGAATAGCATGACGAAAATTTCATGAAAAACTCATAGAATATCACAATAAAAATTTCATGAAAAAGTCATAAATGTTGATTTTTTTATTAAAAAGTGTCATTGTATAATATGTCAAAAAAATTATGAAAAAAAATTCATGGAATAGCATGACAATAATTTCATGAAAAAACTTTGTGGTATAGTATGAAAAAACAGAATAGCATGACAAAAATTTCAAGAAAATGCAATACTGTCAAAATATATATGTTAAAATTTTTATGAAAAATCTTCGTAGTATATTATGATGACAATTTCACGAAAAAAATAGTATAGCATGACGTAAATTTTATGAAAAAAGTCATTGTATGATGAAAATTTTGTGAAAAAAGTAAAGGTCAAATTAAATTAAAACAGTAGAGTATGACAAAAAATTTCTGAACGTCCAAATTTTAGGAAAAATCATCATAGTATAGTATGATGACAATTTAATTAAAAAATGTCATAGAATAGTATGATGAAAATCTATTCAATTTTTTTCAAATATTGGAACAATGAATATTTCATGAAAAATGCCATAGTATGGTATGTTGAATGTGATGAAAACCTTGTGAAAAAAGTCACGTCAAATCATTTTACGATAAAAAATTGTGAAAAACCAGTATTGTACATCAAAAAATTTTATGAACATCCAAATTTTTATGAAAAATCATGATGATATTTTCATGAAAAATAGCATGATGTAAATTTCACAAAAAAAGTCCTAGTATTGTATGACGTAAATATGTACTTTGTGTTTATATGTAATAAAACTGTCAACTCCTTTGACATGAAGACTTTTGGAGAAAAAAAAACAGTGTAGTATGATGAAAATTTCATGATAAAACTCATATTATAGTATAACGAAAATTTCAGGAAAAAATAATAGAATAACATGACGAAAATTTTAAGAAAATGTGATACTATAGTATGTCAAAATGATTATTAAAAATTGTCATATTATAGTATGAAGGACATTTCATAAAAAATATCATATTATAGTATTACAAAAAAATCATGGAAATACGTCATTTATAAAAAGAAAATTTCCTGGTCAGTTCATGACAAAAGTCAAATTATAGTATGTTGAAAGTTTTTGAAAAAGGTCATAGTTTATTATGATGATAATTTCATGAAAAAAGGCATGATACAGGATGACAAAAATTTCACAAAAAAATCAAATAGAATAGTATGATGATATTTAAGGAAAAAATAGTATGTCAAAAAGTTTCATTGAAAAACGTCACACTACAGCATGAAGTAAATTTCATGAAAAAATAGCATGAGGAAAGTTTATGAAAAATTTTATTTTTTTATTTTTTATTTTAAAATTTTATGAAGAAAGTCATACCATAGTATTTTGAAAACAATATTGAAAAAGCATTGTACTATACTATGTCAAATTTTTTTATTGAAAAATGTCATAGTATACCATGACGAAAATTTCATGAAAAAACTAATAGAATAGCATGACAAATATTTCATGAAAAAACTATAGAATAGCATGACAAATATTTCATGAAAAACATCATGAAGTAAATTTCATGAAAAAAACTCATGTAATAGCATGATGAAAATTTTATGAAGAATGTCATACTATAGTATTTCGAAATCTTTATTAAAAAATTTGATAATGTAGTATGGCAAAAATTTGTTGAGAAAGCATTGTACTATACTATACTATATAACTATTTCATGAAAAAAGTCATAGATTAGCATGAGAGAAAAATCATAAAAAAAATCATAAAATAGCATGACAAAAAATTTCATGAAAAAGTGATGCTATAGTATGTCCAAATGTTTATTAAAAATTGTAATTGTATAGTATGACAACAATTTCATAAAAAACTCAAATAATAGCATGGTGTAAATTTTATTTAAAAAGAGTCATAATATTGCAGTTGCAATATGTCCAAATTTTTATTAAAATTGCCATAGTATAGTATGACAACAATTTCATAAAAAACTCAAATAATAGCATAGCGTAAATTTCCTAAACTCGTCAGTATTGCATTTGCAGTATGTCTAAATTTTTATTAAAAATCGTCATAGAATGGCATGTCAAAAATTTTTATGGAGCCTATCCCAGCTGTCTTAGGGTGAAAGGCAGGGTACACCCTGGAGAAGTCTCCAGTTCATCACAGGACACATAGAGACAGACAACCACTCACACTCACATTCACACCTACGGTCAATTTAAATTAACCAATTAACCTAATCCCCATACATGTTTTTGGATGGTGGGAGGAAGCCGGAGGTCACCTCACAGGCTGGGAATTGAGCAGCCTGTGAGGTGACAGCAGTAACCACGATACCACTGTGCTGCCCACATCCTAATATAGTATGACAAAAATTTCATGAAAAAAATCATACCATAATTAAGATAGATTTTTATTAAAAATTGTCGAAGTAGAGTATGATGAAAATTTCATAAAAAAAGCATCATAGTATAGTGTGACAAAAAATATATAAAAATGTGATGTAGAAAATTTTGTGAAAAACCATAGTAGGATGAAAAATTCATGATAAAAGTCATCATTTGTCATAATTGTATGATTAAAATTTAAAATTTAATTAAAAAAAAAAACTTGTGGGATAGCATGAGAAAGATTTCATGATAAATGTCAAAGAATAGTGTGTCAAAAATTTCATATAGCATGAGGAAAATTTACGAAAAAAATAGTAGCTATAGTATCACAAATATTTTATGAAAAACGTCATACTATAGTATTTCCAAGTCTTTGTTAAAAAAAAAAGCATGATAGCATATGATAGCATGATGGAAATTTCATGACAAAAAACTCATAGTAAAGCAATATACGAAATATACGATATACAACAAATACAAAAATTTAAGAAAGTGATGAAAATTTTATGATAAGTCCTGCTATAGTATTTTAAAATCTTCATGAAAAAACAGTATGCATTTCAAAAATTTCATGAAAAAAACGTCATAGATAAACGTCATAGCATAAAAAATTTATGATAAAAAGCCATGATATAGTAAGAATAAAATGTTTTGAAAAAACCCAGCTCACTGAACTATGAAAATCTCATGAAAAAAGTATGAAAAAAATTAATGAATAAAAAAGTCATACTCTGGTATGATGAAAATTTTATGAAAAAAAATATATCATAGCACGGCATGTTGAACGTTTCATGAATAAATATCATAGTATAGCATGACATAAATTTTATTTAAAAAGTCAAAAAAAAAAAATCATTGTATAGTATGATGAAAATTTTGTGGAAAAAGTTCATGCTATAGTATGTGTAAATTTTTGTTAAAATCATCATAGAAAAGCATAAGAAAAATTAAGTGATAATATGATGAAAATTTTATGGAAAAAAGGTCATAGTAAAGTATGTGTAAATTTTTGTTAAAATCATCATAGAAAAGCATAAGAAAAATTAAGTCATAGTATAGTATGTGAAAAAATGACATTAAAATTCATCATGGTATAGTATGACAAAACTTTTCATGATAATAATTTTTATTGAAAAACATTGTACATACCAGGATTTCAGGACAAAATATCATATTATACTAAGTTGAAAGTTTTTTAAAAACAGGTCATGAAAAAATGCATAATATAGTATAACAAAAACTCATGTCATAGTATGATGAAAATTTCAGGAAAAAATAATACCATGCTGAAAATTTTAAGAAAAAAAATCATACAATAGTATGTCAATTATTATTATTAGCAATCATCATAGTATTATATAGTATAGTGTGGTGAAAATTCCAACAAAAATAGTAATATATGTCATTTTGTATTAAAAAATGTTATAGTACAGTTTAATGAAATTTCAGAATTAAAATGTAAGTCTAATATGATTAAAATGTCATGAAAAAAGTGATACTATAATATGGTAATTTTTTTTTCTGAAAAATCATCACATTGTATAGTATTGTAGTATACCATGAAGAAAAATTAATGAAAAACAACCCATGGCAAATCCGATGCAAAAAAGCTCACTAAAGTTTAAAAAAATAGTTAGTAGTATAGTATAGTATGGCGAAAATTTCTATAAAAAACTCATAGAACAGCATGGCAAAACTTTCATGAAAAATGCCATACTATATTTTGAAAACATATATCACATTATAGTATGTTGAAAAAAAAGTTATAGTATAGCATGATTTTTTTGAAAAAAAATATTTGAAGAATAGCATGAAAACAATTTTACTGAAAAAAAGTATAGCATGTCAATAATTTCATGAGAAAAATACTCTTAGTAGAGCATGTGGTAATTTATTTGAAAAAAGTATAGTTTAACGAAAATTTTAAGAAAAAGCATCGTACTATGTAATTTTTAAAAAAAAAAAAAAAGTCATAGTATATTGTGACATTAATGTCATTAAAAAAAGTCACAGATTAGTGTGACAAAAATTCTGCGAAAAATCATTTTACTATAGTATGTCATTTTTTTATTGAAAAATGACAGTGTATATGACGAAATTTCATAAATTAAAAAAGTAATAGTCTAATATGATTAAAAAAGTCATACTATAACATGGCATTTTTTTCTTAAAAAGTTTTGAATTTTTTGTCATACTAACTATGAAACTATGAAAAAAGACTCAGTATAGTATGACATTTCATGAAAAAGTCAAGAGTACATGTATAGTATGTTGAAACTTTTATTGAAAGAAGTCATACATAGTAGGAGTAACAACTCGTATAAAAGTCACAGTATATTATTACGAGTATGTTGTACTGTTTGTGAAAAAAAGTCACAGTTCCATATGTCAAAAACTGTATGAAAAAATGGCTCAACGTAGTATTATGGAAATTTCATGACAAAAAAGTCACGATAATTTCATGAAAAAACTCACACTATAATATGTAGAAATTTTATTAAAAAAGTCATAGTACAGTATGATGAAAATTTTAAGAAAAGTTATACTATGGTATGACAATTTTTTTTATTAAAAAAGACTCAGTATAGTATGATGAAAATTTCATAATAAAAAGTCTTATGTCGCAATTTTTACTGAAAAATGTCATAACATAGTATGACTAAAATTTCATATAAAAACGTCACAGTATATGACGACAAAAATTTAATACAAAACAGTGTCGAAGGGTTTGTTCAAAAAAATCAAAGAATAGCATGACAAAAAACTCATGACAAAACCTCACAGTGCAGTATGGAAAATTGTACAATGAAAATTTATGAAAAAAACATAATATGGTATGACGAAATTTTCACGGTACAGTTTATGAGAAAACTTCAAAGAATAGCATGGTGTAAATCTCATGACAAAATGTAATAATCTAGTATGAAGTAAATTACTATGGTAACATTTTATTATGTTGAAAAGTCTGTATCGTCGTCGTCGTCTTCATATAGAATGACAAAAATTGCATGAAAAAGTCATAGTATAGTATGTCAAAAAAATTATGACAAAACGTGGTATAAATGTGGTATAATATTACAATTATTTCATGAAAAAATGTCAGTGTCGTATGTCAAAATTGAATGAAAAGAAGTCATAATGTAGGATGACAAAACTACTTAAAAAACATACTATTCTATGATGTTTTTCATTATTTTTGATATACTATACTGTTTTTTATGATTTTTTGTCATACTGTACTATGACTTTTTGTCTTTTGACATGCTAGACTATGATTATTCATGGAATACTGTACTTATGCTGTTTACATAACTTTATTCGACATTGTACTTGAAATTTTCAAGATATTACACTATAACAATTATTAAATTTTTGTCATACTATACCATGGCGTTAAATCATAAAATTTTTCATGAAATTTTCATCAACCATACTAGGATTTTTTTTTATGCAAGTATTTTTTAAACATTACTCACAAAGAACTTTTTTTGTTAATTTTTTTGACATACTATAACATTTTTTCTTGAAATATTCAACATACCAACAATTATGTTGCTTCACAATATTTTCATTAAACTATGCTATGTTTTTTTTATTAAATGTTTGACATGCCATACTATGACTTTTTATGTAATTTTTCAAAATGCAAAGCTGTTGATAGAATCCTATACTTTTTTTTCAACATTCTAAACTTCAGTTTTTCATGAAATTTCTGGACTATGACTGAATATAATATTTGGATTTTCATTTTTTCTATATAATGAATATTCATAGAATAAATTCTCAGTGTTCACTTTTTTATAGCTTTTTCAAGACACTAAACAAAGACTTTTACATTGCTTTTTTTTGCCATCCTACACTTTGACTTTTTCACTATGACCCGGATCATGACCACTCGACCATATGGGATTTAAAAAAAAACAAAAAAACAAAACAACTTTGGATAGGCATTTCTTGACTATTCTATTCTATTCGTACAGCAAATTGTACTATTGTTTTTTTATGGACTTTTTTGATAACATTTAACATAATATTTTATGAAATTTCTTTGACATACATATCATGACTCTGATGATTTTTTTCACATTTTGTTTGGACATACTATAGAATGACTTATTCACTCACAGCTACTCCTGAGGAAACAAAATTATGTCAACTAATCTCTGATTCTTATTGATCTGAACTTTGTAATTGATTTCATTCATTTACACTTTGCAGATATATGCATAAAATGAATAACTGGAGAGTCACTTACCCAATGATGACAAGGTATATGAGAGCTGTGAGAGAGACTTTTTAACTGGTAGTGAGTGAAAAGTCAAAGCGCCCACCTGTGTGACAGTGCTCTTAGAAGCTTGATAATCCTGTCGTTCCACGCTGGTAAACTAACAGCAGTCGTACAGCCACTGGTCTGACTCACTGACTGTTTTTGGGTAAACAACAGTTTACAGTGCTTGTTGATGCATGACAGTGAGACAAAGCACAAGGATACAGTGACACCTGTTGTCTCCTGCAACAGGCTCCCAGTTTCAGGGGGGATGAATCTGTGAGAAAAAGTGTGAAAACAGCACACAGTTTAGTGAGGTGACAGTTCATGGAAGTCAGAGCACTTAGGGTCTAATTTAACTCACCTACTTTTACTTTTGAAAAGGTGATTTTAACCTAATCCCCATGCATGTTTTTGGATGATGTGAGGAAGCCGGAGTACCCGGAGAGAACCCATGCAGACACGGGGAGAACATGCAAACTGCACACAGAAAGGCCCCGGGCCGGGAATCAAACCCGGTACCTTCTTGCTGTGAGGTGACAGTGCTAACCACTACACCTCTTCATATTCCTGTGGTGGACAAATGTCCCAACAGTGAAATATCGATACTTCAGTTCACCAGCAGGGGGTGGGGTTGTGTCGGAGCAGACACAGCTCCAGCCTCTGAAACACAACCACAGGAAAAATATTAAGACCTTTCTTTAAACCATCTTTCATTATATATCCCAAATTACATGACATACAGGCTATGTAACCTGCATGCACGAAAAAACAATGGCTGTATATGATATGTGAATGTATGTATGTCTCTCTCATTCTTGCCTGCTTCACTCCTATGCTGTCATTCATAAATCTTGTCTGCCAGTTTTGATTTTTTTATTTAATGTTTAATATATTTCACTCCCCCAAAATATATGCATGATAACGGTGCTGGGCACTGTATACCACTGTGCTCTACAATGGTCATTTATAATGGTTATTTCCATTATAGATCTGCAATAATGTACATCACCAGTATTGTTTTTTGTCATATCTCTGCAATAAAACAGAAAAGACTAGGAGAGTACTCTCTAAATATTATTGCAGTTTGCACTGAATTTATTGCATTACTCACAATTTTAGTCATATTTTTGGGCTGTTTTAAAGCAAGAGTTTTTCTCGTGTCCTAACTTATAAATTATGCAGTCATTGTTTTCTTACCTTATGACTATCACTAATTAAAACACCACACTCAATTCTATATTCTATAATATTCTGACTAAATAGTGAGTACACACCATGATGAAGTGAGTCTTAAAAAAGCATGATCTGTAAACTCATTCACACACTCCTGTGTTTGAGGTTATAGTTCATTTATGGAAAACTGTAAGAGATTGTAGAGAATTGTGTCATCACCAGCTATTTAAGAGGAGGATCTAAATTTGGTGGATAGGTCTGCAATCACACTAAAAACAACATACATTTGAAATGATGTTAATACCTCAGAGGAAGGCCAAGTGGGTGTCAGAACAGCTGTTGTCTTCCTCCTTCAAGTACATAATCTAAACATACACAAACAGAACAGGATATTAGGATTTCCATGATGAATCCATTCTCCTTGCAATATAAAATCGGCTAACAAAGATCTATTGACGTCAAATGACGTGCAGCAGCAAGAAAATTATAAGTCAGCATAGAGTCTCATGACAGCTGAGACAAAAGTTCAGCACTGATAAACTACAACAAGGAGTAATTGAAAGTCAAAGCTCACTAAAAAAGAAGGAGGTTAAGATAGGTAGTTCCTTTATATGAGCCATTGTTAAAGTTAACAAAAAGCCGGACTAGAATATTTATACAGCACATTTCAGCAACCAGGCACTTTAAATACAAGTTTTGTTTTAAATACAAGTAAAAACAGACATTAAATATCAAACAGGATATTATAACAAGCTAAAAATAAAATAAGACAAGTATAAATGCAAGAGGAAAAGCTACAGTGCAGTGTAAGAAAAAAAAGCAGCAGCAGCAAATAGTCTCTCTCTCTCTTCTTAAAGAGATGAGTGTTGCCATGAATGAACCTGCAGTTTTGTGGAAGTTTGTTCCAAATTGATGGTGCATAAAAACTAATGTATGATGATGTTATACACCATTCTTGGATTGAGACATGGTGAGATTCTGCTGTTACTCAGCTTAGAGGAAGATAATATTGCACTGTAACTATAAATATATTGTTGAACATAAATGGACTGTCTGTGACAGGTCTGCTTTCTGCCCCAGAGTCAAACAGTAACTTTCATTCTTGTATTTTGTACTTGTCTTACTTTAATTTTGTTTGGATATTTAATATATTTAATAGTCCTTTTATAATGTAAAGTGCTTTAAATTGCCTCTTGGCTGAAATGTCACGTTATGTAAATTAATTTGCTTTGCCTTCTGTTAAGTTTGACAGAGGTTGGCATCCATAATGTTGCATTAGAGCCACCTACTGGAGAGCACCAGTTCTTCCCTACACTTGTGAATTTTATGTGAGACAACAGCGGGGTAAAATCCAAAGGAATCCTTTGAGATTCCTAGATATGTTTCCATTTTAATTTTAAAATGCCAAATTAAGGATTCAAAAATGAATATGAGGATTATGAATATCAAAATATGACAATGTAATTTGACATATGTTTACGTTTATTTACAAATGATGATATAAAAGTTGTAAATTAGAGGTAGATACAGAGAAATTTACAAGAACAGATTGTTCTGCATATATGTATGTATTAAGCATTTTCTTGTGAAAACTTGTGAGAGCTGACACCACAGAAGTACTCACATTTTTACAAAAGCAAGGCAGTGTATATGCAGTGGTGCATTCAAAATATAATTAAAGAACAAAAAGACAAAATAGCTATTCAATTATTGTTATATGTTCAACATCACTGTTGTTGCAGAAAGGTACTTACTTTATCTTGCCGATTATCTCAACCTATGATATATCACCATTTAACATTCAATTTTTTTTTGTATCATCTGCAAACTCCTGGTGTCAAAGAAGTGTAGTAAAAACTACTATATTTTCCTCTGATATTTAGTGGATGATAAGGCAAAAATGGCAGCAATAATAACAGCTGTAAAATATCAAAATATTTATGGTGCCTAATAATTGATAATATGCCAGAATATTTGGTTATTTGGCTCAAAAAAGTTGTGTGATTGATCGGTTCAGGCTAACGTTAGCTCTAATATTAGCTTTAACTATCACATCAGTGCTGATTCAGTGAAGTTCAAAGTGATCTGATCTGGTTGCTGTGTTACGTTAATAACAAAAGAGCGAAGAGTTTCCACACAGTTATCATGCCAACATACCTGATAAGATCGACGTTGGGGTCAAAGTGTATCATGAATCTCCTCCTCACAACTCATCCCAGGAGGATACACCACTGTTCTCAGAATATTATCAGACCATTTCATTCACTCTCTAGGAACTGTTACTGTTAAGTTCGGGGCTAGCTAAATCCATTAGCTATCCCAGATGGCTAGTACTGTAGCTAATAGCTGGCTAAATTCAGCAAACATTGTCTATAGCGAATCAAAACACCAAGTGGTCAGTGGTGCAGTGCAATAACGCAAGCGATTTAAGTGTTTACTTATTTTAATGGAAACATAAGAACAGGAAAGCTATTTTCAAGTGAATTACCAGGAAATATTAGCTAGAGTGTGGCTAGCTAACGAGACGAGCTTATGAGCCAGTTAGCATTATGCAGCTAACTTTAAGGCTACCGCTAATGTTAGATGCCACACATAATATATCCGCTATGTCATATGAGTAACGTAGCAAAACAATCAACATATTTCATGATTATCACTCACATTGGTAGGAGGCAAACACTTGATGACGCCATGTTGAAATTGACCTCCGGACGCAGATCTGTGTGATGCGGCTGCTTACCCTACGATGATTGGCTGAAACGGACGGAGACATTTGATTGGCTGAAGCAGGATGACGGGACGATGAATGTTTGACCCTTTGAACCTCACAAAATTATTTGTACTGTCTGTCTCCCATCAACTACTGGAGGCCAAAATGTAACAGACATTCATATGTTTGCCTTTTGTTTATTTATTATTATTGTGATTTGCTTTGACCTTCTTATACGCTAGGTGGCAGTCACCTGTAACACGTTTGCATACAGGAAGACTACTGCAGAGTTTTTTAAAATCTCACTGTTAATTGAATATCTGCTCAAAAAATTTTTAAAATATTATTGATACATGTGTAACTGGGTGTCATTTTAGATAACCATTCATTTACATGAAGAAAACATACATTAGTTTGGTAAAATCCAAAGTATAAACTAGTGCAACAAATCATGAATTTGTAAATATTTATCGATTTATTACAGTTAAAAATATGTATGTACATACAGAACATCACCAAACATGGTCATTTCCACTTGTTTGCAAAGTAGCACTCTGCAGCTAGTTGGTTTCAGGATAAATGTCTTACAATGGGGCGGCATTGATTAGGGTTGTCATTTACAATAAAGCACTCAAAAGTTCCTCTTTTTCATTTGCCAAATAATACTCAGTAAAGGCATATAACCAAAATCAAACAATAGAGGGATGCGTAGTAGAACAAATTGTGGTTGAACTGCTTGTCCAAATCCAAGTTACTGCCAACACACGCCATTGTATGTACACAGGTAGAAACACCTCAGACTGGATCTTGGTCACTGTGGTTAGCGATGAAGACTCACATAGAGGTAGTCATGTCTGCATCTGCTCGTCCAGTCAAGAGACAACCGACCCAAAAGCTTTGCTTTCAACATCTGTCTTATTCATGGACCCAGATCCCTTTGCTGATGTTAAAGAGAGAAAAGAATAAAAGTGTTTATTTGTCTTTGTTGATTAAATCGGTCATAAAGGTTTTGCTTGGTGCACATAAGGCAGTCAAGTAACTGTATGGAGAACGATAGCGGAGGTGTGTGAGCGAGTGAGGTTCAGGTAGTAGAAAAAGCTGGCGGCTTCACATTAAAAGGACCTTTCCACCAAAAGTGACTTTGTTTAATTATAAAAAGCAGACTTTTATGTTGTTACGTGTGCTCTGGAAGAATGAAGAATTTCTGTTCCTACGACACCAACATTTTTTTTCTGAAATCACCTGCAGATTCTTGATACAGACAGTCAAAAATGAAAGCATACTAAGTTCTAACAATCTCAGGCTATTTTATTTCCCTTGCTCTTGCAATTTTATTTCTCCAATTTGATATGATGAAACAAAAAAAAAAACAGCTTGGTAATTCACGTCGAAAAACGTCCGTCTCGGCAGAATAAAAATTCAAGTCAGTTTTGGTGGAATTCCCCTTTAATGCCAAAGAAAAGTGACACGCAAGCTAATGCACATCCACTTGGTAGCATAATGGCATTATCTTCCATTGCACTTTGTCTTTTTGTAAAACTCTCATCACATTACATATTTTGTAATACTGAGTCTACCGTAACATCAGATTACTGTACAGAGTAAAAGGAAAAATAAGACAGAAACTAGACCCAAATTTACATTGTAATGACCAGTTGCTTGTCATCAAGTACAGTCAGTGGCCATAGACACAAGGAATAGCCAAACAAACACATAAAAAAGACCATTAAGGCTGCTTGTCAATGTAGATTAAGTAGGATAAGCATTGCCACACAATGCTTTGATACCCTTTGCAATATACAAAAAGGGAGCATTTGCAAATACACCAAATAGCCACTAAATCCAAGTCCTCTATGCAAAAACGCCTGATTCTGACCCAGACAAATCATGTCAAATATGTGTTCAACATGCTTGTTTCCTGTACAAAATAACCAGGCAAGAAAAACGTTGTATGATCCAGAATAAAAAGCAAAAGGAGTGAAATGACTTAGATTCTGCAATGCTCTCCACGGCCTAAAATCACAGACAATAGAAAAAAAAAAACACCAATTATACTCCAAGTATTTTGGATGCACCAGAATGCAAAACGTCATCGTCATTTTGATCTAACAGGTCACATCTTTAACTGAAAGTGTCAGTTGGTGATCTCCATCTCCTCCACAGCACATTAAAACTACATTCCAGGATCTGATAAATGCTCACCGGTCAATTAACCGTTCAGTTCAGTTTCAGCCCCACCTCCCATCATCTGCGTCTTCATATACTGGCACTCTCAACCTTGCAAAATGGCACATGAAAAAAGTAAAAACAGAGAGACTGAATGTAAAAATGGGTCACAGCACTCTCGCTGCATACCTAATGCACGTCTCACGTTTGAGCACTCGTTGAAGGCATTTTCACACAGTTGTTTACAGCTAAAAGTAAATACACCAAAAAAGAAACTTCCAAAGCTTTTATAGAAAACCCAGGAATGCAATGCCTCCGGTGTGTTGTTGAGCGTGAACACAGAAAGCCCTTTTTACATTTTTTTTGTCTTTTTCCGACAGTCTTGTACTGTAACTGCGTTAAGCTCAAATATGCACCTTGTTGTGTTGTCTCATCGTTGTGTCCAAACGATTTGATCTGTGAGAAAACCACTGGGCCTGACCCGAAATCGAAAAGGTCAGTGGATTTGTCCCTCGTCAGATTTGAGTGAAGTCTGTATCAGTGTTGGGAGTGGATCGTTACCCGCCTCCTGCGCTCCTCGGCTCACCCCGTCTTGTACAGCATATGTTTCAGTCCACAAAAAGCAGCAACAGGTTCTGCTGGTAAATTAGAAGCAGCGTATATTGTCTCTCCGACCCAACCTCACCCCGATGTGAACTGTGGCACAGCCCACTAAAACACACCAAGCCGCTGCTGTACAAAAAAAAAAAAGAAAAAGAAAAAAAAAACTAGACCCACACATTTCAATACAAAATAGAATCATGATTGAATATAGAGCTGGGATGCAACACATTCTCAAAAATTAAAAAAAATGGTTTGATTACATTTTTGTTGGGATTTTTTAATGCACAATCACTTGAAATACTAACTGAATACACTTTTTGTCATTTAAAAAAAGAAAACACTCAATGTAAATTGATTTAAAATAAACAATGCTGATCTGAACCGCAATAAGCCATTTCACTTGCAATGGAGAAAGCAGGATATGGGAATCTTTAAACATCTCACAGCCACACAGACCCTTTAACAATTCAAGAGAGCAAGTTCCTTTTAAGATTGACAGGATAAAACTTCCCCGAAGAAAGCATATTCTGAGCCCACTAAACTCAACATTTATATTTAATCCATACAAATTTACAGGATAAACCGTTTAACAGATAAAATACTTTATGAAACAAAATGCCCCCATTCAAAATAACCAATGAGAGGCTACTGTATGATTCTTTTTAATATAGAGTATGCCAATGTATGTTTTAAAAGTGCATAAGAGCAGCAGCATTGCTGGGACAGTGTGGGACAAAAGAAGATATATATATATATATAAAAAAATGAAAATAAAATTACATTTCTAAATCAAAGGAACATTTTCCACCACGTAATTAAGATTCTGAGGAGACCCTGTCAAAAACAAAACTACAGAAAAATTAAGGATATTAACAAAAAAGGAAGTGTTACCTGTCAACATTTTATTATTAAACCTTATACAAAGCACTGATGCACTCGCCACTTGCTCCAGAGACCCAGATAACGTCTTTTAAAAATGCTTGATATGTTGGTCAATGATCAACTGAATGACAGCTACGCAGCCCAACACTGAAGATACTATCAAACCAGTAAACATAACTAAAATTGCACTCAAGGCAACAACCAGGATTTGTATACATACATAAAAACATCTCATCATTCATCCCCATCACCTGTGTAGGTTTGACTTTTTTCCAATACCTTTTTGTCACACAAAAGCAATATAGAAGGGGGTCAAAGCACCGCCCATTTTGGAGAAAAGTCCAACTTGCTTTTTTTCCCAAGCATGTATGATTGGCATTTCTCATATGTATACATTACTAGCTTAATGTTGAACAACTACTGCTGCTATTTGTTAAAAAAAGATCTCCAATCACCCTATTTTACAACCAATATCGCTTGCTTTAACAAATTAATGCAACAGCAAAAACTAAAAATAAGGAAAAACTAAAGTAAAAACAGCAGTAATAAAAAAAAAAAAAAAAAAAAATAATTATTGAAATAATTTATATCTTTGTATTCTCATGGACAATTGTGTTTAGAAATGAACCACCGGATCACTCTAAACATAGGCACAGTTTTTAAAATGTAAAAAAAAAATACAAAAAAGAAATTATAGACACACCATCATTAGACCTTTGTTCTCTATGGTCAAGAAGCAGTTAACATAAGTTATCTTGAGCAAAGGTGATGTTTAAAAAAACAAAAAAAAAAGTGAATATCAAAAAGAAAAAATAACAATGTGAAAGTTAAAATTATGGCAGCAGCAGTAAATGTGAAGTTCCAAAGACTTTTTTTTGTTTGTTTTTGCATACAATTGTATCCTTGCTCACATAATAGATGCTTATAATTACTGTAAATACATTGGCAATGGGAGCATGGTTTATATGGTTAAAAGACTTGCCACTTAGCTCACAGTTACTCAATATATATATAACTTTATATATGTTCAGTTTTGGCAAAGAGTTGGAAATATTTTCCTCTTGTTGATTCGGAATGAAACATGAGCGGGGCGGCGGCGGGGGGGGGGGTGGCCTGGGGTCCTCATATGACCGTGATAAGCTCTGGAGAAACACAGAAGTCAAGTTTCCAATGATTCCCCTCATTTCTGCCCAAGGATGGTGAAAGAAACATCCTCCTCTCCTTCCTCCTCTGTGTATTCGCTCTCCCCCCGACACTGATTGTGGCGAGTCCATTTTCTTTACAGTGTATGATACACGTAATGGGGGTGGGCAGACGAGAAGGTGCAGAGCAAGAGGAGGGTTTGGCCTTAAGTAGGACTGGGATTGAGCTGCTCTAGGCTCAGACCATGGCACGGTAGGGTCCCTGCATCTTGAGGAACTGGATGATGAAGGAGGGGCCTCCCGCTACAATCTGGGGCGGCAGGTGGCTGAGGGGACAGTTCTCGATGCTCATAATAGACAGCTTGCTGCAGAGGGCCAGCTCGAACGGGAGGCTATGCAGGTTGGGGTTGTCGTTGAGGTACAGTTCCTCCAAGTTCTCCAGTGTACCTGAGAACAGACATCAGTTACTGTTAGTCCAGCCATTTACAGAAGCTGATGCCATCATCCAGGGAAACCGGGGTCTGAAATCAACAGCCTCCAGGCAATACACTTAGGGCTTGGTGATTGGTGGATATGTCCGACCAAATTCTCATTGGTCAAAAAACACTGGTATTACTTAAAAATATAAGGAAAGCACGTCTTAATCTATTATTTTGGGGGGTGGTAGGGATGGTGTGAGAGAGAGAGAGGGTTGTTTTGCTGCAATTCAACCAAAAAGACCCACATTTTAGCAATTATTTAACCTACATTTTGGTACTATTGTGGAGTGGACAAGGGAGCTGCTGCAGTTGTAGCAGCTCCCTCCAGAGGGAGCTCTGAATGTGAATGTATCAGAATTGGCAGATTATTTCCACTAATAAGAAGCCTAATCATTTTGTATAAAAATTTTGTACATAACAAGCGACAACTTGTTCTATTTTCGGAAACCATGAGCACAGACAGCTGCACACTGTTATTATTTAAATATACAGTAACTAGTAAAGTAACTATATTTAAAATAATTAAGTAATTAAATCATTACATTAATTAAATGCTGTACTTTTAACTATACAGTTTAGCTGGTAATAAGTTGTGTTTTAAGCGCTAATAAATCATTCACACGCAACATGACATCCTCCATGCTACTTTATCTCCGTTTTCTCCCGAGCTACAACTGCCACAGACAAGTCCTTGCTGGTGACGTAAAAATGCTTCCACAAAGCAGTAGCGTTGCTGCAGTTATAGTAGCCTTCATACCATTATGTCTATGCTTCATACAATGAACTCTCATGATACATTTGGATTATCCAGCGGTCATTCAAACATTGAGATGTGTTTTACAAGGCATTATCTAAACCACAACCGGAGTAACGTTAATGTAGCAACGGAACCAACCAAGTAGCTGTTAAAATTACAAAATAAACAACAGAGGCTTATATCCTTTATTTTTTTAAATCACACTTCGATATATATCATAATATCGCATAGCTCTAGTTGCTGATGCTCTGCTGCAGCTGCTCCTCCTTTTCACTTCCACCTTTCGCAGCAACCCCCATGTCTGCAGCTCTTTGTATATCAGTGCAACTCGACTGGATATTTAGCACGCTAGTCAGGCTGTCGGTGAGCGTCTGACCGGCATGTTTGAGGTGACGGTCCAGGCTCGCCAAAAGGAAGACTGCCTCACCCCGATTTAGGGAAGGGGAGCAAAAAAAAATAAAATAAAATAAAATAAAATAAAAACTATCGCCAAAGCTGACTGGGCTAAAATCATGTAGTGTGAACAAGGCATAAGCAGTTCATCCTTGAGTCTGACTGATGGAGACGTTAGTGCGATAGCGCATTCACCAGAATGATCAAAGATCACAGTGACATTGATCTCTAACCTTTGATGATAATGTTAACATATTTTATTTATTTAAAGGTCTTTTCTCCAAACACTCAAATCTTCTATTGAGGTTTTCCATGAAGCTTTGGATATTGTTTTTTTTTAATAAAAACAAATTCCCAATTTGAATGAAGTAATTGGATAAAAGGTGCAGTATGGAGTTTGTTTTTTGGGTCACAAAAATACCACAATATTTCAGCATAATGTAATTTAAGTGGTCTGAGAAATAACTAGACTTCTGCATCTCCTCTCAGATTCTCAGGCTACATAAAATCAAGCATATGACAGGAAATTTGGATTAACCAGAGGTGATTTCAGAAAAAGGAGTTCCTAGGAGTTCCACCTCAACAATAAACTGGACTGGACTCACAACACAGATGTCCTGCATAAGAAGGGCCAAAGTCATCTCCACCTGCTGAGGAGACTGAGGTCCTTTGGAGTTTGCAGGACTCTGCTCAGGACCTTTTATGACACTGTGGTGGCGTCTGCAGTGTTTTATGCAGTGGTCTGCTGGGGAGCAGGGAGCACAGAGAGAGACAGGAAGAGACTGAACAGGCTGGTCAGGAGGGACAGCTCTGTCCTGGACTGCTCCCTGGACTCCATAGAGGAGGTGAGTGAGAGGAGGATGTTAGCTAAGCTCACATCCATCATGGACAACCCCTCTCACCCTCTGCATGGGACTGTGGAGGCTTTAAGCAGCTCCTTCACAGCTGCAGACTGAGACTTCCACCCTGCAGGAAGGAGTGCTACCACAGGTCATTCATACCATCAGCAATAAAACTTTACAACATCAGCATCACTGGCTGATGTAAACACAATCTGGACTCATCTCCATCAGTGTCATTGTCATTGTTGTCACTGTTAATTTGCACTAAAATTGCACTGCCACAAGTTTCATTTATACAAGTAAATATATATTTTTATTCCGTTGTATTTAGTTCTTTGTAAATATGTAAATATTTTATTATATTCTATTTTATTATTATTACTATTATGTCACTACTGCTTTTTTGTGACTACTGCAATGTGTCTGTGATTTTGTCTATGCTGCTGTGGCAGGTGAATTTCCCCCCAAGGGGGATGAATAAAAAAACTATTCTATTCTATTCTATTGGCTGTTCTACAAATGCAGACGAACGTGCATGTCCCTTCAGATGATGAAAGCCTGATTCAACAGCAGATTATCCTGCAGGACCAGTTGCTATTCCAGTATTAGTAATAACTGCCCACACTGCAAAGCCACCCAAAACAGGAAGGCAGACTTATCAAAAAGCTTCTGGTTTGACCACTCCTTTTGACAGATTTCATGCAGTTCAGTTAAATTTGTTGGCTTTCTGACATGGACTTGTTTATTCAGCACTGTCCACGTTCTCACCACCCCCAAGTTACAGATATAATTCAATTCTGCGTCCTGTGAATACTCTATAAATAAACCCACCTTTAGCTTCTTCCTTTACTCATTTTAATCTCTGGCTTAACTCTTAACCTCTCCAGCCTGGCCATGCTGGACCAATCACTTGGAGGATGGGTCAGAGGTGAGACATAGGCTACTGTTAAGCTCTTAAAAGCAAATGGTTCACCTTAGCTTTTATCAAGGAAACAATGACATAATTGAAATAAAAGTTACAAGATATTTGTAAAATTACATTTAAGAAAAGTAAAGTGGCTTCAACTCCTCAAATACTGTTGATAAAGCAAATGTGGTATATATTAGGGGTTTGCACTGAAAGACTAATTACAGCTTTGTTTTGGTGCTTAGTTGTGTGTTTAAAGTAACATATTTAAAATAATAAATTGCTTTTGATAGAAATGTGTACCAAGCTCAAGACTGTGGATTTAGTCAAACAGCTTAAATTTCCACTTGTCTCCTAGACACAGTTCACCAACAACAACAACCGAGGATGAGCTGTGGTTACCCACCATCACTACTGTCCTTCAAGTGGTAAAGTCACACAGAGCAGCCCTGAACAGATCAGCTGAGCTTGTCTTGATCTAAGCTGTTTGTGGGTTTAATGGAAATACTTGCCAATCTCCTCTGGGAGGTGCTGCAGCAGGTTTTCCCCCAAACCAAGATGAGTCAGGTTGGTGAGGTGACCGATGCCTCTGGGTAACGTGGTCAGCTGATTATTTGTCAACACCAGTTTCTAATGAGAGCAGAGTAAGAGTGAAGTTTATAATGTGCTCTAGGTTGAAATGAGAATTTACCAATTGCATACTATAATTACAACCAAACCATTTATCACCCATTTGTATTTAAGTCTATATTTGTTTAGCACAAATTATATCACAGATCTGTGCAAAGAGGAAACAAAGCCTTCACAAGCTTGTACATAGTTCCTCACCATTATCCTCTCAGAGACCAACTGCATTTGATTATATAGCAGATAGACAGCACATCCAGGTAACTGTTCTTAAAACTAAACCTCAACAAAGGTAATTAAATGATTAAGCTCTCAATTATTTAGTTTTGATGTAATGACAAAGTATAATTAATTTGAATCTTTTATAATGAATGGATCATCACTATCTGCTGCGGTGTCTGATACCACCACAGAAGCTGCGAAAATCAGTTGTTTTTTTATTTATTTTTTCAAATCTTCTTAGCACCAGATACTACAGAATTCTGTAAAAATCAACAACAAATAGCCTGAGGTATAATGGAGAGGACTGCCCTTCTGATAAACTTACCTGTAAATCTTTAAGATACGCAATTTCATTAGGTAGCGATTCCAACTTGTTTTCCTCTAGGTCAAGCTCTCGTAGCTTTCTCAAATTCCCAATACCATGTGGTAACTTCTTGAGAAGATTATTGGACAATATTAACACCTGTAAAAACAATCCATGAAAGCATGAAAATTAAATAACAAAAGTGTGAGCCAGTGTTAATTTCGTTGCCGAAAACTTTTCGCTATAATGTTTGTAAACGACAGATTTTTTTTCTGACGACCAGATGATAACTAAATAAAAAATGATGATGATGAAAACTATGACAAAAACAAATGACACATTCGTCAATGAATGAAAACAAGACAAATTGTTATGGAGGGACGTATGAGGAAGTGATCCAATAAAAACTAACCCAGGGTGCACATGTGGGAGCCAGTCATGGCTCCAGCGGTGCTGCGGGGTGGCGCAGATAGCACAGGCACCCCACTGTGGGGTTTTATTATATATTAAAATGTCAATATCAAGTCCCCCACTTTGGTCTTTAGTGGAAAGATACGTCTTTAATTTTAAAATAATAACACATCACAACAGCTAAATCTGTCTGGATACTGCACATACAAATCTTAGTCTATTCAATAACAACAGGTTCATAAATGTTTCTCTCATGAGTTTGGAATTTCTAGAAAACCTTTTAAATTATGCATTATATTTTATTTAAGCCTGTTCGAGTTTGTAAAAATGTAATGATATTTCGTCAACGAAAACTGAATGAAAACTAAATAAAGTTCAGATGACTAAAATATGACTTAAAAGCATTTTCGTCAAAAGACTATGACAAAGACTAAATCAAAATTTGCTGTCAAAATTAACACTGGTGTGAGCACACTACTCACATTGCACTAATACACATGTTTAACAGTGACTCGAGAAAAAAAAACTTTTCCCTTTTTCAGCCAAAATGGTTTTGAGGAAATGGGTCAAATCCCAAAACTAACTACCACAAGTAAAAGTTAAAAAAAAAAAAAAAAAAAAGTATGTTGCTCAAGCCATTAGCTTCAGTGATTCACAAACACAAGATAAAGTTTCTAATGTCTGGACATAATGACTCCAACAACACAATTACTGGTTGTACAAAATACACAATTTCTAAAATGATACTTTCTACTTCTTCACTGGCCAGTGCACTGGCAGGCTGAATTCCTACTATGTGTGGCTGCAAGACTCACCTCCAGAGACACTAAACCACAGACGTCCTCTGGGATCTTTGTCAGCTGATTGGTGGCCAGGTTAAGCTCTACCATGCTCGTCCATGTGCCAAAGTCCAGTGGCAGCGATGTTAACTGGTTGTCCTGAACAAAACAACAGCGTACCTTTTATTAGCAAAATAAACGACGATTCAGAGGATTGACACAAGGACAGTACTGTTCAAGAGGCTGAGTAGACCAGTGCGTTGTGCCAGATGAGTTACGTGGAGCCAGGACAAAATGTTTCCAGTGGAAATCCAAACTACATCCAGTATGGACATACACCAGTAAGTAGTTTAAAGTTGTTGTTTTTTTGTTTTGTTTTTTTTTAACTTGGTTGATTGTTACTTAGTGTATGACCAACATGAACACTGACAGAGGCCCTGTTCAGACAGCCTTAGTTGTGAACAGTAGAGATAAATATGAGCGATTGGTTTTTCCTCAATGCAGCTTTACTCTATGGTGACAAACACCATGAAATTTAACTGCCATTTTTTAATTATTGAAATAATTTAATTTCAGGATTTCCCTCATTACCACCTTCAAATATAGACACACTTCTTTAAAATAATTAAAGATGCAGCTTTGACATTTGGATTTTGGTGTATAATTACAACTACCTGTACAGTATCAGCTCAGTAACAGTACACAATGCTGACAACCTACAAGACAGATTTGAAATTCTATGTTACTAATAGGATACATTTTTATTTCTGATAGAGTATAGCACGGTACGTCAGGTAACGTCACGCTTCCACAGGACTATTTCAACTGAAGAAGATATCTGGCACGTCACAGCAGGAAATTCACATGTAAAAATAAAAAAAGACTAATGACGGCTGAGGCAGTCGCTACAGCTTTGAGCCCTACAGAACCTGCATTGTCAGGTGCAAAGACTGATTAGTGGTGCCTTCACTCAAATTGCTCTCAGACAAACAGTACAGAAACAGATTTATTCTGCAGTAATGGCTGTCAGACAACAACCCAGAGCGAGCCTGAGTGTGCGTTACTATCCGTGCTTACTTTACTCCTCACATAAACGGAGGCGTGTTGGAGACCTTCTTTAGAAAGTGGTTAAGAAAACCAGACCAGCAAAGCCAAGAGGGCAGATGGCCATAGAGTAAGTATCTTTGTCACAATGACGTTAGCTAAAATTGCAGACTGTGGTGATAAAAGGCGACATAAGGACAAACACCCTTCCCATAGTGATCAGTACAGAGGATATGCTGCAGACGATGCAACGGACAAGCTTTGAATGTGATGTGCCAACAGTTGTGGAATGATGCTGCTAAAATTTTATGTTGCGAACAATGGGCACTTTTACCTGAGCCAGGACACCCGCAACAACAGCAATAAAACTTGCATATATATACATATATATATATATATATATACCTTCATGTTAAGCTTGCTTAACACTTTAGCCCTGGAGAAGATACCAAAGGGGATCTTGTTGATGCGGTTGTGCTCCATGTTGAGGGAGTAGATGGTGGAGAACTGGGATGGTCCACCCACAGGGTACGACTGGAAGCAGTTCCTCGCCAGTGTTAGACTGGTCAGGTTGACCAAGCTCGACAGTAGGCCCTGATCAAGCACAGTAACAAACATGGAAGAAACCATACAAAACAAACAGTAATTCAGACAGCAAGTGAGCAAATTTTTTATCTATATATACAGTCATGGAAAAAATTATTAGACCACCCTTGTTTTCTTCAATTTCTTGTTCATTCTAATATCTGGTACCACTAAATGTATAATACAATGAACACAACAAAAAATGCAGCTGGTCACATAATACTTTATGTCCTATTTGACATTCTTAAGCTTAATTGATTCCCAGGGTATATAAGAGGCCATTTCATGTCACAAGCAGCACTGCACATGCAAAGGCCTAGAGTGGTTTCCTGCTTACATTCAAGCCGTAGCACAACTCAGAAGTTGTCAGCTCTCACATAATGCCTAAAACAAAAGAATTATGTGAAGCAACAAAGGCAGCCATCTTGGCACTGCTGGAAATTGGCATGAGTGAGAGACAGGTAGCGAAAAAACTGAAGATCTCCAAGACAGCCGTTCATTACAACAAAAAAACAATCTGAACATGGCACTACCAAATTGCTACCTGGCCGTGGCAGGAAACGTCTTTCTACCCCACGAGATGACCGTGCACTCATCCGTTCCTGTGTCAGGAATCGCCGTCAGACCTCCAGGGACCTTAAAAATGAGTGGGCACTGTCGAGAAATGTGACTTGCTCGGCAAGGACAGTTCGAAACCGACTTGTTGAAGCTGGTTTGAAGTCACACAGAGCACGCAAGAAGCCCTTCATCAATGAAAGGCAGAGGAAGGCCCGGTTACTCTTTGCTCGAGACCACAAGGATTGGACTGTTGATGATTGGGCTAAGGTTCTCTTCAGTGATGAATCCAATTTTGAATTGATGCCCACTCCAGCCAACTTACTGGTTAGGAGGAAGCCTGGAGAAGCTTACAACCCAGACTGTCTTGACCCTACAGTAAAACATGGGGGTGGATCAGTCATGATCTGGGGTTGTTTCAGTCTGAGTGGAACAGGGCAAATGCAATTGTGTGAAGGCCGAATGAACCAGGTCAAGTACAGGACTACCCTTGAAAACAGTCTTCTTCCATCAGCTGGAAAACTCTTTCCTGCCTCGAATGACTGGATTTTCCAACAAGACAATGCCCCTTGCCACACGGCAAGGTCAGTTAAAGCCTGGATGGAGAACCACAACATTCGCACCATGCCTTGGCCTGCTCAATCACCAGATCTTAATCCAATTGAAAACCTGTGGAAAATCATCAAACTCAAAATGGAGAACCACAAGCCCAAAAACAAAGAAAATTTGTTTGAATTTGTCCAACAGGAATGGGCTGCTGTGACAGCAGAACAATGTCAGAAGCTGGTGGAGAGCATGCCAAGACGCATGGCTGCAGTCATCAAAAACAATGGTTATGCAATCAAGTATTAACTCTTGTGTGTATCATGTGTTTAAAGCAAACAGAAAAGAAAACATGGAATGCTTAAAAGTAGTGTTTTTGGCGGTACAATGCCATAGCTATTGATGTAAGAATTTAAGTAATTTTGGTTATTATCAAGAAAACCATGGAAAATGAATAATCCTTAGTTCTTAAATTAAACTCTCATGAGCTATTTTTGTTGTTATCATTATAATTGTCCAAACAAATGTACCTTTAGTTGAGCAAGGCATTAAAACTAACAAGAAATTGAAGAAAACAAGGGTGGTCTAATAATTTTTTCCATGACTGTGTATATATATATATATATATATATATATATATATATATATATATATATATATATATATTCAGTCATTCATTTTTGCTTCCACTTACCTCTGGCAACACCGAAATGTTGTTGTTTTCAAGGTTTAGCTCCTCCAATTCTCGACATTTGGCTAATGATCTGGGGATGGCTGACAATCTATTGTATCGCAGACCTAAGCGATTTATACTTGCCAGGTTGCCTACAACAACAAAAGACAACCATATAACCTGCTTTTTACTTTTACAACATTTATCATAGACAACCACTTTGCTTTTGAGTCCTAAAATGTACTTAAATTACCTATAGTCTCCGGGAGGTCCAAGAGCTCATTGTGCTGCAAGTCGAGGTTGGTTATCTGTGTGCAATTCCCAATCTCCTTCGGTAGATGTTCCAACTGGTTATGGGCAACATCCAGAGTTATGAGGCTGCAAAGCTCCCCTGCAGAAAGATAGCCATCACATTCAGATATTGAGCTAATGGTATTTTGCTCATGACATTCATTCAAGTCAAGTCAGATTGCTCACCTATCTCTGCAGGCAGCTGTTTAATCTTGTTCTCACGAATGCTGAGCATGGTGAGCTTTGATAGGTTTCTGATGTCCTTCTCCACTGTTGTGATGCGATTGAAGCGCAGGTACAGCGTAGTAAGAGATGTCAGCCGGTAGACAACAGCTGGGATCTCTCTCAGCTTGTTGTGCCGGAGGTCGAGCATTCTAAGTATCTTAAGGGAGTCCAGGGAGTCAGGCAAACTGGTCAGGGAGTTCTCGCTAAGGGCCAAAGTGACCAGGCCTGATAGGCAACCCACCTCTGCTGGCAGGCTCTGCAGCTTGTTGCTGTATAAGTAGAGTTCAGCCAGCTGTGTCAACTCCTTTATGGAGGTGGGCAGCATATGAATGGACCGTTTAGATAGGTCCAGTCTCATCGAGTTCTCCTCCCGGCACTTGTTGAGCTCTTTGATCACTTCAGCATTGCTGGATTTCTTGCGCGTACCTGGTGCCGGGTTTGGTCGCTTTATCGTATTGTCAACAGAGAAGGCAACACCCGGTGTTGAGCTGCTGGTATCCTTCTTTCCTTCTTTGGCATCTTTCCCTTTGGTCTTCGTTTCTTTGCCATCCTTGACTAAGCCAGCCAGAGCCTTGGCCTCCTTTTCCCTTTCTTTCCCCGCTGGACCACCTTTGGGGTCCTTTTCTTTCGAATCTTTTTCTTTGCCTAAAGTACTACTCATGTCGACGTTATCGGGCCTCCTGCAGAGTTGCTCATGGGAGTCTCTCTTGTCAGGTTACTTTTTGGGGGAAAAAGGGACACAGACAGCCAAGGAGGCTTTTAAAGAAAACATGCCTGTACAGGTCCACACATTTATGATTATCCCTGAAACAAAGTCTTTGTGATCCAAAGTTTTTTTTGGATACCTTTGATACTTTGTTAAAATGCCATAGGAGAAAAAATCCTTTGAAGTAGCTGGACTGTGGCACCCATGGGCCACATGCTTAAGTGTTTGAACTGCATACAATCCCAGGACCTTGGGTACAAGTTTGCTCTGGTTGCAAAGGTCATCAAGGTTTTTTTTTTTTAAATCCCTTGAAGATTTGCTGGAGGAAGGAAAAAAAAAAAAAAAAAAAGTTATGCTCACATTTCTGATTTCATTTTAACACTTTACAAACATTCCCAATACCAACTTTAGGCTGTTACCTGCACAAACATTTTTACAGTGTGGCAGCCTGATGCTTCATGTGCAATGATTTTCTACCATGCAAACTGTTTTGCCAGAATATAATGCGGGTAGCTTGGCCCTTAAAAATAGACAACTATGTCTCCGTTAATATGGCAGTGATTGCATAGATCTGACACTTAAAACGTTATTTGAAGATCTATCTTTGCCAATGAGAGTGACCTTCTACCATCATCGAAACAAGAAATTTGACAAGTTTGTCCACCAGATCAGATTAACTTTTGATGACACACGGTATTGCCTATGATGACCCTGGTTCTTTTCGGATTTGATGTTCGTTTGCTCTGGCAGATATTTAAAAAAAAAAAGAAAAAAAAAAAAAGAAAAGAAATACTTCACTCTGTCAAAAAAGAAGTACAGCACGACAATGAATGTGTGAACTCAAACAGCAATAAGCATTATCAAGTACAAGACTGACGTTGTGCAGCGATAGATGAAGCATGCAGGGAAACACCATTGCCAATTTCCTTGTTTACACCTAATTCAACAATATTTTGCATGTGAACCACACCTCTAAAGAAATGCTGTTAGCTGAAAATGCACTAATGTTGGAAAGAGTCTGAGACTGTCCACGACTTCTTGCCACAACACATTCACACTGACACTATCTCAACAGATATTATGCACCATCAAATAAAATATTACAACATAGTCAAATAAACTATAATTTAACCTGAAGTTAGACTTCAGCAAGTCTTGAGAGGTTGCAATGTAAGCTACATTTTAAAGACAGAAACACTGATAGAATAAAAAGGAGCTCAACTACTCTAACAATATTGTTCTTTATTAATGACATGTACGAAAAAACTTCCAACAGGTTTGGTGGGTTGTCAGTACCACAGTGTGCCAGTTCAAGTAAATCTGTTGTACTGAGCATAACCTCAAACTAACTTACTCCTACTAAACAAACATAGCCCAGCGGGTGTTGACATTACTGTCAGCCCCACCTAAACATGTATTTAGCTATTTAGCCAACCCCTATAAAGCCTCTAACTGAAACGATCACATTGAGTATTTATGTCTCAAAGACAGACACAAATTGAGCCAGAATGTCTTTGGCGGCAAGTCTCTGTTTAGTCTCTGTTGCTGTTGTTCCTCTGTGACCGTGTAAAGCTCTCCTCCACTAGTAAAAGCTAAGCCGTGGCAAAAAGAGAGGCAGGTTTGGCTCAGGATCAGAGCTAATTGAAAAGGTTAGGACCGCTGAGAGTAATCTTTAGAAGTGGCCTTCAAAGCATGAAGTCCCCACAACAACAGGTCATATGACCTTTTGGGTAAAAGAAATGTTGGGTCAATAGCAGCACCCCTAACACGACAGAACGCTTGACAGTGTGTTCTGTAAATAAAAAAGGCATCTGCTGCTCTTTGAGACCGCATAAATAAGAGGATGAACATCACATACTGACTGTGATGGGCATACCTGTGCACAAAAGTATTATTAACATAAAATGAGAATAACCCGGCCAGCCCAACTGCTGGGGCCATCCAAACCAAACTCTGCAAGCAACTTCCTTTTATGGTTGTGCATGTTCTATGTCCCTGCTCTGGTACATCATGCAGTTTATATCAAGCCGCATATAAATGTTATCTATATGGCTATATCTCTGCATTTGAAGACTTGATGTTTTCTGCTCAAACCTAAGAAAAGACCAAACAAGACCTGAGGGAAAGTTTAACACTAATTAAGACAATTTCCTGGTTGATTTTTACTATTGGTAATGATAGGTATGACCAACTAACCAATCAATATTGATGTTTTTGGCAAATAATTGAAACTTCATGAACCATGCAGAAAATCTTGATCATTGCTTGCCCAGGTCATAAGTACAAAATATGCACCAAGCCAAAGCAGACTCTCTTGAGTTACATCCCTCAAATACATGCAGAGGTTTCTAAAAACCAGCACAGCCCAAAACCACTGGCTAATGTTAATTGTACTAGACCAAACTTGCAAGCATATGATGAGTTCCAGTTAAAATTGCTTATTTAGTTGGCACAAATCTGGGATTCATCTCATACACAGCTTGGAGAAAAGCTAATGCATGTCCATCATCAACACTAACACAAAACCATCATAAAGTGCTACTATACACTTGCAAGCCACATAGAGACTAATGAAGTTCCCATTAAGGATATGTTGGGCCCATCTGGCAGTGCTAGTGCATTTAGGCCTGAACATAACGGTCTGCTGCTCTATTGACTGCCCGTACATTACTATGCATTTTTATTGAATTAGAAATACACCAGTTGTAGTCTATTAGAGGGCAAAGTAAAGCAAATGCAACTAACTACTACAGTGTAGTGATATGACAAAGTACACTACAGAGTCGAATTCAGGAAATACCTGAAACTTCTGGTTCTCTAGATTTTATATTGTTATTGCTTGACATTGTATTACTCCCGAAGTGCGTGTAATTACGAACAAAGGACTAACCTGGTCTGTCAGTGGGAGTATATGCCCGTGTAATATTAGGGGGAATAGCAAACCAGAGGTGAGGTGGCAGCTATCAGCTAACGTACCACACCACACTCAACATACCGATGCTAACAGTTAGCTTGACGGCTACGTGAGCCAATGACAAATCCTTGGAAACAGATTACGGACAAAACAGTGTCAGGTTGAGAAGTCACGTCGTCTTTTGAGATTAATTAATTTACATAATATGGACACCTCGGGAAAACACACCAGGGCTGTTGTCACCGCTTGATTATCGGTGCAATAACGATACCTTATCAGTAACACTGTAATGCTAATCGTTACGTTCGGGCTGTTAACCTAACATCAACTAACGTTAGCTAACTAAATGTAGTTATCCAACCGACGTTGGCTAAAAAGGTTTCGTGATGGTTAAATAAGCCTTGAAAGGAACTGGGAGAAAATACCAACGATACGTTCATCATGACAACCATGAAGAATAAAGACAAAAGCACACTGGCTAAGCCTACTGAAACGATTGACAACAAGGCAGGAAATAAAAGTAGCTATGCTAAACGTCAACAGCGAAGCAAACGTCAGTGATGCCAGGCTGCTAACTTGCTAACGTCAGCTAGCGAGCCAGTTAGCCAGCCAGCTAACAGCGGTTTAACGACCTATATAAAGATTGAGTGGAGGAAGCTTAACTGTCCATATGAAATCATAAATCAAATTACAGCTAGCCGTATTGGGTTGCAAGTGGTGTCGAGGTTTTCCCTGGCATGTTTACTCACATTTAGCGGTTAGCTTTAAACAGAGCTAACTGTGTGTAGGCCTGAGCTAAGCGGCTGTCGGACGCGGACCGACCCATCCGCCGTGAGTTCAACCGAGAGGAGGAATCTGTGCTGCAGCCAGCTGAGCGCGATCGGGCAGCAGACACCCAACGAGAACAGCCGGTGGAGGCAGCTGCTATCCCAGCGGAGCGGCCACTTTAAGCCCCACAAGGTGCGAACTGACTGTATCACAACACTTAAGCGCCGTTCCCGTATTGAATGTTAGCCGCGGAAAAAAAGAAAACACACTGAAAAACAGCGGCCATTCCGAAGCTGAACAAAAGAGTGCGTCCGTACTCACCACCGCAAAATGACTCTTTAACGATACACACGCCGTAACAAGAGATGGCCGAGTGTGCTATCTCTGGGGTGACGCGTAACTGTGCCGTAGGGGTAAAACGTCCACTGCTGATATGATAATAATACCACTGTTTTACCTTCAGAGGTGTGACTCCGCCATCCTTGCTGCTTCCTCCTCTTTTCCTACACTGCTGCTCTGCTCCCCTCCCTCCCCTGCCACCAAACTGCGTCATTCGCACGCCTAACCAATGTTATCACGAGACTTTGAAATACAATCATATTCCTGAATATGCTTCATTTACATAATATATATTGCACAAGTAACATACTTGTTTTGAGGCAGATTTGTATGATACAATAATAATAACAAATTCAAAGAATATTTGAAAGTCCCCAAGAGAGACAATACACATAAAGCCTGCTCTGGATAATATTTTGTTTTCAAAGATTTTTAATTTCACTCATTCATTTCACTTTCCTGTTTGTTTTTAAATCTACACATCCCTCATTAGAAATCCCAGAAGTATGTAAATATGCAAATACAGTATGCTTTATTTGAAAAGTAGCACTACTGTACATAAAATGTCTCCTATTTCACTGACAATCTTGACTGAATATTTCCCAATTATTGACTTTAAAACTGGCAGTTTGTCATGATTACTTCACGTAATTTAGTAAGATGAGCGCTTTCTGACTTCAGTAAATAAATGTAAAAAAATTGTCTTCTTGTGTCACATTTCTTCACATAAATCTAAAAACCACAATGATTATTTTTCTCATTGTACATTATATTAGAATATATCACTGTTGTTTCCCTTTAATATTTTTGGGCTGTGCCAATCTCAATCTCAATATTGAAACTTGAGTTTATATTTTCCTCTGATATGCGTTGGGAGGGAGGAATAAAGTAGCATAAAATGGAAGTAAAGTACATACGTTGTATATGTCTATGAAAAACAGAGCTACAATTATGCAAAACTTAGTTAAAGAAATGGAAATATAATGGTCTTGACTTTAAGTTGTGTTGTTCTGAAAGCGGCCTATAGGTGTCAGTGAAGCACTGTTGCTGAAAAACCCTGCGAAGAAGACCACGACGTCATTCTCGTTGAAGCGTTGTCTTGACAACCACCGTAATCTGTTCCTGGTGCTAAAGGTGGGCTAATTCTCAACCAATTCTTTGTGTTCATTCATTTTAGCGTCCACACACGACACCGAAAGATATTGCAGTGTTTTAAATTTACTATATTCGAGTGGTACAAAAGAGAGCTACCGTTCATTTAACTGGGCCTATACTGTGCCGTTACGTGCCAAACCTCGCTAGCGCTATGTTGAGCTAACAGCTAGCTATCATGCTATAAAATACTGGGTTCAATGTTTAATCTTTGAATTAGAACCCAGTCAGTCATATTAGTTTTAGGGATAACAGTAATAAACTAAGAGTCATTGCAACAGCCAAAGTTCAGAAATACACCGCAGAACAGTACCAATACTAAATATTTCCTGTATTGCGGTCTTATCTGTGTTTTACTGTGTTGTATTGTCTAACATGGGTTTTCGGTATTGCACTGTGAGCAGTAACTAACCGATGTAGCCTGGCTGCAAACTAAATTGTATTTCCCCCCTTATTACCGAACCTCTAGTATTATCACTGTGGTATGTTATAACTGTGCATGTAACAACACGTGTGCATGTTTAAGTTCAACCACATTTGTACCCCGACTCTGCGTGATTGCAATCCCAATGCAATTAAAGTCATTTCTTAAGAAACCCAAGAAATATCCAGCAATATTAGCAGCTATCTTGATGACCTCATATTTAATATCAGACTGCTCGCACTCGCAGATATTCGGTACGCTGCCACAATACCTGGGTTTCATTATTATCTATGTCAGATAAATCATTAAATGTAATAAACTAATATGTTTACTGTACCTTTCAGCAAGCATTCGGAAGACACAATGCCAGAAGTCAAGTCAATATTCAGGGAAGTCCTGCCTAAACAAGGTTTGTACCGGCAGTTAGCTATTTGGACAGCAGTAGTTACAAACAAAAGGATATTTGTGGAGCTCAGTACAACATTTGCACTATTTGGAAATGTGCAAAAGCTTGCAAAATAGTCAGTGGGTGTTCTGTGCTCGATTTTTACTGTCTCTTTCACAGCTCAACATCATTGTTCTTTAAACTGTTATATAATCTGGGTCAGTATCATAGCTGGAGTAATGTTTTTTTTTAATGGGTACAAGCTGTTGAGGGGCAGAGCACCGCAGAAAGTGCAGATGTTTCCTGCAGTGAGGCAACAGATTTAAACCATTTAAAATTCTGGGTGTTGCAAGCTACTAGAAAGACACAATTTAACCTGCAGCCCTATTTGGCAGCGATGCTCTCGCAGTTGCCTTGCTTTATTTGAAAGTTTGTAGGTCGGTAGAACATTTCTTACTGCTAATGCTTCTGTGAAAAATATTAGAAGTCCAGCCAAGTCTCATTATTTTTGCATTTTAACCAAGAATTAGATGGTGAGATAAAAGAATTTGTTGTTTATGTCACGTCTTTTTCTGTTTTGGCAACATTCACAGGGCAACTTTCCATGGAAGATGTCCCTACCATGGTTCTATGTAAGCCAAAGCTGCTCCCACTCAAATCAGTCACCCTAGAGAAACTGGAAAAGATGCAGATGGAGGCTCAAGAGGCCGTCAAGCAGCAGGAACTGGCAATCAAGGAGCAGTCGCAGTAGACGCCCAATGGACTGGCAGGACTGGGCAAACTGGCAGAAATTCCTTCAGATGAAATGGCACAAATCCAGTTGTCCCGCACCCATAGAATGAATGTGGTTGCATGGACAATTACTATGTCAAGGGGTGACTGGTTGGTTGATTTTGGCCTCATATATCAGATAAGTGCGAAAGCATCAGTGTAACCATTCCTCAATTTGTTTCAATGTCCTACTATTCTCTAGTCATTATTGAATGATTCAATGCACTTCAGTCGTAACGATAACATAACTCCCATGTCAGTTTTTCCAGAGTGGTTGGCTTAGAATTCCCTAATTGTATTCTTGCATTTGTAATTTGAAAATGACAGTTAACAGCTTCATTGTTGAGTGAATGTATGGCAGAGTGAAGTTGTAACATGTAGTTAGACTTGTGTATTGATATTGTGACGTTCACAAAAACATTCTTAAATTATTTAATAATCATTTAATGCACAAACAAGGAGCAATATGTGGTACACTTCACGCACCAGTATTCCCAAGATATAAAAATAAACACCATTGTGAAGATAACTGGCATTTGTTTTTGCACAGTACTCTTCATACCTTCAATAATGACATCTTTGTGTAATTTAATGGGCAAAAAGAAAAAAAGCCAACACCGTATAGAAACAGCAGCTCGTGAGGGAACTAGTATTGCATTTAACCAACATGCTCCCCCTTCTTTATTTTTTAATACCCTTTTATAAAGCTTTTAACACAAGCCAGTCATCTCTGTACAAACAGTGCTTCCTACAAAACACAAAAGGAGTGGCAGTGAAATCAAGAAAATACTGTACAAAACAACATGGAATGACTGACACTGTGAGGTGTGGCACTTTAAGGGTTAGCTTATGTAAGTATTTGTATTGAAACACCTTGAACAAAGTCATCTACTTCAGTTTCAATCAAAAGTGCAGTTGGGTTTTTATATACCCCACCTCAATTTCAGAAATTTACATTCTTTTGAATGTTAGAAGGGGAAGAAATGTACCCAGCTATTTTGAAAACTATGCAAGTAAAAAAGTAGCTTTATCCTCTTCTTTTCAGAATATCTGGCACATAAAAAAGGGCTCTTCAGTAACTTTCAAGTTTGACAACACCACCATCTCCCTCGCTGACAAATCTCTTCCGGCCCCTGATAAGAGACAGAACACATATTAACATATGGAAATGACAAAAACAAACAGATCATCCCTGAGATGAGCTCGCACTTACCGACAGGGACAAAGATCTCTTAACTTCACATCAATGATTCCCATACTGAAGCTCTTATCAACAAACTGCTCCAGGATGAAGTATGCACGAGGGACGTCAATGTTGATTTCAGCAATGTCCATATAAACTCTTTCATAGCCCTACAGAAGAAGAAAAACAGTGTGTACATAATACATCTTCTAAGCTATTGCATGGGGAAATAACACTGAGCAGTACATAGTTCCAACACCAGGTGGCGCTTACCCTCCTCATTTGGTCCACAGTGATGACAGAGGAGGCAGAGAGCCACTTGAGAAGCTGCAGAACCATTTTCAGTGTTTTCTCTCCTTTGGACTCCAACACCATCACGATAGCCTGAGGAAAACAAACTGTTAAAAACCGTTGCAACAATCTACTAGAAGCACTGACTGCAGAACAAAATTGTTATTTTATCGACATATTCTAGGTAAGAGTGAGAGGAGTTGGCAGTCCTCAACAATGGAGATAAAAACTTCAAACCAAGCTAAGAGATTTCAAATTGTGATGCAGAGCCCTGTCATCAGAATGCCCTCAGGGTAAAGAACAATAACATGGTCTTTCTGTCTCGGTTATTCCCTCATGTTTTGCCCCTAACAATCACAATATATAGGTAGTGTTTCAAGCATCACTGCAAAGTTTTTTACCTCGTAGACAAACTCATGGTGGAAATGGGGAACCTCCAGATCTCTCAGGCACCTCTCAGCCTCCTTGCTGTCACCAGATAGGATGTACTCCTTCAGCAGCAGGTTCATCTGACAGGACATTGAAAAGGAAATTACAATTATTAACCTATAGCACTTTTCTTACAGCTACAAAAAAACAAAACACACCAATCAGTCAATTGTGGGGAATTCATGTAGATGTGTTCAGGCTCTCTGAACAGAACAGATGTTTATGAATCACACACTATATTCTTAGAAATCCCCTTTTCAAAAACTGTATGAAAATGTTACTGTAGGACTGTTTGTTGTGCATTTAAAAAAATATATAGTAGCACTGTTAAAAAAAAAGTTAGAGTAGTGTTTGCACAGAAAGTATGAACAAGTTGATTTAAGTGCTTCTGAATGAAGACGAGTTCACTCTCCCAGCCATCAAAATGTCTTTCTCGTTGACGTTGCCTCCTTCACGGTGGTGAATTTACCAAACCAGTTTAAAAGTTTTTAAAGACAAATTGTTACAATTTTACACAGAAGATATGTGTACTACTGGTGTCCTCTCAAGCTGTATGTAATGTACCTCTTTAATGAGCAGTACGACCGGTCGCTGGCCGCCACCCGCCCCCCACAGGTTGTCTATGCGTAGGCCACCCATACTCATCTTCAACAGCACTGCTGCCCGGTCTAGTGACGCTCTGCAACATAATAAAATAGGCAGGGATTGTGGGGCAAAGATGTTGCAATGCAATAATGTCTTTCATCAGTATGTTTCCTCATTTCTCCTGCCTGCAAATGATCACATGCTTCTTCTCGAATATCCCAAAATCCCAGTGTTTTGCATGACGGTTACACCTATGCTGTGGGTGCTATGGCTTTGATACAGAGCCCCTTTATCTAATGTTTGAGCAACCTTTGTTTATCATACTGCTGTATGTGCACACGAAAAACACTGTTGTTAGACCTCAATATATGTGATCTAGAATACTCACAGGATCTGTTTCCTTTACAATCAATACATTACTACTCCTCAAAGAAATGCTCAGATTATCCTGCACTTTCTTAACTCCCTTCCTGAAATGACCACTCTTTATGCCATATTTAATGATGTGACTCCATAGATCCAGCTGTTATTGGTCATAATGTTAATTTGTAAGGTCATTTTTATGTACTTTATGATCAGAAAATTCAAGTGCTACTACATGTACACACAATCTACATGATATTGTGGAATACCCTATAACGTCACTTGACCCTTAAAAAAATCAATACAAGGATTTTCACAATAAAGTACTGTAAGTTAAAGTCTTCGCAACAGCCAAACTCAGCCAACACGAGCATACCTTGTGTACTGACAGTCAACTCTGCCTTTGTAGCCCTCAATGTAACTCTTGGATAATATTTGGTCGCTGACGGCACGTGCTATGAACTGGCCCACCAACTGGAAAATGAACACAAAAGAAGAAAACAAATGTAAGAACAAATTGCAACTCACCATGTTTGACAGAAACGTGATTCTTAAACTTGTCATCCTGTTGGCTCAAGTCCCATTTTTAACCTGTGAGTAATGTAAGTGTACCTTGTTGCTAAAAGTCCTCATGTTTAGGAAAGGATTGACAGTCTAAACACCATGCTTTTGCTCAGAATATGTAAAGAAGGGCACTTGACATCTGTATGGCTCACTATGGAAATTCACTGGATAGAAAACACAGGCTATGTTTAAAAATCAATAATGCATAATAGGAACAGTGTCCTCTTGCTGCAGTAAATAGAATGCAGTTTTGTTGCAAGAGAATACATCAAATTTAATTAATTGAATTCACACCTTTAAGTATATTTTGAAGTGACAACAAGCAGAGTTGCTGCACATTACAAGGTCACCACGAATTACAGGCCCCACACCAACATGATAGTCAATGGCCTCTGTTTACAGTAGCGTGAATGTAGGGACATGAAAGAGCTGGCTTTGCTCTTCTGGACTCCACAAAGCCCAGCACACATCACTAATCATTGTTCCTGTTCAGACAAGAGGCAGTGCTGTCTGTTTTGAGCTATGGCTGAAGCTAGACTGACAGTCGCATGAGGAGAAAGAGAGGAGTCTGCAGTTGGGTTGAAAAACTGAGAAAGAGAGGAGTGAAAGGCATAAAAAGAGGGAGATGAGGACAGGGCAGAGTCATAATACCCATTGAAACCCTTAGAGAACCGTGAGAGTGAGACAGAACTGACTAGTGAGCCCCAATGAGACCGTGGCAGGGGTGGGGGGTGAGGGGACAACCAAAAACCCTTTGAGTGTCATTTGCAGAGCTTGCATTTTGTGAGCGCGGACAGACAATAGACAGAGATCTCATGTCTGTGCAGGCTGAAAAGGATAACACACACACACACAGTGTGCTGTTCCCCTCTCCTCCACCACAGGCTGTGGACAAAACACACCACCTCAAACAAAAAGTCACAAAGTGTGTGTTCACTGTGATGAGACTGGCAGACATGAGCTAGTTCTGCTTGTCAGTGACAAAAAGTCTAATACAAACAACAGAAAAACATATGATGTAGATTCACTGAAGCTTCAGTGGCTTGTTTTATTATTTGCATTAAATATTTTTAAATCTGCAACTAAGTGCAAATTTCCCTGCTATGGGACTAATAAGGGTTTGTCTTATCTTAACCCAATACCCATCCTAAACTCACAATTTAAACTAGTTCATCCTGCAGACATTCAGTCAGTTGTCAATAGAGCTACAGATGTAAACTGTTACCTCCAGACTGTCAGCACACTCACCTCTGGGGCTCCAGGTGTATCCAGGACCAGGTCAGGCAGCTCCAGGAGAAGTTTGTCGAAGGAGCTTTCCATGTCGCTGCGAGACAGCACCGGCCCACACAGGTCAGCCAGCAGCCTAGAGGTGAGCTCCCGGTGGCTGGCTTTGGCCTCCAGGGCCAGTGACACAGCCAATGAGGGCACCTCACTCCGCTTGGGTCCCAGATTCAGTTCTGCAAGCAGCTCCTGGATGTGGAGAGGTGAGACGTTAACTTGGCATGGGCTTTATGGTTCATGTCTTTCGATTCTTATTATTTTCAGGAGACTTTCTATGAAGACTTTTACTTCTGTCACATACATCGGCACCTGTTTCGGGACACACTTACCGCTACTTCATTTGTGTCTCCATGTTCAAAGTACTCCTGCACTATGGGAGTGACCGTCTTCTCAAAGTCCCTCTCATCCAGCGGAGGAACCACAGTCTCATACACACAGTTTTCCTGTCAAAACATAGTCATAATTCAATATTTATAAATGACAGATGTCATTAAAACATTTGTTATTTTATCCATCATACAGACAAATAACAGGTAAAGCACACAATATGATGCACATCAGTATGGCAACACTGAAGCAACACCTTCAAAAATGACCATATAACAACAGTTTCATTGCAGGGCTTGTACCCCGGTCAATACCTGAGCTTCGTCATAGTTGGGGTCCTTCTGATCTACCTCCTCCGGTTCATAAACTTCACCAGAGCGGCCCCACACACCTTTTCCTCCAGCCCCACCTGTGGACAAATGGCAGTGACAATGTCAGATATGACGCCTAACAACAAAACCATCGCTTATGTCAGGGTTAAGGAAAGGTGAAGGTTTAGTGACACACATATCTGGATTTCCTGGAACACAACTTGTTTTTTTTAAAATTAATAACTATGACTTTTATCTAATGGTTCTCAATTCATGGTTACTATGGGAAGGAAGATAACATGAAACTCTTTGGGCCATCGGGTTCTCAGAAATAAAACAGCAGACACAATAATAAGTGAGTTATTTGGGGTACAGTACGCGATGTCATGTCTCAAAATATTGCATGGAAAGGTGATCAGAGTCTTTCTGTAGCATCTGTCAGATTCACCCATTAACAGCCTATCTACCCCAACAATTAACTTCACACTTCCTTATCTCACACAGCACACATGGTTTATAACACAGGTGAGATTTCATGACGGCCTTGTCAAGTACAGAAACAAAAAAAAAGGTAATACTGTAGTTGTTGTACTGACATTATTATTATTATTATTACACAGATCATTATCTAAAAATGCAATCTGTTCTAATACCCATGATAGATTATTTAACCCAAGGACCCAGCATGCTGTGATATAATCCCATTATCTGGGAAGGTGACGTCTTTGTATGAGTTAAACATCTGTTAGATCTGAGGTCAGCGCTAACAGACTGAAGGCAATTTAAGACGCTTGTGTGACATACCACCACATGTAGCACAGCCCACATTTCTTTGGCAAAATATTCCACTTCAGCATTTAAAACATGGTGGATGCTAGTAGAGATTCTGCACATCCACTGCATTTCTTTCACAACTACAATGCAGGAGAGCGGAAATAATGGCTTCACTGGCATGACAGCTCTGTTAAATGGATAGATACTGTACCAAGTATGAGACAGCTGAACTCTGATCTATGACACATTTGGTGTGTCAGAGTTACTTTCCAACAGTTACTGTCCAGGAGACGGAAGTCTGAGAAGCCATCTTTGTTTTGATGCAAACATTAGATAAAGAAAGTATGCCATTATGCAGCATCGGCCAAATGCCTGATGCTGTTATCAGTAGGGTTACCCTCAATAAGAAAGTGCATATATTATCTATAGTGAACACTTCGTCCTTCAGCGACACAAATTGATAACAAACCTCCTGCACAATGCAAAGAAGTGCTCTGTAAACCTTATGAATGTCGCTTTATATTCAATTTGCCTTCAAATAACAGCCGGCTGACTCTGTGGGCACACACAGCAGTCCAAAAGGTAAAACACTAACATCACAACCAGTGATTATCAAAAACAAAAGCAAATTCTGGAGCACAAAATACTAACATGTGCTTATCAATGGGTGTAGCCATTTCAGTGCATGTTGACTGTTTAATTGCTGCTCAGTGAACTCAAGTATTTCAGCACATTTCAACAGAAATGCATAGCTAGGCAACAGCAGTTTACTTCTGGTCAGCTGGTGACATTCACATGCACTGCAACCAAAAATAAATTTGGCAGATTCAAAATGGTGAAATGGTCTAAATATTGTAGGCGTCACAAAGGGGCTCTTTTCAAAGGCACAGTTTATGAACATGGACTGTGTGTATTTCTCCATGGATCAAGCATTTGGATTTCGATAGCACTCAGGTTTGCTTTATGATAAAATGGACATGAAAATCAAAAATTTTAACAGCATGAGACGTTTACATCAACTTACCTTTCTTTGGCAGACCTCTGCCTTTGCCCAGTCGGGACTTTCTGTCCAGCAGCTTGCTCTTAGGACTGGTGGGTGTCACTGAGGTTCCCCTGACCACGTCCCCATTATCACTTAGAGAGTCGCCCCTGCCAGAGTCCCTGGAGGAATTCTTTCTCAGCCTCCGCCTTGCCTTCGCCTTGAGGCGTGCCTCATGGATGCTGTTGCCAGACGAAGACAGCCAGTTGCCATTGATCTCACTTTTGATGTTTTTGTTGACAACCGATCCTGCGTTGTCTTCTTCTGCAGATATAAAGGAGTCACTCAGGTCCGCTGCCTCTGTTGTGTTTTCAGGGAAAAATGAAGGAGGGTTGACAAACTATGAGTAAGTAGCTTATTTCTTTTCCACTGCCATCAGACTAGCTAACCAGCTAACAGGAGTCTACAGTCATGAACTTCCTCTTTTATGCACATACAGTATGTGAATACAGACTCACATACACACAGATGACAGTCAACACTTTAATCTTGAATACTGACATGTCAAAAGTATGCAAACATGTTTCCGTCCAATAAAATACTTCATTCAAAAAGTATAATATATAAAATATAAAAATATATAAATAAACGTATCTTAAAGTCAAATAATGTCATCCGAAAGAGAGCAATATGAAAAATACAATATACACAATAAAAGTACAGGCTGTGCAAAGAGGAAACAATGACAATCAGCACTTTTAAGTGCAGAACAGTTTAGGGGGAATAAGAGCAGTTTTTCATGTGGACCATAAACAATACACACAGAAAAAGATGCTTCATATCAATCTGAATTACTCTCCAGTTAACTTCTATCTGCAGCCAGACAGAAACTGCAGCCTGAGTGGAAAAATGAAACCAATGAACATCATGAAACCTGCAGGCAATGAGCAAAAAACACATAAAAATAAGCTAATCAACCACTTCCGCACGAAAAATCCCCAGTGCCTCACATCAGACTCAGCGGATGAGACATTTAACAGTCGTCTAACTTACCAACGGGGTTTGCGTTCAGCCAGGCCTCGCAGTCAGTTGCCATTTTTTTACAGTAGAAGAGAGGTTTTGCACAACAGCAGTGTGCAAAGAAGATTGACAAATAATACCTGCAAAGTTAAAAAAGAAACATACACGTTATATGCAGACAGAGTTAACGATAACATGCCCAGACATGCTGCGACGCAACAACCTCCCCTCCCCCTTATTCATTCAAGTCACAGTGTTGATCAACAATAGCTAGCGGTGCGTTAGCTTCAGTGTTCACTGACTAAATGAAGAGCTGCGTCAGAAGCGCAAACTCCACTGTATGCGACTGCACATGTAAAACAACTGCTCAAACACAACATCCAAATCCCCGTTTATTAAGCACTCGTGTCTGTATATACACATATCGCTGACTCGTCATTTGTTGTTGAAGCGCCTGCGACGTTCACTGACACCGTTAATATCTACCAGCTAGCTAACTGCCCGCTAGCTCGGTCAGCATCTTATAGCGCCAATAACCGTTAAGTCTCGAGCAACACTGACAAATAAAAAGTGAATTTCTAGCTCTGTGGCTTAGTAACTTAAAATAAATCAAATCACCAACCGTCTGTTGCGTCCAAGATTCAAACTCCGACACCAACCCTGTTGGTTTTGTTTTGTCTACCCAGCAACGCAAGCGCGCAGGACCGCGTTTCTCTTATCTGATTGGCTGGAGGTGTGTCGGCTTTTAAAACAAACAACCAATAGGAATACAACACGGGATTTTTTTCCTCCTGCATGTTCCGTGTTTGTTTATGTGGTTTATGACATGCTGCCTCCTATCTGTGGCACTGCAGAACTGCTCTTTCCATTCAGGGACATCGTCACATCGGCTGCAACATTCTGGTTAATTAATGATGATGATGATGATGATGATATTGATCATAATGATTTATTGACGCTATCTAAATAACCAGGGCTTGTTCTTTTGGCCAGGGAATATAAAGTACCCTATTAACTTAAGAATAATAATTCTATTTTGTGAGTGGGCAATCAGTCTGAATGTATGACAGTGACTTTTTTAATTAGAGTATATAATTTAGGACAATCAAATGTCCAAACCAACAAGAATATCCAAATATCTATTAAATTTGATACATTTTTTTTGCCTCAACACCTGGGGGAGCTCTTTCACAACACTGGGGGAGCTCTTTCACAACACTCACAACACAAATTTAAGCTTATGCTTCCTCCTACTCCTTTTTCGGACATGATGCGCACATAGTATTAATATTGTGTTGTTATTGTCTTCACTATTCTCATTGGTTTTGTTTGTCTGTTTATTTGTTTGTTTGTTATTTTTCAATTTAATCTTTTGTTTTACTGGCACATGTTCGAAAATAAAAAAAATAAATAAAAAAAAAATTAAAAATCCTGCCATAAAGTGGTGAAAATGGAAGGATGGTAAACCGTCATAGTACACTACACAGTATACACAAAATGTAAGATGCAATGTTCAAGTTCAAAATGTTTATTAATTTTTTGCATCAATACCATATCAAAAGTTGTGTCAAAGAAAACAACACTATCACTGATGTCACAGGATCAGCATTCACAGTATACAAAAACAGTCTGGCTTGATAATTCCTCTGAACAAATCACTGTAACATGAAACATTGCAGGTTTAGGATAAATTAAACACATGGTCCAGTTTAAGGTCTTCGATATTTAAGGCACTGTTAACAAATATGACTGTGGTTGTCTTACGAATTCAATCCAGCATAAAACTTCAAGAAAATAAATATATTTTGTATAATTAACAAGCCAAATAATTTTTACCTTCAGACAGATGTTGTTGTGCACAAACTGGTACAAGATGAAAGAAAAATAGCAAGAGCCTTTAAAGCTCCACATATAAATACAATGCAATGCTGTGTAATACGATATACATTGAAAAGTATTAAACAAATACAACAAACCTGAGAATTTGCCTCAGTTTTTAACTGAGTTAAAACATTCCTCGACACATATTTCAAGTCATTTTGCAGTCATTTTATTTAAACTCAGAAAATGGACCAACAAAAGCCCAATACTGTAATCAATGTGTAAGAAATCATTGCAAATAGAGTATATTTTCTTACCAAAACTGTAATTACTGCCTTCACAAAACAGTTAAGTTGCAGATTACATCTATGTCTGTCCAACATGTCCTCACTCCATCATTTTATGTTATTCTACATTTGTGTAAAATTGTCATAATTAGCAGATGAATTGCTGAATTATTGCCAAAAATGGGTTTTGGTTCACAGTGACATTTGACCACCAAATCCTAATCACTTCATCCTTGAGTCCAAGTGGACATTAGTGCCAAATTAGAAAAATAATGAAAAAGGGCCAGATAGACAAACCACCTGAAATCATAGTGCCACAGTGGAGGCTTAAAATAAAAAAAAAAATATCACACACAATCCAACAAAATAAACTTTAAGAAAATTGATAAACCAAAAAAAAAAAATAATTAAATACTGCAGTCTCAGGTATGTACAAAAGTGAGAAAGCTGTGGCAGGGATTATCAAACAAACAGCTATTATCTCAAAATTTCAAAACCAGTGCAATTTTCCACATACTCTATCTTCCATGTTTCACATTATCTGTGCAGTAGTCATCCATAGCCTCCCACCAACGGCACACATACTGAATCTTTCCTCTGCTGATGTCACTGTGCAGCTGAGGGTTTAGTCAGTACATCCGACAGACTCTCCTCCGCCAGCTGGGACAGGTATTTCTGTGGACGAGAGGAAGAAAAGAACAAATGCATTAACTATATCTAAAATAATGTATTTCTGCTAACTGTTGTCTCTTCTAACAATAATTTGTAGCAGCACCACTGATATTTTTTTTCCAAGAAAACACAAGAAAGCAGCATCTTGACAAAATTCGGTGAAACAAGCAGCTGATCAGTCTTTTGCATTTTGGATTTTACCGAAATGGCTTTCAGTGGAGTGTTACTGACCATACATTTTGAAAGGATTTTCCATGAATACTATCATGAAGTGAATCACAAAGAGCAAAACAGTTTCAACTAGAATTGGTTGAGGTTTGACTCTGTTTTGGTCTTTTTCATTTACCTCAACCTGGATGACTGAGAACCTACACAGACATATCCTGATATATCATAACATATCATGACATATCTTCATATCGTGAAGTGATAAATTTAGCTTTGCTAAAATATCTGAGAATCGGAGGCCATCTTTTGTTTTTGTACAGTATTTCAAGGCTTTGCTGAAAAGCTGTAGCTGATGCTGTGTTGCACTTAAAACTGACTTAAAATTGATATAAACAATATATTGCAAATATATGTTAACTAATATGTACTGGATTTCTGTGTTGAAGTTACAAGTATGAGTGAGTCAAGTAAAACCCAAATCAGTAGCATGTATCATAAACTATTCAACAGCAGCACACAAACACAGAGAGCTTTGACAGACAGCACAACTGCTCAAAATGGGGTTTTTTTTCCCCCCTCTTGGAATCTAATCCTTCAAACGTTTGAATTGCTGCTTCTCCTGCCTCAGCTGTGCTGCTGGGGACGAGAGAAATGCAAGATGGCTCTGTGCTGAGTGGCCAATAATCAGAAACCAAATACACTTGCAAGTTTACATGCAATGTGTATGTTCGTTCGTGTGTGCTAGTTTGCATTCATGCATTTTTTTCCTGATTAATCTGTCTAGTCTATTAATAAGGAAATCTTTAAATTGTGTGGATTTGTCCAACAAAAAAAGCCAAACATATAAAGATATTTCATGTAAAGTCACATAAACTTCAAATTTGACACTTCAAATTTGATTCCATGGGGATTTGCACAGAAAATGTTATATTTGATTTCACATCTACAGTGAGATTTGTCCCAAAATAAGATAAACATTAAGAAGACAGACAAAGAAACTTAATATATCATAACACGCCTGTGCTGAATGTATGTGAAGTGATAAGTCATCAACTCTGCAACAGGTGGGGTACATGCAAACTTTCTCCCAGGCCACACTGACTGTGGACTGCCGTGCTCTCAGTACAGTGAGTTTATTTTTAAATTTTGGTAGAACATCGGACAGTATAAAAGCACAAATACATTTAGCATGTTGGGATGATTCCAGGATGAAATAATGAATAAAATGTGGAATTATTACTCCAGATTATCGTGTTTTTCCTTCTCATCATCATCACCTGATGAACTGTTGTGCACTTTGTACCTGTAGGTTCCTGTAGTGCACGGTGCTGCGGCAGTGAGTGGTCTTTGCCGTCTCCTCACTGTTGTAGAACAGTCCACAGAGTTTACAGTAGAAGCCGGTTCGTGGCACAATGAACTCTACTCCTATTGGACAGCAGAAATCAAAAATCAGTGATAGTACAATACAGTTTGCAAAAGTACAATACAAGTTGCTGTACTTTGTCTTAAAATGCTTTTTTTCACTGTATCCATATTTTGGTTAAAAAAAACCTGCTTCTTTTTATACCCCTTATTTATTAATTCATTTATTCATTCATTCATTCATATTTTTGTCATTCTCATTGAGAAGCACTGACAAACTAAAGCATGCCTCTGAAAAATGATGGACTAAATAATTAACTTAATTAAACCTCTCTGAGCGTGAACACCTCACAACACATCTACACTCTGACCATGACACACATGACATGACTTATTCTAGACGACATAAATGTAAATTCAAGATATTAGAATGAAACCGGACAACAAGAAAAAGATTAAGCCAAAATTAAAAGTAGCCAAGTGATTTATGTAACTCAGATATGAAACACAAGGGAACTAGTCAACTTCACACACTGGCCTCATGTAAAAAATTCAGCTGAAACCATGAGGTGATGATTGGATGTTAGTAAAACATACATGAATATACATTTTCCATTAAAGGAATCAAGACTCAAGAGGTCTTATTTGCTATTTATACACTCACACACACTGTGTATATAGGAATCAGTGAAAAGATTAAAAAAAAGAGGTAAAAGTGAGGTGATTATTGCATATTGCCGTTATATAAAGTTGTTGCCATCAGTGTCACTGTGGTGGGAAGAACCATGTTTTATTCTCTGCTTTTCCTCTGGTTGTGTGTTGTGCATTTGTGTCTAAAAAGAAAGTGGGCCGGGTGATGTGTGTCTCTGATGAGGCTATTGACTTTAGTCATGCACTTGGACTAAAATAACATGCATACTAACATGTAATGAGTTTTGAAGGGTATTCATCTTACCAGCAACTACCAAGAGAATAATGCCCCTTCCTTTTTAGTTCATTCAGCTCAAGAGAAAATAAAGTTGTGGTGTTTTTAAGGTGGGAAGATTTCAACAACATGTATCTGGGTGAGACGATTAAAAGAAAAGAGCAGCAACAACAATAACCAGATGATTCATCAGTGTTAAATTTAAATCTCAGGAGCACAAACAATGGACACAGTTCGCTCTGGACACTCTCATAAACACTTTGGGACATCATGCAGCAGAAATAACTATGCTCATGTGTCTGGACTGTGGTCTATTGTTGTTACACTGCTTATGTAAGTCTGCACGCAGCAGGCCTAATGCTGGCCATGTGCTCGGCCATGTCATTCCAGCCCTAATGATAATATAAATACTCATCTCTCAGGGGTGCATTTCACAACCTGCTCACGGAAATAGATCAGCAAGTGGCCAAGCAATTCCAGTCAATTAGAGTGCTAATGCAACAGGTTGTCAGTGCACTTACTAATGGTGTATGTGATAACACTTCATCTTTATAAAACCACAAGCTCAGACTCAATGAACTTGTCACTGTGACAATGATTAAATATAGAGCCATCCAAGGACCCTTGGCCTGAGTTAAATCTGATACAGTTTTCATTGGTACTTCAACCTCAAAACTTTTCAAACTTTTTTACATGACCTGTATAATAAAACGTACCCAAAGGGATGCTGTGTTCACTGACAGCTTTGTCTTGTGAGGGCGCCTCAGTCTCTGTAAAAGGTAAATAATTGATGAGAAAAGTAGGATGCACTAAACATTGCATATTGTGCTTTTTATGGGGATGGGCGAGAGAAGCAACAATCATTTCTACAGGCAATATATAAACTCTATAAAAAATCAATGGGTCAACTATTAACCATTTTGTTGTGAAACTATGAACTTGTTTATATTTTGAGCTTTAGAACTGTTAATACTTCAATGGTAAAATATTTAGCAAAATTGTTTATTTGATCAGTTTTTTCCTATCCTCTTGACATAGACTTGAATGCATCTGAAGCCATCTTCAGGATGCTCAGTGTGAACATGTGGACCTCATGGTTCTGCAGCAAACACTTGTTTTTAAATGTACCTTTTTTAAGAATGCCATCCTCATGTTGAACCCCTTCATTGATTGTTTCTGTAATCTGTCCTACTTCCACAGTTTTGCTGTCCCCGGATGCGTAAATGTGATTTTCCACTGGCTCCTCAGATGGCCCACTTTTGGTTACCCTGTCCTCTAAACATGTGTCCTCCAGTGCAGCCTTGAACTCGTCACTGGGGAAGTCGCTCAGGTTAGTGACTGGCAGCTCAGGAGCTGCTGGACTGAGTGTCTGGTCTTCAGGACTGGTTGTAGTTAAAACATTTCCTGGTTTCTCATTTTCTGCCAGCTCTCCAGCATCCTCACTGAACGTTTCCTGGTTCTTCTCATTAGAAGTCTCCTGCAAGGATGAGGATGTGGAGGTAGGTGGTAACACTTTCTCCACTGCTGCTTCTTCCTCTGCGGACTCTCTGCAGGATACATACTCTTCCATCTCAGGAAGGTCTGGCTCAATTATGGAATCATCTTCTCCTCCCACTTCATCTACAGTGACCAGTTCCTCCATGTTCTTAGGATACCAACACTCTTCATCAGTGTCGTCTCCACTTTCCCACTCCTTCACCTGAGAAAATAGACCAAGCAAAGAGCTGTTAACACTCTAACCTGCAGCTGTGAAGAGGTTCTTTACTCTTTTCCTGTGAGGAGTTTGAATGAGCAGTGAAGATCACTGTTTACTTACAGTGTCTCTTTCTTTACATTCAGTCGAATCTTTTGGTAGGTTGCTTTGCCGAGGTGAAGCAGATTTTTCTTTTGTCTGGCGATCCTGAAGAAAGAAATGATTAAGCGGCTAAAAGGATCTGCCATGTACAGCAGGCAACGAACAATAACTAATATATATTTACCAAAGCTACTCACAGTATTTTCAGGTGCATATTCTTTCTCATGTCTTTCTGCAGTGGTGTGTCTCCTACTAGTCTTTTTGCTCCTGTCCCTGCCTGGTGAACCCTGCCTTTTGTCTTCTAATGTCCTGCGAAGTGGCTCCTCTGCTGTCTCAAACTCGGGATGCCTCGATCTGCTGTGGTAGTCTCCGCCATCCCTTCTCTTTGGCTTTGTGTCATGTCTTTGGTGTGAAGGTCTGGGTGGCTTGTCTGCTTTGTACATCTGATCCTTCACGTAGAAGTCATCCTCTGTGTTTCTGTAAGTGTTGAAGGATATTCCTTGAGCGCTGCCTCGTGGTTGCCAGTCTCTGTTGCCCCTCATCCCTTCACCTCCTGCTCCTCGCTCATCTGCAGATCTCAAGCTAGTATGATCCAAGGGTTTCTGGTAAGCCTTTCGACGGTCAGCTGCCCGACCATTAGGCCGATCATCATCCACACTGCCCCCATTCCTCCACGATTCATCCCTTTCCCTTTCGTCTTCACACCTCCTTAAGTGTGATGACCAATCCCAAGAGCCCCGGCGGGGGCCCAGGCCATTACTGCCTCTCTCAGGACCCCTGCATGGTGCCCCCTGGGGGCTTTGGGCTGAACTGCATGATGTGAAACTGGGGCTGTGGGAATGAGGACTCAGAGAACGGCTGATAGGGCTGCGGGAGCGTGCTCTCTCTGGCATGTAGCTGGAAGGAGATGATAGGTGATTACACAGAGAAATCCTCTAATGCTGCACTTAGTGTTGTAACTTTAGCAATCAGAGATAAAAAAAAATAATACACCAACTCAACTTAACTCTTTGAGTGCCATTGACGCATTTCAACGTCAAAGTGGTTTTTCGGCAGCGGGTCGCCCATCGCGGCCTCCCGCAGCCTGTGAGCAATTTTTGGCTTTCTGGGAGATGTAGTGGGAGCATAAAGAGACGGTATACGCCACAGACACCAAAGCAGGAAGTGAAAATGATCGAGATTAAAGAGCAAATTCATCATTTTCATGATGAAATAGAGAGTCTCTTTAGTCATTTGAGATATTCAGTGTTTTCAGCGTCATGGTACAAAATATTCTGTGGGTCTTGAAATATGACTCAAAATGGGCAAAAAAAGCTGGCACGAGGCACTTTCTGTTTTATTTGTTTTAAATGGCTGGCACTCAAAGAGTTAAATGTCTTTTGATAACATTTTTATGTATAAAAATAGAAAAATGTTAGCGGGTCAAAAATGAGTGGTTTGTTTTTCTGTTGCTTGCTTTATTTGTAAAGGACAGAGGGTGTCATATCCTGTACAGACTGTAAAGCCCTCTGAGGCAAATTCGTAATTTGTGATATAAGGCTAAACAAATAAAAACTGACTTGATTTCACTTCTAACAAGATGAGTAGATGAATGTTACCAGTGTTATCAACAGCACCTTTTATTCACCTCAGAAACCTTGACAACAGAGTCAAGAAAGTAGTGAAAAGTTGCCTTACTGTTCTAGTTCTTGCATCTCATCCCTTTCCCTCTGAGAAGTGATATCCTGGATGATCAGTTGTAGATCTTTACCTGGTTTCTAAACAGGAAATAAAATCATGTTTACTAAATGCCTACTACAGCCTAGATCCTACTATTTGCTTTGTTCTTCGGTCTTACCTTCAGCTGCAGCTCTTTGTACCTCTTAGACATTCGTATGAGAAGTTTCTGATTAGTAATCATGGCTGGAGTAAGTTGGTAGTATTGAACCATGGCCTGAGCTGCTTCAACATATGCCATCTCCAGAAATGCCTGACAAGAGAACAGAAAATTTCTATCAACAATAATTCCTTTCTGACAGTTATAGGGTTTCTCTTCCATCTGCACAAACATGTTTCACATCTTGGATGTCAGACTGGATTCAAGCGAGTCTTTGAAAATCATCGTCACAAGGTATCACATTTCACTACCATAATAAACCACCAGAACAGCCGCTTTAGTCGCTGTAAACCAATACCACGATTTCAGTACGAATGCTTTAAATTTGATAGGGGTGACATTAGTGGTGTGGTACAGTTCTGATAACTGAAACTTGTGACTCTGAGTGAGCTGTCATGTACTGGTTGTTAAACAGCCAGTAAGTTATGATAAAGTATACAATATCCCATAACAGCTGCAGTAAAAAGCTGTCGATAATCATAAAAATGGCCACAATAATCTGGTGATAACATGTGAAACTATTCACAGGATCAACGCCTTATTTTGGAAGGCATCAGGGCAGAAATCTGTGCAAATATGTAAATATTTGTTCATCGATATGAATAACGAGGAAGAGATAAACAAAGAAAGTTCTTGTACCTGATGGGTGGAGCGCATGAGGATGTAGTTGGTGACTTTCCCAAAGGGTAGTCCCAGGTTGATGACGTCATTCTCCGTGCAGCTGCCCTCAGGAAGGTTGCAGATGTGAACGACTCGCCCTGCTGTTGCCTTTCTGGGTGGAAATGGCTGCAAATAATCAAAAACATTTACAACCATGAATAAAACTGTTAATGTATTGCACCAAACCAGAATCATGACGACATCACCTTGCACACTATTATCAACATTATCAAGTCATCTGGTTTTGTTCAGTTAACAACCCCATAATAAGGACTGGATCTCTTGAGATTCTGTGAGCACTGAACCCATCTGCAATATAGCCTCTCCATTTCTATAAGGGGAAATATACAATATATAATGTATACATTTGACAAGTTGTGATTGTGTAAAGCTAGCCTTAAAATAATTTTTAAAAAAGAAGAAATTAAATCTAACTGTGGGCAGCAAAAAAGCATACAATACTGCCAAAAGTGTCTTTGTGATCTTTTTACAATCTGTGCAGCGCATCATAGTCACTCCTACTGTAGGGCACTAGTCTGCCTAACATCATGTAACATGTAACACTATCACACAGGATGTCATTTTCTCTCCTTGATACAAGCCACCTCATTCCTTCTATTAATAGTTACTTGGCTGTACTGCAGCGGTGATAATGAAAGTTTACTTGTTTGGATTTAGAGACTTGTCAGCTGACTGGCCCCAGACATTTCACACATTTGACATAAATCCCTCTGGGCTGACAACTATATGGACCTACATTGCTTTTTGAACTTAAAAGAAAGTGGGCAAATGAGCAGTAAATTACATTTACACACAAAGAGATGGTACAGATAGGGGGAAATTCGTTTAATTCTGAATCTGGTGTCAGATATTTCTGACAGTCTAGCACTTTATTGTTATTAACTTGTTTAATTTACTTTAATGTTAATAGTCTTTTCTTTCACTTTCAGATTCAGATTAAATATTTTTCACCATGTCTTTTCCAACCCTCTGTCAAACTATTTATCCTCACATCTTCTATTGCATCTTCTTAAGCAGAATTTAGAGAACAGATATTCTAAGAAGGTAACAAAGATAAAGTTAAGAATTTAGTCCACCGTAGTCACTGTTCATTGGCATGTGGAGAAAAAGACTAGCGTTGATCGTATGCACCTTTTTAGTGGTTGAATCACCCCTCACAATAGTTCCCCTGAGCAATTTACTTAAAACATTTATATACATTTAAAAATGCAAAGGCAAGTGCCACTGCCTGATTTAATCTGTCTATCTTTATTCATCCCCATACCAGCCAGTGGACATACCGTTTGACACCTCATGTTCCCTATAACATCACTGCGGAAAGCAGTTGTAAATTCAGTGCGTCATATTTGGGAGTCTTATTTCTGCAAACATTGTGCTGCAACTGCAAGTTTTCCAGTTCCCCTCCTCCGCTTCCTGCTTCTCTGGCTGACAGACCTGACAGACAGTCCCATGTGTGAGACAGCATGGGGTCCTTAATCCACCTCAGGACCAGCAGCCAGGGTCTCTGTTTTTACAGGGAATTTGTTCAGAGACAATCCAACACTAACATACACATCTCACTGGGTTCAAAAGCCATGAAGTGCAGGATGTAGAAACCCACTTTACTAAGCACAACTAAACACTCTTTTTCACTGTTTATGGAGCTGACCGCTTATCCAGACCTTTTAGGTGGAGGTTTGGAAAGTTATTACAGGTTCAAAAAAGTTTGCACTTAGATATACATTCTCAGAATTTTTCCTGAAAACTGTAAACTGAATGACAGATAGGTGTATTGTTCCATAGAGGCAAAAAGACCATGGCCAAATCCTGGAGATCTGTTGCCAAACCAAGTTTACAAATCTGGCTGCTTATCCAACTCAGTAGCCCTTGAAAAACTCACTTTCATGCTTCGGGGTAAGTATAGCATATTAGTACTTGAATGATGATGTAGGTTGTATGTCATAGAAGTGTAAAACATGCCTTGCCTGTAATTCCATTGGCGTGCACCTTGCTTGTTTTTTTTTTTTTTTTTTTTTTTTTTTTAATTGCTGTATTCTTTGTAATAAAAAAATGCAATAAAAACATTTGTCAACAATCGAAGCATACATGCTGCACAAATTCTATAAATAAAATATCACAAAAAAACTATATTAGTATTTAATAAACTGAGGACTCAAGATTTCTTCTAAAAGAGTAAACTCTTATTCACATGAGATAATCTACATTTTCAGCAGTTATTTTTAATCACAAATTGTGGACTATCACTGTTCATACGATCCTGGAGATGATTTGGATGAGCCAGATGACTGAATTTCTGAGACACAACTTCATGGTTTCTGGCATGAAGAGCCTCAGATGTTAAGGATGATTACTCTGTCAACAGCTCCGTACCGCCAGAACACATGGTCAGCGCAGGTTGGGCTCAATAAACAGATCTACAAATAGGCTGTTAATGTCCTTGGAATATAAGAGAGAACAAGAGTCTTGATCACTGCTCTCACTAATGTCTGACCTGTAAAATGTTGTCTGTGTCTGAAAGCTCAGACAGTTTAACCGCAGCACTGATATCACAGTTCAGGTTGGCTCAGGCTGAGAACGGTAGCTGTTTCTGTTAACCGCAAACCAGAGGTGCAGACTTGTGCCATGTCATTACCTCCTCACACTGAGAGGACCCATTCAAACACAGGGAACAACAAAAACAAAACTCAAAATTTAGATTCTAAGAATTAAAAAATGAGAGAAAACACTGCTTTGCAGTCATACAGACAACAATTCGCTTGATTAGTTAAGTAATCAATGGGAATTTATTATAACTGAAATGTCCTTTTTTTTGTTAAATGATTTTATTCATTTGACAGGCATAAGTACATACAGGAAGAAATAAGAACTTTTTCTTTTCCTCCTGTCAGAAGTGAGGATTTCATTTGTCCTGTAGTGTTTTTAATTTGGCTCTGTAACTTATCACACAGCCCCAGATAGAATCAAATTTATCAGGTGTCCCCCTCAAATTATACTTAATTTTCTCCAGGTCCAAGTACAGCATGAGGACCTTAAACCACAGGGAAGCTTTGGGGGCAAATGTTAACTTCCACTCCAACAAAATTCTTCTACATGCTAAGAAGGTTGCAAAGGTGATACTATCCTTAAACTTCCTCTGATCATGTCCTTTGAGGATCTGATAAGACTCCAAAAATGGCCAATTCTGCACATGGCGTCAACTTCACATTTAGTGCCTCTGCAAGATGTTTCAAAATAGCTGTCCAGTAATCTTGCAAATGTGGACATGATCAAAATATGTCAGTCATATGCATGCATACATCTGTAATATTGGAATAAATTTTGGAGAGTTTGGAATTGGTAAAATACGGTAAGTAGGGTGGACAACCTTAAATTGTATCAAATTAAGCCTGGTGCAAGATATACTGTCATTTACTCGGGATAATACACAGAGTCCCACACTCTGTCATCTAGAACTCTACCAAGCTCTTCTTTGAAATGTGAAGAAAAAAAATACAGCAATTTTCCATAAATCTACTGATCAATAATTTGCACCTTGCATACAGTCACCAGAGGTAATGAGTTTCCAGCCATATATTCTGTTGCTGAAATGCTCGGTGACCTACCAAACTGGGGCCAAATGGTGCCAAGAATAACGACCACTTCACACTGAGTGCTTTCCTGTTTTCACTGACAGCCTGCTGACTGACATCGGCTGGAATCCCTCCTGAGGACATGTTTGTTTATTTGTACAAAGCAGGATCCATGTTGGAGGATCAATGGGAGATAGTCGGTCTGGTTTCACAGTTTCTCTCCACGTTCCAATGCCGCAGATCACTTTACCAGTCTCTCATCAGACTGAAACGGTACACCGCTGCCTGGGGTGTGACGCGGAGGTTTTAAAGTCTGTGCTCCACAGCAGTTAGCTGTAATCCTGTGTTTATCTCTCTTTGAGTTGTCTTATCACATGAGGCCACCGTGTTACGTCAAGCTGGTCGGTCAGAAAGTACTGTTCAGGTTGTACTGAGTGTTGTTTGTTTCGATAACAAAATGTCTGCGATTCCCTTTCAATCATATCCAAACAAACACAAATAAAACTTAATACATCGAAAATAAGTTGACAGATTATCAGTGCATGTGGTTGTGTGTGCATTTGAGTGAGTGCTCTGTGTCCAACACAGGGTTTTAAAGCCAGGAAAATCCCCACCTGTTCTGCTTCGACAGGTGTGTGTTTATAGCATCCAACATTAGCTCATATAGCACAGCCTATAAATATTTTCCCACTCATACAATAAAACAACTTTCACATGATGTGATTCAGGCTCCCGTTAAATTTACTCTCCTGGCAATGAAAGAAAGAACAAATGGCTGATGAAAAAAAAAATGTCACACATGTTTGTTGGAAAGGTGGCAGTGATTTTCCAGTGGAAGGGATGTAATTTAAACAACATGCAACCCCCACTGACCATGATTCACTTTATTTATACAGAATCAAGTCCCCCACACGATTATTTATTTATTTATTCTTAGATCTTGATCACATGCATTTATGAAGCCTTTGTATATTAATCGTGACTCTTTTACATATTTCATTATTTCTTTACCTTGTGTGCTGCTGTCTGTCACTCTGTATTTTTTTTTTTTCTATGTTGGTAAAAAGAGAGTAAAACCAGAGTCAAATTCCTAGTATGTGAAAATATACCTGGTCAATAAAGCTTTCTGATTCTGATTCTCTTCACTGGGAAATACATTTTACTATCTACTGCAATTATATATATATACATATATATGTATATACGTGTATATATATATATATATATATATATATATATATATATATATATATATATATATATATATATATATATATATATATATATATATATATATATATATATATATATATATATATATATATATATATACGTATATATATATATATATATACGTATATATATATATATATACGTATATATATATATGTTCTCTTTAACTGTCCAAAGAAACCAGTTACATCAGGCTGTGTCCTGCAGCCTCAGTAAAGAGCTGATGTGTTTTTGTACAGTGTGTTCAGTATGTATCTGTGTGCAGGTGTGTTGCCTGTTAAATGATGTCCGCTGACTGTTGAAAGCTGCACCACAGATGGCTTTCTGAAGGTTTGCTGGGGCTAATTTTCACCTCGCTCATCATCTGCCGCACTGCACTTTTCAAAAGACCTGCCTTCATGAAGGACGCCTATCAACAGCTGCAGTTTGTCAACGCCGACCCTTTTGGAAACCAACTGTAGTGGCAGCAAGTAGTGACAAATAAGGGACACTCTCATTTAATTAGAGTAGAAGGTAAAGTGACGAGATTTACCTTATTTTTTCATTTTTGGTAACCCCACACATTCCTACAATGTGCTGCATTTGTACCATGATTAAAGTCTTTGAGTATGCTTACAGAAAGCCTGGCCTTGCACTAATGTAAAAATCAGAAAAAATAACAGAAAATTATAGTTTGTTGTTGTTAGACACATTCTCATTTTCATCTTTTCTTACAACATCATGAAACTCAAGAAGCAGCCCCACAGCCGTCAATTCAAATCCTCCAGAAATGTAAAGTAGAGTAAAAAACATTAACATTTCCACTTAGCACTGCAGTTAAAACACATATAGGTGATGGAGTTGGATCATTGGCCTGTGCAGGGCTGGAGTAGACAGCTGCTTCAGTTAACATAAAGCATAGCTGTGTCCGGTCTTAGCAAATTCTTACAGAAGGACGTGCTTAAACATGTGAAATGTGTGTCCCACCTGCCTAAAATTAAACCAATTAATCAGTTAATGTAATTAACTATTTTACTAGGCTCTGCAGTGATGTGGAGAAGAGATACCAAGCCCAATGGATCTAGATCCATTCGTTACGCGCCTTACACACTTTTTCCTGCTGCTGAGCTGCACATTATATAAAGAGACATGCAGTATACAGCTACATTCTGATAATCCTGAGAATAAAAACATACATTTGTCTGACCTTTGACTCAGGCTGGTGTGAGGCAAATCCAGTGTCTGGTGTGGGATAAGTCGTCATGGCTGCAGGTGGCAGGTATGATACGTTGGCTCCTGCATCTGTGGGAATATAAGCATGAGATAAAGGTACACCTGTTGAGGCCCAGTTTCATAAATATTACCTACAAAACATATCAAGTCATTAATATATATGTATATATATATATATATATATATATATATATATATATATATATATATATATATATATATATATATATATATATATATATACTTTTTCTATTTCTTTATTGTATTTATCAATTCTGGAATTTGGAAATATCAGGTTGGAATAAACATGCATCAGTGCAAGGAGCTGACATTTGTTCAGTACAGTGATGTCCTCAGGTCCTCAGTTATACCTGTGTTGTTTCTTTTCTCCAGCAGAAGGTTGTTGTTTACACCTTTTAAATGGAAGTTTGGGTGTACTTTTATACAAAATAAATTAATGTTTAAATTCCAAAGACAAAACTTTCTTAAAACTTGATTCCTCAACAATGGCTCAAAAAGTTAGCTTAATGTGCAACTGTTGTGTCCTGGTATATTTGCAGCTGTTATAAACAAGAAATATATGTACATTCACTGGAGGAAGAGGGATTAACAAAAGGTTATATTCAGGTTGTATGAGGTATAAGGTATTTGCCACTGCTGCCCTAAATTAACAGTATTGCTGATTACCAGAATAATGTTAAAATATAATTATTGGTGTTATACATTAATTTTCAAATTTACTGAAAAAATAGCAAAGCAGATATTTTTAATTGAGATGCCAAATTTACAGTTATTTATTGTCATTCAGTGGTTGCATGTAAGTGAATTTCAGTGTTCTGGCTCAAATTTGGGTCTAAAAAAGTGAATTCAGTTTGAAATTCCTGGTAGTGGTCTGATAAATTTGTTCAGCACATGTACCCGTAACTACGGTTACACAAGGCGCCGTCCACAACCACTCAGTGGTGGTTTGTCTAAAAGTAATGCACAAGGGAATACATAAGGATATGGATCATAGGGAGGACAAGCACTTTTTATGTAATGGAAAACAGCTGCTTAACATGTTGCTCTGTGTAGAAAAGCATATGTCGTATTTTTCTACGTTTGACATCTGAATTGGGCATTTTTTTTGTTTGTTTGTTTGTTTTTTTAACTGCTTGAGGTTTGTGTGTTGTTATAATATGAGCACCAAAAGTCAGAGGCCCCCAACAAGCGCATTAAGGTTGGGCTTTGTGGTTCACCATGTTTTGGATATTCAAACAGCATACATCAATGTATCAAAATACACCGTGTCAAGTTATAAAAACATGATGCCTCATGCCTCATGCCTCATACGTCACTCTAAAAATACTGCCTGACCTCCATCTATCACTCTGGGTCACATATTCCAGCGATCAGAAAAACACTACTAGCAAACAGAGGCACTTTGTGGTGACAGTGGGTTCTCCTACCTTGACTCGCAGCGGAGTAGACCATGGAGCTCGTCCCTCCGGGGTTCAGACTTCCATCAGATGGCCTGCTGATGGCGTAGTGAGCAGCTCCAGCTGATGCCACTGCAGAGCTGCAACAATCAGACAAGGCTGATTTTAGCTGCCTCTCCCCTGCCTTGCTCATGATATCTTATGACAGAGCTCAGAGACAGCAGTATGTAGAGCAAGGGAAAGCAAAACGAAATGCTTCCAACACTCAATACTGATCAATAAAGCGCTAAAACGTACACAAACCATGGAAATGGTCAATAATAAAAGCAAACATATGCACTTATTGTTGCTTTAAAATCAAATCAATCAATGCAAATAACTTACCTTTCGTTTGTGTACGAGGTTCGGTTCTGCAAGTGTAGTTTTCCCTTTACGTGCTGGTCCCAGTCCTAAAACACACACACATAAACACACCATCCAGACACAGTCTCAGACAGCTTGGAAACACTGGAAGCTCACCCTTCATATAAGCTCACAGCTGAGAGCAATTAAAGAGACAACATCTTGGATAAGGTGGTTCATGGCTGCCCCTTAAACCAAAACAAACACATCACATGACCTCTTGTTTTAGTAAAGGCATTACATGAGGACGGTATTGGCTGCTTATTCAATACTCCAGTCTATTATAAACTAAGGCGAGAGATGAAAAGTGTCAGACTTGCAGATGGATCAGCACCTTTTCCTCCTCAAGCATCTACAGCACTCTGACTGCTCAGTTCACTCACCTTGAGGTTGTAGACCTTCTTGTCACAGATGCTACACTGGTGTGGCAGTTGAGACGGTGTGACGGCGTGGTAATCGTTGACTTGGTAAGGCTGAAGTGTCCTGGTACCTGAAGCTAGGGTTTCCTCACTTCCATGCTGGGGGTGGTAGCCCCCAAACGCTTGAGCTCCACTTGAAGCAAAAGAGGGAACCACACTCATGGGATTGAACTTGGGGTCAGGGGTTGGCTCCTCTGGGTTATACAGATCCGTTCTGGACCGAACTGCCTGTCCAGCCGCTGTCCACACGTTAGAAACCATATCCTTCTTTGCAGGGTGACTCAAGTTAGCGGGGCCTTTCCATTGCTCTTTGTGTCCAGTGGAGTTATAAACATTCATGTTCTGCTCGTTGACACTAAAGCCAGCTTGTTGCCCCAGCATATCACGCCCATAGAAATCTCTCATGTTTTTTGCCTGAGTGTTAATCACCGTGTACTGTCCATCTCCAGCCGTGGCTGACGCTGCAGATGTCCCCCCACCTAAGTTGTACTGAACACGCCTGTCAGTATCAGACGGGTAAGTTGACCCAGATGTTTTAGCATACTCCGCACCTGGTTGGCCCCCTCCACCAGGATGGTTCAGTCTCACATTCCCTGGGCTTTGGTTGAATCCCCCGCCAGCCAAGCCCCCCAAGGCTGAATCTGAAGTGGAAAAACCCAGCACCCCTGTGGGGAAGGCGCCCTGAGGGTTCCCAACCGCAGTAGTCCGTAGCTGATTGAACAAGGGTTGGGACATGGCGACATTGGAGAGAACCTGATTGAGAACAGTGGCGGCAGTGGCTGTATTGCCCCCCTGAGCCAGTTTCAGGCGATGGAGGGTAAGCTGGGCCTGGAGCTGAGCGAGCTGGAGGCTGGCTGGGGTCAGGAGGAGCTGCTGGTTCTGCTGCTGAGGCCCCGTCTGCACACCGCTGGCCCCGACCTTATGGCTGTCCACAGGCACCGCACTGATGCTATGGGGGGAGAAATAAACATACCTCAGGAATTTCAAAAGTGGAGGGTGGTTTTCAAGTTTTATTTACTAACTAAACTGCCGTGGAAGAGCAATGGGCCATCATACTTGTGATTACATCAATTTCAGACGTTACTGAAATATTTTATCATAAGAAAGACAATAACATTGTTATTTCTGTACTGAAGCTCTGGTAAATCAGCATCAACAGCTGCCCATGAGCTACAGCATGTTAGCGTCCACTGTACAGTGAGAAGGCACGGCATGATAACCTCGCTTTACCCCGGAACAATGTTGGTTTAGACATACTAAAATGGGAATGAGGAGATTATGGAGGACATGATGCAGCCATGCTTCTCAGCCCACCTGTCTCCTGGTTTCACAAAAATGATTATCCAGATTACTGACAAGTAAACCTTACTAAAAAAAAGTTGCCTCCTGATACCAGGTAAACCACTGCCTTTTGAGAGCTGATGATGTAACACTGACACATAATGTAATAAAAAATGTAATAAAACCCATAATGTAACAACAGCTTAATATTGTAACAAACAATCCCAAGTGCATAACATGATAACTTTTTGTGCACAATGTAACAACTTATTACAATTTGCATCAGTTCTTACATTATGAATCAAGCACAACTTTTCTTCTAACTTTATTACATTACAGGGCGACACTCGGGATTTTGTTACATTATCAACCAGTTGTTACATTACCAGTTTTATTACATTTTTTATTACATTACGCATCTTTTTTACATTATCAGCTCTTACCAGCCTTTATTGTCATAAATATAAGGACACTGTGTCACTAGACTAGTACGTTTACCACGGACAGACTGACTAAATCTGATCCAGAGTCTCTCACTACAGTCTGTTCAAACCAGAGCAATCAAATATGTGGGGATGCAAACCCAAGTTAGTGGGAAATAACTTTTAACATCCTGAAAGGACACAACAGGGCCAGTTCTTGTCATTAGTTGTAGTTTAATTAGACTTTCAATTAATTCTAAACAAGGTGAAATGATGGATTTCACCGTCCACTGACAGGTCACTGTCACTGCCATGGACCGGGTGGTCTAACAACTGCTATACTGCTTAGTACACTGACCTCTTACAACACAAACTGCTGATGCTAGATCCATCTCGAACCACATCACTGTGCTGTGACCCTGTTTGACTGGCCTGTCCTTTTCTCATGATCGCCCTCACTTAGTCTGCTCAACTATTCATCACATCATTTATGTTAAGCACATAGCACCGCCCTATCTAGAAACTGCTCCTGCTAATAAGTGAAAAACCAATCAGATGTGAAGAAACACTTGAATTATTCTAGAGGAAACATTTAACACCCATGAGGCTTTGCATGCAGACAGATCACAGATTGTTACTAACGCTGCAGTCAGTAACTTTGACAGCAAATAAAACAAACATATTCTTTTTTATAAAACTGTGACTGGATCTGTCTTCTGTGTGACAGATAGTCTGTGACAAGTCATGTTCCTCTGTGTCCTCCTGATGGCATTTCCAAGATTTCACCACATCCGAGGAAAAAAAAACAACCAATCAGAGTTGAGCTGTTGTTGTTTCTGGACAGCTTTCAATCACTAATCTGTCAAACCAGGCAGTGCTGACCAAATATTTCTATCTATGTGCTAAAATGTTTTCAGAAACATTTTCCAGTGAGCTGTTGAGCTGTAAAATTAAAGCATGTGACCCAGCCGCCATGTTGAAAACAGTCAACAATCAAGTACTTTCTGAAAATATTGATTCAGATTTGATCAGCGCTGCCCAGTTTGATCAGGGTTAGCAGTGTTGAGACATCTCTGCTGTGATTGATTGTTTTCACTCATGTCATTAAAATCACAGGACCACAGAGGAACATTATAATTTTCACATTTTTTTTATTATACTTGCTCACAGTTGCAGACTGTAGTTTGTGCTGTGCATGTGGGGAGATGGATTATAAACAGATTGTTGGTTATCCTTTTTAAATATAGAGGAAAAAGAGATATTTTCAAATATGAATCTTGCAGAAGATTATCACCTCCAGGTCTGTCTTCCTACCGGCTTATCGTGGTTGTGGTGTGGTCTTGCGATTACATTGCCACATCATAAAATCATCATATAACAACCATAACTCATACTCTAAGCTATACTGAGTTATTAACGGTCCTGCTGTAGACTCATGGTCCTGAAGTCACAGCCACGATCACTCAGCTTCACAATGTGGCAAATATCAGCTCTATAACCTTAATAAAACCAACCGACCATGTTCTACATCACAGTGACTTAGTCACATCATACTTATTCCATCTACTAGTCATATACTCTACATTACACATTACATTTACCAACATTTATCCAGTCAGCAGTGAAAGACACTGGGACCACTTCAGACTTTAAGTTCCAAGTTTTCAAACAGCAACATGATTTGATTTTACTGGGACTAAATACTAAAAATAATATTACAATATAATAATATAATATTTCAGTTAAATATTAAATCTACTGAGGCTGATGTTTGTATAAAATTATTCTCTTTCGTTGTTTGTTGTTTTCACCTTGTAAAGTATGCCATTTATTAAAAATGTATAGAATTATGACTATTGACTATTATAACTATTATAAACTATTATAAGTATAAACTATTAGAATTGCAAGCAATTATTTTTTTTGAAGCCATTTCATCTCTTTCATTTCCTGTTGCTCTACCAGTTGCACACATGTTACACAACAGAGATTGTAGAAAAGCTGCACTTAGGGAAACATCAGTCACTAAAAGTTACTGGTATAAAAGCTGTACAATAACGGTTAACGACAATGTGCAATAATTCCATTCCATTTCTATGTGAAATACCACTTCCATGTGCAATATTCCATTTCTGAAAATGTGCAATAACTTTTTCTTTTTGTAGCAAAAACTGTACATTGCTACTGTAAATAATGTCTTATTTCTTAAATAACTTTATTTATGTCTTTTCTATTTTATTTTTAAGCTGACTATTTTTTTTTTTTTACATTTCTGACCATGTAGCACAGCACTGTCATATAATGGCAATAAAGGCTTTTGATTTCATTTGAATGATCAGTTTGCTATATTTGTTAAACACTTGGTTATTATTTTATATTTATTTTTTTAGTATTAGAATAAAATCTTGTGCCTTATTTTAACGTAGCCTGTAGGTTTTATGTATTTATGACACATACATGAACAAAAACATTAAACATTCCTGTATTAAACTCACATAGCACAGTCTAAGGAGTTCCATGTGTAACTACAATAATGGACTCTCTTTGGACAACTGACACTTCCAGGTTTCACTGCAGATTGTACACAAACTTAAGTGAGTGAGCATGCTGAGAGATAGCCTTACACCATTCCAGCCTGTGACTCAGAGCTATAAATACTAGAGCTGCTGTCTGCCATGCCGACACACAGTGTCCTCAATAGACTAATATGGACTCCTGGGCTACTGGCACAGTCGGCTGGACACTTTAGACCAATCTTGTGATGATGATGGGGACTGTAGATGTCACGGTGGATGGCAAGAGAGGAATAAATTAATATCAGATTATGAAGATGATCTTATTTTTCAACAGTCCATACAGCCGCCTGGACACATCCCTGCTACCACTGCAGTAGAAATAATGTCTTTGAAAGAATAGCATTTTTTTTTTGTTATTTGCATTTTATTATACTCACTACATTCACTTATAATAACATTATACAGTAAACATTATAATAACAAACACTGAAAATGTATTTTAGAGAGAGAGAGCAGACGGTGATATCTCTAATATAAATAATACAAAAAATGTAATATAAATATTTAGTTTATTTAATGTGAGGAACCAGCAGCCATTAAGCTTTCAGTAGCAGAGAAAAGCTAATCATGAAGAATGACATGAAGAATCTGTGAGTGGTGATAAAGTCGGTTTTATGAGGAGTGAAACATGTCGAGACACATAATTCAAACTGCGTGAAATACAATACAAACTTTTAAGTGTGCATGAGCTTGTTAGTTTTGATTCCTTTTGATAGTCTGCATTCATATCTGTGAGGTCATAATAAATCCAGCCCTATTTTTGTCTGTGATGTTTCGGATATGTCTGTGATTTTCATTTATCAAATATAATGCCAGTCTGTTTTTCATGCGTCCTTGTTGCAGTATATCAGTGCGGTGAATGTACAACATCCATGTTAAAGTAAGGGGGCTCAGAAAGAAAAATACTACAAATCAAGTCAAATTATCTATAGATATCCTACTTTCAAACAAGAATGTAGATTGAAGGCCGTTGACCTGAGCATATTCTTTCTGATTTGTCTCGGGTTATTTTACCCTTCCTGGCTCAACTATATGCAACATCTGCTGTTTCTAATTTTTCCTGGTCAGACTTCGATAAAGTATCCACTAAAACAGCAAGCAAAAGTATACATACGACACCACTTTAAAATGATGAAGTGCAGGTTTCTGCATTCAATTTTCAAATTACGCAAATAATCGAATCTCGTGGATTTTTAACTCCTGTCTGCTGCAGAAACTCATCCAGCGCTAAAGCTGCAGCTACAGAGTCTGACAAGAAAATGAGATATTCCTGAACACATAAAAACCCTAATTAAAACAACATAATCCTTGTGAAATGCAATTTATTGAAGTCATGGATCAATAAAAGACAAGCCTCCACAATCAAAAGACTAAAGGTAACAATTAAAAATCAACATTTACTGGCAACAAATGCCAATTATTACAGATGTGACACAGGGAAAATCATCAGGGATTTATTCTATATATATATATATATATATATATATATATATATATATATATATAACTGTCTAAATGCAAAAGATAAACAATGGACATCATAACATCATATCTCTCTGAGCAGGTCTCATTTTTTGCCCTGTAGCCATACAGCCATACCTTCATACAACAGAAGGTATGAGCCCACTTTAAGCAACAGTACAGTCACAAACATATTCAGCTCTGTTCTGTTTTTTTTTTTTAACAATTTTAATTCTAAACCCACTGTCCTTGGAAAGCAAAAAAAACCCTCTTTTTCTCTCTCTCTCACACACACACACACACACACACACACACACACACACTTCACCACAGAGATTAAAGTCAGCTTCGTAGTCAAAACAAAAAGCCACATGGGCTCAATCTGTCTACAGAGCCTCATTGGAGGAAGTAACAAATTAGAGGAAGGGTTCAAGTCCAGTCACACACACACACACACGCACACACTACAAGTACAGAAAATCACACCTGAAACACACTGACCTTGACAGGACAGGCGGCGGAGGTCCGAGCTGCACCTCTGACACTGAATCTGCTCTGCTTCCCTGCAGCCTGACCTCTGCCCGGCTGAGGCTGACGTTTGTCTCTGCCCTCTAACATGACGACTAATGCTAGCACATGTACAATGGCATTACATCACAGCCAGTGGGCTTCACCCTATGTGAGCGACGCTGCTGCCCTGTGACCAGTGGACATGCAGAGGAGACGCATGTGGTTGGCATGTGCGTGCGTGGACGTGAGTAGAGGAACACAGGAAGCTGCTGTTTCCTCTGCAGCAGCAGTTTGAGCAGCATGAAGCTGAATGGAGGGGTCAAAGTGCCTGATTACTGCTGACCTTCTGCCACATCCACCTTTTGTAGTAACCATGTGAAATATCAAATTAAACACTCTCTCTCAAAGCTGTGTATTCTTTAATGAACACCAAACAATACATCGTTCAGACACGTCCCATTTATTCTGAGAGGCTATGGTTTCTCTCTGCCAGAGGGTGTCTGGTGATCCATGGACACAGAGCATGAAGATCATCAATCATAAGGCTTTGAGCTGGATTTTGTAGCCCTGTGGAAGAGGTTTATTGTACAAGTTGCTTCATCTGCATGTAGGGAAAAACAAAAAATTACTGGGGAAATAGTGAAGGAGGAGAGTTCCCAGATGATGAAATGAAATGAACTAATGAACTAATGAATCTACTTTACTGACTGAACCGTTTAAAGTATCAAGAAGCTGCCCTCCACTTAACTGCAGTTATTTTTTTCTTTGAACATTAACAAATTCACAAATAGAAAACAGAAACTATGAAAATAAAAAAAGAATATTTCGAAGGCATCATTTTAATAATAAGTGAAAGCAATTAATAAGTCACTTGATGATTCTTCTGCATGAATAAACAATACTTCTATTTTTCTGCATATTTATCCTTCAATAGGACTTTAAATATCAGGATTTTAAATATCACATTAAGTAATAAAGTTTAGCAACAAATTTGTTTGGTAGATAAAGCATGATATTGACACTGAAATATTTTTGTACAGCAACATTTAGACCTTTACAATTACATGAACATATGCAGAGTCTATTGGACTAGACTGAAATAATTATTTATTTATTTATTTTTTTTATTATACATCTCAAATTAGTAGCTGCTATTCTAAATCTTATTTGTGTTCTTTATGGCTTAGGGTTATGGAATTAATTTATTATTATTATTATTATATAATTACATAATAAATTACAAGAATATATTGATAATTATATTCATGTATAATTAATTTCCCTTTCTCTTATTGAGGTACATTTTATAAAAGTGCTGTTTGGATTTAACTTTTATGTTTTATCAGTACTCAATTAAAAATGGCAATAAAATAAAAATGCTGATTTTTCTACCCACTATCTTTTTCTCCAGTTGGCAGAGAGAATTAAAAAAAATGTTGATTTTGCTGCCAAAAACTAAATAAAAATACGTTCACACTGAAAACAATTAAACACTCTGAAAGTGAGAAAAATGATCTTAAAGCTATTCATGGATGCCTACAATTTGATCTATTGTGAAAATTATTTTTATTTTCTGACTTCTTCTTTAAAGCTCCATCAGCACGATTTCAGCAGCTGCAAATAAGTGAATCACTGGACAGGTTTACAGTCAATCAGTCATCTGTTAGCGCCACACCCCGACGGAAAAGAGAGAACAAGCTGCTCTCTATCCTGTGCCAACACCATACATGCTCATCAAAAGTGATATCGACTAAATATATCATTATTATTATCATTATTATTGTTTTTGTTATCATTATCATTATTATTATTATTATCGTATTACTGTTAGGGCCACTGATGCAGAAAACTAATTCAAACTTGGATCAGGTCAGGCCAGCTTTTATGCTGCCATAGCATAATTCTTACATGGGCTTTTGTAGCTGAAATGTCTTGAATTTATTAAAAAAAAAAAAAATGTTCTCCTCTGAAGAGCAGCTGTAATAAATGTTGTTGGGTGAGTGTAGGAGAACCTAAACTACAGCTGGAAACAGGAAACACAGGTCTCTGGCATTTACCTAAAACCTTTCGACTCCTTGTTGAGTTCAGTCATTTTACTAAACATTTTAATTTTTTTGTGTTTACTTGGATGTTTCCTGCCACTGTGTAGTTTGTGATCATGAGCATCAGAGACAATCAAACACGTTTCCCAAGACCCACTAGGTGGTGCCACATCTTGCCATAAGTGGCCCTGACAGGATTGAATGAGCCTGCTGTATGACAGCAGCTCCTATCCAGGCTTATAGAGCAGGAGTCACAATGCTGTGGTTTACACACTGAGACTCATAATGTAACGTCACTTTGTCAGCTCCCCTTAGAAAACAGCATAAAAGTGCTTCAGATGCAACAATGCAGACAACGACTGCACAGGCAAAGAGAGACATGCACACAATCACACATGAAATTCAGAATATGTGACCAAAGTCACCAACCAAGATGCAATAGTTTTTCTTCACAATATGGCAAAAACAGTTACTGACATCGCAGAGCCTTAATTTAACTTTTCAACAAATCAGACACGTAGCCGCGGCCTACATAGTCAACACATCATGCCATGAGAGATGGTTTCATGGGGCAAGGTATGGGTGAGGACGCAGGGTCAGCTTGCTTCGCTCCACATTTGGCACAGTTACAAATGCTGCTGTTTGCTGATTTACGGCGTCCTCGCCATGGCTGAGGTATCTGGGCTACAGAGACATGGGGTGGCCACCAAAAGGGTGGCGCGTCCACAACAAGGCATCACTGTGATTCATACCTTGTTTCTTTGATGATGCCTGTAAAATGGTCAGATTTATGCCCTGGGATCAGTCGCAGGGTTTTATGCAGTAACATGAAAAGGTAAACTAGAGTTTGTGAGGCAACTAGAATCACATGTGCCTGGCCTCAGCCGATCACTGTCCAATAAACCTATAAGTTTACATGCCTGACATTGAGTCACACATAAACACGCGATGGGTCCAGAGATGTGAAACTAAACCCTGACAGGCTACGCTGGAGAAACATTTTTCCTCCATTTCTCTCTCACATGGTAGCTGTCTGCGATCTTGTTTCAGCCATTAGGACTACGTAACACGGGATACTGGGGTCACACAGAAACATACAGGTCATAAGGAACCGTCTGACCTGACAGCTGCCGCCCAACTGTGAAACTTTAAAAGCATTCCAAAAAACACGTCCCCTCGCAGGAAATATGCAATTAGTGGTTGGAACCATGCTGACATGGTGACACGTGATGCTTTTAGAGTGACACCTGTTTGGGGCATATGCAAAGAAGTAAAAAAAAAAAAAAATTAAATATCACTGGAAGCTTGATGACAAACCTCTGAAAGTTTCCTCGCCTGGACTAAAAAGTACCAGCTATGCATTTTTCTAAAACCAGCAACGCTTCCAAATGTACGCCATACATTCCAACACCACCATTTTTCTGACAGATTATCAACACTCATGTTTTAATGTCAGTGCTGAGGAGACCTAAGAAAACCCCTGCAGTTACCTGGGATCTGCTGGCACTGAGTGTCAAACTGAGTGCTGAGAGCTGGGGGCCAGGTGACCGTGTCGCCAAACAGCTTCCTTGGACTTTGGACAGAGTGACATCAGCGATCCGTCTGGTTTGTAAAAGTTGCTGCCGGCAAAAAGAAGGATGGCGACCCCACTGAAGGCTGAGGTCTAGACTTACAGCGGCTGTACAGTAGCTCCTGTCCCAGGAGTTTGACAAAAGAACTGACACTTAATCCTCCAGTCAGTCAAAAAGCTGAAGGAGAGGCAACTACAGAGGAGGAATTGCAGGAAAGCGGTGAGTCGAGAACAAAAACAACAGAATTTCTTTATCAAGTTAATGTTGTTGAATTAAATAAATATCTGCCAGGTAGGGATTTAAACACAAGAAGCGTCACAAGACTCAGAGGTGAAGTAATATGAGCAGTGGGGGAGGGATTGTGTTGGCTTTGACAACTGAGCCTGACCAGCCATTTTTCCTGCTGCTCTGAAATAGTTATTTTTAGCTGCTGCCCGGGTGCAGACAGTTAAAAAAAATCACTAGCTGCTGCTGTGACAATAAAAGTCTATAATTTGTTTTTATGACACTCTGTAGTTCCAAATTTAAACGTCTAACATGAACCGGTACATTTTCAGCGGCGCTACTGGTTCGTTCTAGTCGTGAGCATCTGCAGAGCTCAGTGAGGAGTCCTAACTGGAGTCTTCCCCGGCAGCAGTCAGCAACATTGGAGCTATATTGGTGTTCATGGTGACGTAGAGATGATTCCCACCACCCCTCCTTCAAGCCCTCTCCCCCCCTCTCCCTCTTACCTCACTCTCACTCTCTTCCATCTCCAAACAAGCATTGAATTTAAAACCAGCTGTCACTGCCGTCAGACTTACAAATACCAATCAAACCCAGTTGTGTTGCCTCGCTCACTGACTTTCTAGCCAATGGCAACATGACTTCCTCCTCACCTCCCATCATTGATGGGGAATTAGTAAAACTGTCGATTTTCAAAGCAAATCAAGCAGGACTGGAGTAAACAGAGCCGCACTGTGACAGATGGTGGACCACCAAGGGAAGCCCTGCGGTTCAGGAAACAAAACATGGCGAATAAAATCCCTGCAACGCTGTTCAGTGAGTGTAATATACACACACACCAAAAAAGAGCACTTTCACAATATGATATAGTGCCATAGCATAATGAATGTGCACAATCATTATGAACATGTAGGCAGATTATAAGATTATTACAGTCCTGTAGAGCCACAGATACCACATTAAAAGATAAATAAAAAGAGCATTTGATTTAGTAAAATGTAATGATAATTTCACCAAACATAAAAAGTGTTACTGAGGAAGATTACTGACCCTAGCTTAAAATATAAAATACAGTAAGTTTAAATGACCATTTTCCACATATTCTCCTGACGATGGCATTATATTACGTCCATGTGTATAAGAGACATGTTTCCATTTTATCAAGAATCTGGAAGGAGGATTAAGACGAATTCTAAGTGATGGAGAAAAAAATAATCAGGAAAAAAAGGGCATAATTCTTCATTTATATTTCTGAGTGGTGCTTTCTCCATTAAAGAATTAAGTCCAATCTGAATTGTAAAATTAAAACTGTAAAATCATTTGCAAAGGATCAAGAAGAACCACAGAAATTTGTGACGCCACTGGTGCAAAATGAGTTTGACGACTAAGTGAACAACATTGAAAGAGGAGAGAGGTTATGAGTATTACTGACAGTAAATAATACATTATTAATCCCAGTGTTAGATAGAGAATCTATTGTTTTTTTTCAGACACGTCAAAAGTCTGTTAAATCTTCCCAACTGTTCAGTTAAGATGGATTCCACCCAAAGTATGTTGAGAACATTTCAGTGATATTTAAATAACAATGAAAATGGATTAATGTGGTCGCCTCGAATGTCTTGAAATGCTGAAATACAGTCTCACACTATGATCTGAGAATAATAAATCAATAGGCAGACCACAAGTCAAAGCCTCAAAGTCCACAAAACACATGAGAGAAACATTATGAGGAAAAAAAAAAACAATCACACACATGAACATGCATGGTGGACATGATACAGGCCTGAGAGGGACAGGGAGGACACTGCAGCCATATGGCTCCACATGTCTCAGTCCAGGAAGCTTCTGGCATCACAGGCTGCTCAAATAGTCATTAGTACAAATTTCCCAAACAATGAAAGCAAGTGAACTCAGCCATTTTCCCAACAGCTGCCCTGCAGAGCCCCCACAAAATGAGGAATAAACAAAAGGGTGACAAGTGAAAAAGAGAAAGTCGTCCAGCGAAACCCCAGGCTAAGTGAGAAATCCCCGTCAAAGCCGGTGGACAGAATGGGTTGGCTATGCCCTGGAGTAATGACCATCAAGGGACTCCTCTGTGGAGCCTGTTCATCGAAATAATGCACATTCACATAAAATAAATAGAGATTACTCCTTTTGCGTTTAGAAATTTTATGGCAGCATCAGAATCTAGCTTCAGTTTCTTGCACAGTAAATTCAAAACTAAATCAAAAATGTATTAACTTTTTTTTCACACAGCTTCTGAGACTGAAGAAACCAGAGGTGCAGGGCAAAACATGTCAGATGTGAAGAAAAGCAGCATGGTAAGCTTCAGGAAGTGCTCCTGCACTGTAAAGAAGCTAATCTGAGAGTTGATCTTCAACACACTGCAGGGTGGCAGGAGGGTCACTTTCCCCCCGAAATTTAAGCAAACTTTTGAAATGTAACATAAAACATAAAGATTAAGACACATTTATATCAATTGGTTTGATGAGAATGAGAATAATAAGTAGGATGGAAACTGGGGACAAAATGAGTCGCCTATATTTTAATGTATTGACCCTGTTTCATGCTGTCTGGAGACAAAGACAATAATATCCAGTATAAGTATATCCAGTATATCCAGTACATATTCAGTACATCAGCAGTGATTTGGGAAAGCTGTTTCCATATCCTGTTAAATCCACAAAAAGCATGTAAACATCTTGTTAAAGATAAAGATAAAGACAAAGAAGTCTCCATACAGGTTTTCTGAAGAGCAGTGACTGGAAACACGGCTAATGATGAGCCATCCGAGCTGTATCTAAAACAGCCTGTGTTACTCAGAGAAATGTGAAAGAGGAGAGAACAGATTCATATCAGCAGCACAATTATAGCCAATTACTTAATAATACTGGCTAACTCAGAGGGGGGAAGATCTACCAGCTCCCTGAGCCACAACTGATCACCTGGGAGATTAATCGGCCTCTCCGGATGGTTTTGACCTCGTGCTGACAAACAGAGACCTCTGAGGCCACTTCCCTCATCACGCTGGGTATTTTAGGAGGTCCATTAGCATTTCTAATCTGTTCCTCAAACTGCCAGACGTGACTGTGCTGCTCTATCATTTTCTCCTTCTGCCAGTGTGCATCTGCACCCCTCTGTCGCTGTCTCCCTTCTTGTTTAAAGTGTTTTCTGTTCAGTCTCACACAAGCATGTCTTTATCCACCCCTGATAGCAGCAGAGAAGCCGATAGCAGAAGCCAGGAATAGAGGTTGATGCAACACAGTTTCCTTCCCTGGAGCCAGCAGTTGATGTTGGAAATTTAAGAATGCAAAGTTGTCTTTATAATATAGAGCAGCACTGTTACTGACCTCTTCACCACCTGCAGCCCCTCCTCATCACTCAACATTCAGGAAGTCTTTTTTCTTATGTTTTACACAAGGGCAGCCTAAACACACACTTTCCACAGACAGATGGATAACCCAGCCTTACATGGATGTTAGCCACTTCAGAAAAGATATTTATTAATTCGATATCAGCTCTCAAAAACATACAGTGCAGTGGTTATTATGCAGTTATGCAGGAATGGCTTGTAGTATCGAAACTAATTGTAAAGTTGGAAAGTGTGCGTTTTTATCTCTAATTAATTATTAGAAATGTAAAAAAAAAGTAAGGGAAAGTACATTTTTGTATCTCAGACCTTCATTTGGACATAATGTGTTGGAGAAATGTTCTCTGGAGCTGTGCCTGGATCGTTCATCAAAAACTAAGAGCTTAGCATGATTTCAGCCGTTAGTTCGGGTCGGTACATGACACACGAATTAATCCCTGAAATTAAAAAACACTTTTGTAGTTATTATGATGGTTAGTTTTGGCAAAACGTCTGAAATATGATAGTATCTCATTAAATGTAATGTATAATATAGTATTTGGACTACACTCCTCACCAAGAAGCAAACTGTCTGTAGCAGACACACATCTCATATCAGTCATCTGAGCAAGTGAGCCTATGTACGAACGAGTGCACAGGAGACGATGAGAGGAAAGGATGATAAAGGAGGAAAAAAAGAACTATCATTAACCAACATAATAAATCTGTAAAAACAATTTTAACACAGCTATTAAAGCAAAATGGCTTGAGCATTTTCAAACACAGTGATGACGCATGACCTGTCCTGGTTTCCAAAGCAACTGTTTTAGTGTGGTTATGTAAGGCTGGTGCTCACTCACTTCAGTTTGATTCATCTGATTCACCACTACACCGAAATATACCAATCTGTGCACTCCTGCTGCTTTAGGACACTCAGATCAGACTATTGCAGTCAAAGGAGGACGGCAGACTTAAGGTAGATTTTTTGCATCATTAATTTCTGATTACTGACCAACTGTGAGTAAAATCTCATGACCATGTTATTGTACACTACATAGATATCTCTGATTTCCTTTTCCTGTGTATTTCTCCCAATAACCTGAAGTTTTCCATGAATGTAAAACAGTCAATGAAAAAAGTGCTATGCTACTGTTAAGCATTGTGATTCAGGAAAAACAAAAAAATGCCACTAACTCATTTATGGCACAGAGACTTTGGCAAGGTGGTTTTGATTACAGGAATGATACGACAAAGTGGGCTTGGTGACGGACTGAGTGGCTCTCACTGGTGGCGGTGTGATCTCATGAGAGCCACTCTTCTTACTGCCATCCTGCTCGGCCCATTTCAGTCTAATCCCTGAATATTAATCTGTTCTGTGGGATCCCACTGGTGTCATATCTACAAAACAACTTCAAGATCCAGGGAAACAAAAAAACACATTTCACCAGTTTTAGCGTATCTGTGTAATATTTATTCTCCTCAACTATGGGTCAAAAAAAACCCAAACATTTTTACACAAAAAAACAAAATCCATATCTTTTCTTTCCTATAAAATGATTAAAAAACCTGAGATTTTGAGCGACACTGCGGCTTATTACAACAACCGTTTGTGCCTCATCGTAGCGAAATCAGGAGAGATGTGTGTTTGGATATGAAAAATATTGCTTTATTTTGCAAATCTTCAACCCTATCTCTCTTTCTATCGGTCCAACCTGCAGATTGCAGATATTTCATTTTAAATCCTCTTGGGGAGTGGGTCAAAAAGCAACACGAGTCAACCTTATTACATGTCTAACTGCATGTTAATACCACTATAAATCACCATTTATTGCCACATATGCTCATAAACCTTCATCTGTGTCAAGTTTATGAGGGGTTCATACACAGAGTGTGATAATTTGGGCAGTTAATTGGAATAAGTAAGACTAATGTAATGGTAATGGCATTCCTCTGATGGAAAACAACATCTGTCCGTTCTTGTTGGACGCTGCTGACCCCAAACTCATAAATCTGGATCCGGAAGACAAGCAAGCAGCTTGTTTTAGAATCTGCACATGTTGCTTTACTGCCGAAACAACACATAAAACCAGGTTTAAAACCACTGCGTAGAAATCTACTCTACTGTCCGCTGTTTCATTCTTATGTTGCATCAGGCTGAAAAATGCACATCAGTACCCGACCAGGAAATAAGCCAAATATTGCAAGTTGTACAAGCCAATATGTGTGCCGATGGTAAGTTTACCTCCAGTCAACCATGGATGACATTTACACTGGGGCCCATGGGCTTTGATAACAAGTGAAAACACTTTTTAAAACTGTATCCATTACAGTGATAGTGGCTCAACTTGTGTACAGCATGCTCTGATTAAAATACAGCTTGGTGACATTTTTTGAATTTGACAAATCTACCTTTTAAGAGGTTGCCAAATTGCTGGGGATAGAAACGTTAACCTTGTGGCCAGAATATACCACTGGGGTCAAATACCAAAGTTTTACCACCTTCACTCTTTGGTCACACATTCCCTTGATTTAAAAAGCAGCCTGCCACAAACACATGACTTGCTTTCCTTGTCGTACTGCTGGGTTTACATCAATGTATTGATCAATATGTAATTCAGTGTGAGGAGAAGGCACACAGACGGTGTTGCCTTCACTGTTACTGCATCAAACTTCTTAACACTTGACAAAGTTAAGGGAAGGCTTGACATCATATAGCTAAAGCCTGCACCACCCCTATAATAAACCTATATCAGTCTCATGTTTTACCTGTAAGTTAACCCACAGTTACAAAAGCCGTTTTAATGTGATATTCAGCTATAAGGTATCAGCAATGCATGCATCTCCAGAACTGCAACAAATCAATAACCTGTCAACTAGTAAATCAATCAGAAACTATTTTGTTAATCAATTAATCAGTTTGAGTAATTTTAAGAAGAATTTAAAGAAAAAGTGATGATGATGATCTCATCAAACTTATTCAGCTCCAAATCAGTGAACTGAATATCTTTGACAAACACTGATGCACTTTTTTCACCATTCTCAGACTTTTTGTTCACCAGGCAGCTAACTGATTCATAGAGAAAATAACTGACGGATTAAATGACAATGAATCTAAGTTACACAGCCTGCCATGCTGTAGCTCCTGCACTGTTCTGTGTTTTATGGGCTGAAATGCATAAAATATGTAAAAAGACAAACAAGACAAATTCATTTGCAGATATAAATTTCTGCCTGAGTCGACGCAGGTGATTCACAGAAGGCTAAACGCACAGCATGAAGCATTTGGCAGTGTTGGTAAACCCATGTGATTTGTCAACAAAATATAATTTCTAAGTGTGTGTGTGAGTGTGTGTTCTGGCCCTGTCGACGAAAGTGAAATGCTTTTGGGGTGAGCACACGTGCTCCAACCTCCCTTGGCCTCAGCTGTTGGTGGCGGCCTAACAGAGCAGAGCAGAGCGGCTGCGTGACTCTTAAAACATGGGGTGGGTTTATGTGTCACTTAAAAACCCTGGCTGTTGAGCCTGGGGGGTAACATGCTTTCTATACATTCTCCAAAGGCCTTCAGCACAGCGTTATAGTACAGTATATTACAGAGCCGAGGATAAGGGCATCTCAATAAAACATTCAAATTCTAGTTTATTAGGTCACTCTGCAAAGTTATCTATCTATCTATCTACTGTATCTATGTATGCATGCAGACCCCCTCCGTCTGGATGAAACGTGTGACTTCTGTACCTACAAGCTCTCCAACTGTGATTGAGATTGACTTGTCTGTCTGCTTACAAAAAACAACTAGTCCATCATGTCTCCCACTTGCTCTTCACATCCTTCTTTAACACTGTCCCCTCAGCCCAGCGACGTCCACTCTGTTTTTGATGTATAACAGAGAAAACGTGGGGAAAAAGTCAATATTGCACGATGAAGAAACCAAAAATACACTTTTTCGTCTAAAGAGGTGAAAAGCTTTTACTGACTGTTATGGAAAGAGACATGAGAAATGTCAGCATGGGCTTTTTGTGTTGAAAAAGCCACTCTGCATGCAGCATGCTAAGCTACAGCAGCTCTAAGCCTCCCTCTCTCCTCCTTTTAACATCCCATCCCTGTCTGACTGACAGTAAGAAGCAGAGGCCTCCTACTTATGTTAACCTTGTCAGAAAAGAATAGCACAGTACTGACGGATCTTAAAACAGTGTCTGACTCACTTATGACTCATAATGTGGGAAATAATCATGCTGAATTTAAGCAAAGTGCCCACATACCCCAGCCTACACTAGTACCTGCAGAACCTGATCAGCAGAGACATGTTTTTCCCTTATTACACAAATTTAACCAACTCCATCCATTTCCTTACATGTGACCATTTTTCAGGATTCAACATATCCACCCTTTCAAGTTTGGGGTAATGACACGTATAATGACATCTATAGTCAAAATATTGTATTAAAATGAATGTAATTTGCCATTAAATTCTTTTAACAGATACTGTAAATTATATTATATCATTATATCATATTATATTCTACAGGATGTAAAAAAAAAAAATGTAAAAAAAAAAATCCATGATTCAAATAAATATAAAATAAAACAGCAAAGAAAGGAAGTTGCTGATGAAGAATGGGATAACTGCTCTAAATCTACTTGAGTACAAACCATGCCATCATGTCTTTACTTTCACTGGCATCACATTCACAGCTTCAGTATTTTGTTTCTAATATTCTTTACGCCACACTGAAAAACTCTTTGCTTGACAAATTTGGATAGAATAGTCAAAACAACTCAAGAGGAAACCTCAGTCACAATCACATTTTAAAGATTAGTGATGAGTTATGATCATTGTAGGAAAATAGACAGCATGTTACATGACATAATGTCAACCATAGTTAAAGTACATTATGGAAAAAAATGCAACTTATCCCAAATATCAAATCCACATGGGGGCACTAGTCTGCTGCTGTCTTTCATCCACCCTCTACTGGAATGAATGACTTCTGGTTTCCATGAATCCAACAATGTACAAAGTTGAATACAAGTCTTGCAGCCTGCCATGGGGCGGTGCACTTCATTCGTTTCATATGAACAACCCTTTAAATTTAGACCGTGCTTACACGGAGACCTTTAAACTCTGCCAGCTCATATATTTAAGCATTGAGGAGTGGGAAGGTAGTGATGAAGAGCTGATCCCGAAGGACTTGATTGATTGTCTCCTGTAGTTCGAGCAAAGGTCAGCTCCTGCTTAATGTTCCAGGGAGGCTGTAACCAAGCTTTTTCAGTCTATAAGTAGAGAGGAAGTGCGTACTTTATATTTATGAAATGTCACACCTGTACTGAGAAATGATTTCACCGCAATAAAGTCAAAACCTCTATGGACATTGAAGCTATCAGCTAATTGCTAATCTTAATCTGTTTAGTGTGGGTAGACATTACAAACATAACAAAAGCTGAATAAGCTTCTCATTTTATCAATAATGTCCAAATATCACATCAGAAGACCGTGGAAACATTCCAGTTTCAGAACAAAACCCTGAGACTGACATGATTTCAGGATTAACTGCTCTATCCCCCCCGAGCCTGTCCAAGTTAAGTGCAAATCTCATTGGTAGATATATACAGATGGAAATATTTGACAACACTCTTTCCTCATCGCCATCTTCTAATGTTGATACAATATATAAAGACATTTAAGCCTCTTTAACGCTGTCCATTCCCATTGTTCCAGATAGTTAGCCCCTGCTAAGTCGACCAACTCAACGCCTGTTAAACCTTTTCCACTAGAGCATAATAACACTGTTTGCTGCTGGATGACAACCACATGCAAAGAATCTACAGCACCGGTGGCAACTTATAAGTTAAATTTCTGCTTTAACAGCAAAAAGAAAGCAAAATGGAAAATACAAAAAGTGTTTTTGATGTATGCAGGACCATAAACCAACCAGTCTCAGGTACTGAACCTTTAAAGCTGCAGTAACAAACCAGTAATTAACCCTCTCTTGTATTTTTTTCCTCATCATATGAGGGTTGTTTGTTTTTATGTTTTAGGAATAAACAGTTAATATTTTTGGCAGTGTTATCATTGTGTGTAACTCAAAGAGCTGGATGTCCCACTAACTTTTTGCACAGCTCATATTTTAGTGTGTATATAGTTTGTCACATTTCTGCCTTTAAATGGTCTCATTTGGTTTTTCAGCTGTCTTCATTTAAGACAGTATATTATTTATCTATTTTACACTTTGACTTATCGCTCGGCATTCATTGTGGACAGCAAAGCATGTATTTCATTGTGAAGGGAAACATGCTTCATTACTGTTCACATGTCAAAGAATACTTTGAATCTTGAATTTCTAATTAAAATTGAAGTGAAATTAATAACTAAAGGTGTGTTGAAGAGCTGTATTACAATGAGTCAGTGTATTTATCTGTTGTGGTTCCTCACTTTCACTTAATTTGGTCAAATAATAGAATGCAAAAGAATTATTTTATTGAACCCAACCTGGGAAATTATGTTACAGCAACAGAAAAAGTATTATTATTTACAGTATCAAGTATAAGACAAAAGAGCAGTATTAAAAAGTATTAAAAAAAATGGATGTTCAGATAAATAATTATAATTAGTGGTGAATATTAATAGTGCAAATAAACAGTAAGTTGCAGTGAACTAAAGATGAAAAGTATATTATAACAACAACATCAGGTAACAGTGTCTAAACTGGACATTCTTTTTCACGGCACAATGTTTGGATTTAGACTGATATAACATGTATAAATTATATAATATAATAATCTTATGAGAATTTCCTGACGTGATTGCAGGATGCACCCATTTGACACCACAGAAGAAGATGCCACCATGGCCCTGGCAACTATCAGGCCTCAGACGCTCCTGCCTGGTGCCATGCAACTGTCAGCCATTTAACATCAAGATTAGCCACAGTTGCTGCCACGTGTCAACACAGCAATGAACACATGCTTAAGGTGGTGCTGGGGGAGGGAGGTGGTAGAAAGACTACAGGAGGTGACACAATAAATATATGATTCCTGCAAGGAAAGGGAGAGGAAACTCTCGTCACCTACAAGGCCAAGGCAGAACTGATCCACTGCTTCTGGTCATCCAACACCTGGGCTCCGTCATATCAAAATATCACAAACATCCTCTGAATGGTATTTCAAAACACAACCGGTTTTCTGTGAACCGCTGCAGGATTGAAAAATAAAGCTGTGTCCTTCTCTGAAACAACAAAACGAAATCATCACCGCAGCTATTTCGCTCAGCCTTATTCAAACAAATTCCATGGGTTTCAAAGGAGACCAACAAAGCCAGAGAGCTGTAAAGCCGGCCTCCCTAATCAGCCGCCACATCTAAGTCCAGACAAGCATTTGGGCAGAGCCTGCTAGATTAGCTGTTGTTAATGACCTGAGGTGGGACAGCACTGAAACTGTGACTTCACCGGTCGGGTCAAGTTACCAACGGAGACTTATTTTGAAATATTTAACCACAAGTGTCGGCCAGATGGATCATAGTTAAAGAACAAAAATGTTATATCACATCTCCTACTCTGGACAGAGCAAAACTCAAATCTAAAGGTGGAAGCTTCAACAAGCAAAAACTGTTTGCTTAAGAATGCAGAATAACAATTACATGTCCTAATAAGTGAAATAACCAGCAGTTTGAAAATCAACACAACATCTAAAGACTGCTTTTACAGTTTTGAGTGTCAGAAAGACAATAAAACAACATTTGGTGCCTTCAGGTTACGTGAAAAAAACCAATAAAGCAGAATAAATGAGGAAAAAAGCACGACTCAGTGAGATTTACCTTTCCTGTGTCATTTTCACACGTCAGTGTGCAAATGAAGATTTGCAAGGACTGCTGGTTCGAGGTAAAACCGGCTTAGACAACTTTCCCCTCTGTGACACGCTGCCACAGTGATATAAGGTCAGCAGGTGTGAGGCAGCGGTAAGACGAGGAAAGTGAAATATGGAAAAGAGGGAAGGGATGAAACACTGTGTGAAAACGATGAGACAATACCTGTTAGCCATGCTTAACTCATCTCTTCACCATGAATGTGTTGAAGTACAATCCATCACAAAAGCAAGGGGAAAACGAGAGTATATCTACAGCCACGTTCACTTCCATCATTTCTACGACGAGCAGATACAACTTCATTATAAGGCCTATTTTGTACAAGTGAAGATTAATGTTTGTCACATTCAGAGAGAAATGACCAGCGCATCAAACACACACATTGTCATGAAAATGTTAGGACTATAGGAGGACCTTATATTTTACCCTGGTCCTTATATTAGCTGCATTTTAATCTGGGAAAAGCCTTATTTTGAATTTGTTAATTTATTTACTTTTTGCTATTTATTTATGTTTTATAGTAGCAATCCTGATTCAACACATTTTTACACACCACCTTAGAAATATTCTGCTCTATACTATGTATAATTTTACTGAATACATATGAATTATATATGTACAGTAATTACTGTAACAGACACCTTGGATTCAACATTTGATGGCCTGTTAAGAACATTTTTTTTTTATTTCAACTGAAATACATTCACAGACAAGACCCAAACAAGTGTTGAGACGGAAAAAGATTAAATCACAAATCTCAAACAGTTAATATAATAATAATAATAACTATTGTTAATAGTTGTTGTTCACTTAAAAGGGACATTTAGAGAGGGAAACTGTAAGAGAAAAAGATAAATATAAAAGATTTGTCTCTAAATGTGAACTGCTGGTTTAACTTTATGTGTAATGTAATTACTCTTTAACTGAGCTCTATTTGATTTCATTATATTGGTTTTATTAAATCTGAATTTCATTGACTATGATCATAATTTAAGAGAGTATTCATATTACTGTTTCAATTTGACCTTCATTTTGTTTTTGTTGTGTACTTGTTATTTTGTGATGAAATAAAATAAAAACACACACTGAAGTTGTGCATGTGTCTCTTACATTAATATAATATTATTTTCTTTAGGAATAAAGTTCACCTGATTAGAAAGTAAAAAAGGTGCATGGGTGTAAAATAGCCTTTAAGTTGATATAAGTTACTGTTAAAACACAGTCTGTTTTAACAGAGTATAAGCTTCAGACAGAATCTGGAGTTATAACAGCATGAACATGTAACAGGATGTATATGACTTTGAGCAGTTGTGTATTTACAGACATTTAAATAAAAATATTGGAAAAACCCTGCAGGATATCAGGTGCAGCAGCACATCCTTAATGAGTTGATGATCTAAAATAAGCAGCAGGCTGAAAATCCATGTATGGACTGCTGGAATCTTTTACTTTGTAGCTTTACAAATCATCTTATTACACACTGCCACTTAAACAATATGTCTATATACACTATATATAATAAACAATCATAATTTGTTCTTATTGAATGACCAGAAGCATCCAGCAGCAACCATTAACACACAGTAAGGCTGCAAGTGACAGTGTCTGAAATGCTAATAACCTGATATTCAATTCAATATTCAAGGCAAATAACTGTCTGTTGATGTGGACAACAACACAATACAGCAAAGAACATATCTGCTGGGTGACAGTTCAGTCTTCTAGGCTCACATACAGCCATATAGCCAAGCTGACAGACTGACATGTTTTCACGTCAAGCGTCCGACTTAAATGACTTCACCACATGGAATTTGGTGGTTTAGAGACATTATGTCGTATTTTCAACAAGGTACAGTATGTTCAACTGGCATTTTGTGGTTCTATGTATGTATGCAGGAGAAAAAATAAAAAGTATTCTGTAACAGACTTGTAATGAGAACCACACCCACTTAATAAAAGGTTGCATTTAATTGAGCTCTACATTCAGTTATGCACAAACCTTTTAAGAACATACCATTTATTTCACTGTGTGTAAAAAAGGTCAAATTTCATATTGTAATTAGTTAATTATACAAATATATACAAACATTAGTGTTCAAAAATTGTGCTTGAAACATTTCTGTATTCATATAGATTTTAAAAAACAGATTTTTTTTTCTCCTTCATCCACACAAAACATGCAACAGCAGTAAAATATAAGAGAAGATGGTGACCTGTTCCAAATAAAGCCAATTAATATCAGGTGTTTGCATAAAGCCTAATTATATTTTTAGATATTTAAAACAAGGAACAATTTAATTAATTGCAATTCTACTCAGGTCAGTTTTCACTTATTCACAGATATGTGTCATGTAGAGCATGACATGTGATTTAAAATCAAATTAAATAGAACTTCATAGAAAATAAGTACTTAGTTTTGAAATATGCACTGCAGATAACAGTTTTATTGACATATAATTCAGTCCAGACACACAGACGGACATTCCAGCACATACATCATTCATCTTCCAGAAATACTTCCCACCACCAACACTACTTTTGGAAGTCACAGTGTTTTCACAAACGCCACCAAATCCCTGCAGAACAAATTCATTTTTCATACAGCCATGTGAGCACCAGGCATGTGCTTACAGTGTCCACACCTCTGGATTGTTTGGGGTGGACAGAAGTTTCTCTTACCTCTGCATGAGTTCTCTGGTTGTCTCAGGGGGGTATCCGCCACTTTGTCCCTTTCCCAGCATTTTTGTATGGCCTCTGCTGACACTCTCAGTGCTACTTGTCCGATCCCAAGCTTGATGCATGGCAAAACAAACTCCCTAGCACCACCTGCAGCCCCAACACCCCTAACCTCCCAAAACACCCCCCTTAAAAATAACTACCACACTCCAAAGACAGCAAATCCTGATGAGTCAACCTTCTCTAGCCTGCTCTGATTTTCTCCCCCCTTACTGCATGTTCAGATGTCAGAAAGGCCAGCAGGCAGGAAGCGAGCGGCTCCTGGGTGCTTCAGCAGGGGCTCTTCCACTCGGCTACTCCTGATCGACAGCAGCAAAGGCAGCAAAGCGCCCTTTAGCCTCTTCTCTCCAACTCTCTTTCCCTGTAAGCTACACAATGTACACTTTAAAGACCACTTCCCTGTCCTCTCGAAGATGGGGGAATCAGATCAGAGCCTCTTCATTCGGAAACAGGAGGCAGACTGAGTGAAGTTTAAGAGGGAATAACAGAAGAGGTGGGCTCAGGGGACGGCAGAAGGGGGGTGAGTATAAAGGGACCAACTGGGAGTCCCTGTCCGGGGCAGCTCCACACGACACAACAACAGGGACAAGAAAGTCCCTCCTGCCACAACTGATTATCACCTTCACAGTCCCACACCAACGCACACCCACAGACAAACGGTGTTAACGCAACCTTGCATAGTCTGGCTGATGAAGGGTTGCACTGGGGTTCTGGGAATGCAATCAGTCACTCAGTAGGTGTCGGGATCAATTTAGCCTCTGAATCACTGAGGGTACGGTCTCCAGCCCCTGGAACACCATGTCAGATTATTCACATTTCGTAATGGCCTGGCAGTCTGAGGTTTCACATCTGCGAGCCAAAAGGTAGGGCGTGTGTGGTAATAAATCACCATTAGGGGGAGAACAGTACTGAGTGAGAGCACATCAGCAATCCTTCAAGGATACGCCACACCTCAAAACGAAGGGGGGGTTGGTTTTTCTTATAGGAACTTGTCATTTGGCAAGGGGGCTTAATAGTATGACTGGGAATCTGTTTCCAAAGGATCAGTCTGAGAATCTGAGCTCTCATGTCTATTTCCAGAAACTGAAACTGTGTCCACACTGGACACATAATAATCATTAGACACTAGATATTTGTGCAAAAGAATATTGGCCAGAGAATCAGAGAAGGGTGTACAGTATTGCAATCACTTTACCGCACCACTGTGACAAAAAGCTGACCCAGAAGGCAAAGCTTTCGATCTACCGGTCGTTCTTTGTTCCTACTCTCACCTATGGTCATGAAGGATGGATCATGACCGAAACAACGAGTTTGCGAGTACAAGCAGCAGAAATGGGAGGGTGGCTGGCTTCTCTCTGCAGGATACGGTGAGGAGCTCAGTCATCTGAGAGGCTCGGAGAAGAGCCACTGCCCCTTTGCGTAGAAAGGAGGCAGTTGAGGTGGTGCAGACATCTGGTCCAGCTGGGAGGAGACCGTAACCAAGGACCAGGTGTGGAGATTACATCTCCACACCTGGTCTGGGAACGCCTCGAGATCCTTCAGTCAGAGCTGGTGGACGTGGCCCAAGAAGGGGAAGTGTGGGGTTTCTCTGCTGGAGCTGTTGCCTTGGATAGGGTCGGATAAGAGGCTAAATTAAAAAGATAAGTAATTGCAAGGATAGCTAGATTATATACATCCAGTTGGTGACGAAACAGAAATACTATGGGACATTTTCTTTTAACCTGGAAAAGTTGGGTGTCTGTGTGTTATGTATTATAGAGTTACTGTCTTCTATAGTGGGATGTTGTTCATCAGCTCAGATCTCAGCCTCCAGCAGAACAACTGGACCTGATTTATAAGCCTAGAGGTTCACTTCCCTGATCAACCAAGAAAGGATGCATTCCCTCCATCCTCACAGCATCTGCTTCTACGATGAACGGCAAAAGTCAAAACATATCTGACCGATTCCTCTCTGACGACCACCAGGAAACTCACATCTACACATTGTGTTTCATGTGACGACTCTATAAAACCACTGATTTATTTTGGCCCCTCTGAGAAAACAGATACCACTGTAGCAGACTTGTGGTTTCTATAATGGTGCACGTCTGAATGACTCAGTCATTCAGGTCAACCACCAATTGGATAGTCAGCAGTTTGAGTCCTGCATCCAGAAGTCCATGTACCGTAGTGTCCTTGAGCAAAACACCTAACACCAAATATGAATGTGTGCTTTGCTCCTCCATCAGTGTATGGATGTGTGGGTGAATTTAAAGTGCTTTGAGTGGTCAGCAGACTAGCGATATCCAAGTACAGTTCATTTACCACTTAGCATTACAAATAAACTGATTAATGCAGTGAAGCAGAAACATTATTATTGCAAGTAAGTTTGCACAAACAAAGTATTCAGCTTGGTATTCTGGTGCATAACATATAAACATAAACATATAAACATAAAAATGACTTGATCTCCTGCAAGCTTTCAAAACTCCACATCCACAAATGTTCTGAAAGTTTCTTGTACAGTTTCACAGTTTCATACTTCCCTTCTCATACATTTTTGATGTTAAAAATACGACTCACTATGCTGCAGCAATTACCGACACAAACACCTATATAGCCACATAAGACTAGGGTTGCAAGCTGGGGAATTTTGGAAATATTATATATTATATTGTGATATGGAAATTTAGGGGCTTATATGTCATATCTAACCTTAAATATAAACATTTTGACTTGCCATAAGAGATGCTATGCTAAAGAAACCAAAAACTTAAATGACATTTTATATATTATATTAAAGTTCCTCACTATAACGTCCCGGTTTATTCCCATAAATTCCAATTAATTCCAGTGGAAAGTTTCAACAGGAATTTTGTAACCCTATATAAGACCTGACTGCTGTTGATCCGACCTTTAAAAGTGATCACTGTGATAGAAGTTCCCAATCATGTATCTGTGTGAGTCTGCCTGTGTAAAAATGCCACCTAGCCCTGGTCATGATGGGATTTGTAGTCAAAGTGAATAGTGGTGAAGCCTCTCACTGCCCCCAAAGTGTGCCATCAAACCACATTTCCCATAATTCCCCATGGCTGCCTCAGCAGCTAACATTAGCACAGTGGTGTGAACTGAGAACATGCTGAGACGTGATCCGTCATATTCAGTGCAGCCAGCTGTGGTTGAAAAGCCCAGCGATGAAAAGTGATTTTTGATGATTGAGAGTGTCAGCAAGAGGCCTCGCTAAGAAATACACACTGACTGAAGAGAGGAGTCACCACTTCTCACCACTCAAGACAAGTCAGGTCTCACAGATACAGATATACCTGAAGCAACTGCTCTGCTTTTCCTCGACTCAATTTATCACTGAGGAGATTTATTACTCATCAATATTTGACTGAAAATGTGTTTTTAATTGGCTCCAGCTTTTTTTTTTTTAATTTGAAATGATGAAGGCTAAATGTTGTGGGAATTTGAAGAAATATAGCATTCAAATGATTAGATAGATAGATAGATTTTAAACATCCATATAATAATCTATATTTGACATAACTTGAAAATAACTTAAACAAAAGAAGCGTTTAGCTCAAAAACAGTGTTGAGCGGCAGTGTAGGGCTGCCGCCTACCGGACAGTTTGAAGCTATAATCAGAGCAGCGACATACAAATTACTAATAACTTTAATAGTTTAATTTAATTGTCTCAATCCAAAGTATACAGTAAATATTGTGCAACAACACATTTGTTGGCATTTAGTCTTTAAATAACATTTCAATAATTTCAGTCAAAACACCATCTATCTATCTATCTATCTATCTATCTATCTATCTGTCAGACTATTATATAATTCAAAGATTAATTGTAAAACCTTCACCCTTGGTTATAAAATAATGAGACATGTATGAACACCAGCTTTTACAGACACAGCTGGTGGGGACTGTATTGGATTTTTCTAAACTTTAATTTAATACAAGTTTATATTTATGTTGTCATGGAGGTCACACAATATTTGGCAAGAAGCGATCCATTTTTAATGAATTTATGTGGCATATTTCCCGACTGACATTTTGTCCGTTGATAATTTCATCTGCTGGACATCTGCACATGATACGAACAAAAACAAAAAAAGAAGTCCTGCAGTGAGTGTGTGTCTGTGCTGAAGCTTTCAGTGAGTCCTCACACTGGCATGTGTGCATCTGAAAGCGGGAAAGTATATCTCAGCGTGCGAACAGTCATTATAAGGAAATTAAGAGGTGTTTAGGGTGTCTCCAGTTTTACAGGGATAAAGGGAACAGGGAAATGGTTTGTCCATGCTAATCTTGTTGGATGAAAAATGTAATGACACCCTAACCTCACCATTATATTCTGTGACACAATAATTCAGTGAAACAAAGACAACCATAACAATCCATACCATCCATCGGCCAAATGCCCAAGTAAGACTGCGCTAAGTAAGAGCAACTCCCTTTCCAGGCGATCAGTTTTCCAGAAAATGCTCAGGGTGCAGCTGAGTATGTCGCTCTGCAGCGGAGCATTCCCATGAAGAGGGGAATGTTTATTTTACCGTGGATTTAAGCCGACATGTGTGAAGCCATTAAGCGGGCTTAGTCTGTTAATTAAATCCATTCTAATATTCTACCTTTAGCCTCATTAGTGCAAGACTCTATGTTGAGAACTGAGCAGGCCGTAGTATGTGCCAACCCAAAGCTCACAGATTCATTCAGGAACACATGCGACAGCCTTACATACACACTGAAGGTCAAACGTGGTTATGGTCATTGCATGAGAAGAGGGTATCTATTTCAGCAGGCCTGTTTTACAGGAACACCAGCGAGCAGCAAATGACGTACAAAAACATACAGTGTCTTTCAGGGTTTCGCAGAGCCACGAACACAAAAAACTCAAATTCACCACTTAAGAAAATTTGTAGCACATGTGATTTCACTGCAGGTTTTAATGTCCAGAAGCTGCTCGACATAGCTTCACTTCTATCACACCATGGGATCAATCTAAAAGACGTGGACACAAACACACAGTCAAAACAGACGTCGGTGCCCTTGTGGCTAACCAGACTTCAGAGAACTTATGACCGGCGATCAGCATTTGGCCAAAGATCCAGAGAACATATGACCTCATAAAACCAGTTTAAAAAAGGAATGAGGCATCAGCAATCACTGACAACAACAGCCTGTAAATTCCTTTGACAGCAGTTGCATTTTTTTATTGTTGAACTAAAATTACACAGTGACACACAGCCGTGCCTCAGTGTGCAGAATCACTATCGTGCAATCATGCTATTGGCATTGGAGAGAAAAAAAAAAGCCACTTTTAAAGAGTCAAAAATAGAAGCAAGTCGATAAACCGTTTTATAGACCTGAACGACACTGACACCAGCAGTGGACCCTGAACCAGATCCTGTGTAAATGGGCTTCGTCCCAAACCTGAGACGCTTTCAACAGCTGAGATTAGGAGAGTTTGTTAACACATTCACATTTTATGGACTTGAACAGCTCACACACTTACTTGCAAATAAGTGGCAAGTCTTGTAAACAGATAGACGCTCACTTTGCTTGCACAAATCTGCTCTGACTTCTATGTGCAAATATAAATTTGACTGTGTATTTATAACTTCACACTGACCTTAAAATTGCCGTAACAGTCCTTTGATTGGACCAAAGTGAGACAGCCTCGTCAATCAAACTTCCTGTCAGGGATGAAAAGAGTAGAAGGACCATTAGTTGACTTAAATATGACTAAAGCCGATTAAAAACAAATAAGTGTGAACAGGTGTCATGTTAAGAAAGTAACTTTCAGGTACGTATTTACGTACAGTACATACTCTTAATGTCAACCATCGCTTAATACTTCAGAGATCTGCTCTCTATAAAACAACATTTTTAAGACCTTAGATAATAGTGTCACAAAATAAATAGATTATAGAAGAGGCTCTTGAAACAACACAGGCCACTCTATGTGGAGTGTATCACTCTGCCTCAGACTTGAGTCATGCAGTGAAACCAGGGCCCAGATGGGCTGGTGGCCTTTGGTTCCACGTTGTCTGAGCCGGGGCCTCCTGCAGAGCTCCAGCAGCTCAGCAGCAGACCAACAGGGGTTAATGACTGTCTCCCTGCCAGGCAGATTGGTGTCAGCTAAACAAACATTAGACTTCTCCGAGAAGACCCCTGGAGTCAAAACTAATATTATTCTTTCATTTGAATCCCGCTCTGTATTTCCATCCATATGAATTAGAGGTATAGTCACACATAATGGAAATTAAGCGTAATGCTAATATTGATGAAATCAGACTAATCTTGTCAAAAGGTCCATTAAATACTGGTCTTCAATAGTCACAGGTCTATATGGTGATTAAACATGAAAGCAAGTAAGCATAGCATCAGATCTTAAGACTAAACTGGGATAAATACTCATCAAGACACTTACAGGCTGGTATGGCTAGCTTGGCTAACAGCTAACTCACTACCTAAACCTAATTACACTGACTAAATCAGCTGAGATGAACGGGTGCAGTTGGTAAGATTTGGTGACATCGAACTGTGAGATTGCAGACAAACTGAAACCTTGTTTTGAGTGTGACGACGGTACAGAGTCAGTGTTTGGTTTGTTTCTGTTTTATTCCACCTCTGCTAATAAATCCCCTTTAATGCTACCTAATACTACTTTAACAGGTGGTAAATATGATGCACACAAACTGCTGCAGCTGATAAGAACCTACATTTTACATATCTGTGATGAACTGGAGACTTAGAGGTACAAAATGGATGGATTTTACTAACTGGAAAATCAAAGGTGCAGTGGAACAGTAGGCCTTTTGCACAGCAGATACATTTTACATTTTACAGAAAGTAAACATCAAGTGTAAAACAGCTTTTATTTTTATTTATTTATTTATTTATTTATTTTAGATTTTACTGAGTATATTTGAATGTGTGTAGGTCAGTGTGGAAAAAATGGTAAACAAATATTTCTGGTTGTGACTCTTCTACCTGCATAAAATACATGCACTAAATGAGGCGAGCTCTTCTAATCACACATTATCTACCATAACGTTTCAATAAGTCAACAATACATGCATGCATTAAGTAGAAATGAGTATTAATTCACCAAACTTACCTAAAGTAAGTGTGTAGTAAGTGTAAAGTAAAGTCTAAAGTGATTTCCTTACTGGCAGTTAACTTTCTTCTCATGAAACCCTTCATTTGAGTCTCTGAGGCAAAAGAAACATTTTGTGATCAATCAGCAGCAGCATTGTTCAGTCAATAATTAGCCATTGTATGATACCTAATTAGCCACCCTTACCAGCTGTTTAGCAAGTTAGCCTGTCCTTACAACAGGTAAAAGGTACACATACAGCGAATAAAAATGTCGCCTAAATAATTTAGGAGATCACAAAGTGGAGGTACTTGGCAAATTGTTGTAGTTCCGATTTACCTTATTAAGTGGCCATTTAATGACAGATTCTTCACAGCAGCACAGAAATATGGCAGTCTTACATGACAACAGACATGGAACTGCAAAAGGTCAAATATATATATATATATATATATATATATATATATATATATATATATATATATATATATATATATATATATACGATCGTATGTATATATATGTATATGCACATACATATATGAATCAATTAAGATATAAAAGAGAAAAATATGTTTAAGTGGTTGTTTGTTATTCTGGATTCATTTCCTTCTTCTCACAGAATTCCACCGCTGAGGGTCAAATTTGGGTCTAAAAAGGTGAATTCAGTTTAAATTCCTCACTCCTGTTCAAAATGGTGAAACGTAGGGAACTCAGTGAGGAAGAAATATAAACACAGACACATACAGACATTCAGAATAACTGACTGGAGAAAAAGAGGATTAAAAATGAAACAGGGAATGTAAAAAATGGTCAGAATTAGATATATGAAATATTAATAGACAGCTTGATCACAGTCTAGGTTAACAATACATAGAAATAAAGAGTACATCACTGCAGGCAAAAACTATGCTCATCGGGCTTTATCTTAATGAGATGAGCTTATTTTTCCCCCATCAGTGATCCTTTCATTAACAGCCTGTGACTCATCTGTCACCAACACAGCTCAGCTCAGCGTTTGGGACTGTAACATGTTTATAAAGGAACTTTAACACAAACCAGAATCACGTGTGTGTGAAAGGCAGTGAGACAAGCAGACAGATGACAGACGGACCGATCATCTGACAAGCAGATAAAACAGACGACTGTGGAGCAGCAGAGTCAGCCTGCAGGCCTGCATGGCAGATGGACCACCATGAAGTGCAAGGACAGAGCCAGTCTGTTCACAGGGCCTCCTCCTCCTCCTCCACCGCAGTTAATAAACACCTGTTAGACAACAAATTAACTTGTTGACTATAAAAACCAGGACAGTTTTATGCCCCTTTTTATTAGTAGCTTGATTATGGGAGCTAGTATTATCTGATCATTACTGTGCTCCCACATCCTGATACCAGAGGGCCAAAGGGCACGTGGACAGTTGAAAAAAAATATGGTGTTTATTGTCCGAGAATGGAGGGAAGAGGAGAAGCCAAGGAGGGAGGAGTAGAGGAAACACTATCAGGGTGAGGAAAGAAGGCGTTGTTAAAAAAAAAAAAAAAAAAGGACATGAACAGATTTCAAACACTGATTTAAGAGTGACACACTGAGTACAGGATATTATTTGGTCGTCAGAGCTCATCTGATAAGTGCCCAGAAAATACGACAAGATAATATTGGTCAGTTTTTTGCTTAATTGGTGCTATATTACACCAACACTAAATTAGTAAAAGACCAAAAATTTTCAGGCTTTACAGCCGTAATGATTTGAAAAGTTACTGCAGTGACTATACTAAGCTACAAGGAGCTTTAATTTCCTCTTCATGTGTCCTCTAAGTAAACCTACAGTGTAAACCTACTCCAGGAAGGTTATTTTTTTTTTTTTATAGGCCCTTATTGTAATGTTACGCTTTAACAATTCAAATTTCCCCATTTGTGGGACTAATTGAGGATTATCTTCTCTTATGAGGCTTGTCAGATACAGCTAGTGTGCCTTACTAAGTCATGGTCAACTGACAAAACTAATTTGTCTGTAAATGAGCTCCAACAGACAACAGGATATTTTAACACTTCACAGAGGGAAAAGCACAGGTGTAAATACTAACGGCTGGATGGCTGGGTTCCATTTAGCTGTCTAAGGGTCAGGGTGGTGGTGTTGTGTGTTGCTAGGCTGCACTTGATTTAATGGGATGAATTGTCCAACACAAATGGTGCAGAACGTGTGTGGGGGAAAAAAAAAATCTGAAGGAACACATGCGTTTAATTTGGTGTTCTGCAGAAGAGAGAGGGCAGGTAGATGGAAGGAAGCAGGAAGCTGAAGGAGATGAGTTTTGAGAATATGGTGGAAGTGATATGAGGTCTTCCTGATCCTCATCATGTGTCAGCTGACTTGGCGACAGATAGTGTGCAGGCTAGTTAAAGTCTGGCACTCTGTGCTGGCAGCCTCAGCGGGGCGAGGCTCCCTGACGAGCTGGCACCAGGTTTCCTCACCAACTGACTCTGAGGTCACTGCGGTTCAAATTTAACAGAAACAAGAAAGCATGGTTGATGACTCTGCATGCAGGATAAAAGGCATACGTCACATTTATAGGGACGCATTTTATCTGTTGGGTGTTTCTTTAGATTTCAACTAGAAAATGTATAAATGTGACAAGTTACAAAATGGAAAATAATATAGATTCTAACTAATTCAGACATTAATCTGCTTTATATGCATCTGATTGCTAACTGGCCTCATTACTCTTTAATGTTATACCTGTCTCATTCTACTTTCATTTGTTTTTATTTAATGAAGCAACTATTAATATCATGATGAAGGGTGAGGACCCCAGTTTGCTGTCTAGTGGATTATTCAGGTAATTTATGTTTATCATTATTCAGTTATGTGTTTAATGTTTTGATGCTTTTAATGCTTGATTCAATTGCCCTGTTGCTGAAATGTACTATATAAATAAACTTGCCTACAGTTGCCTCATTGCAGTCATTTGTCTATTGTCTAATTACTAATTAACACAGCAAACCTTTCCACTGTTTATTTTATATCCTTTATATGTCATGATTTATGTCACATTCATAATCTAAATATTCTACTTAATTTGCCATTTAAACATGTTTAGAACAAATTGTAAATATTTATAATTACTATTACTTATTCTATTTTTTCATTATTATATATTTGTTTTTCTTACATATAACTTCTTAATTTTCCACCAATGGAGAGCAACAAAAGCTATTCTATTCTAAAGCATGTCTGCTCTAGGAATACTGCACACTACACTTTAAATCTGGAATCTGTCAAGCTAACGATACACTGAGTGAGTAACCATGTGCATTATTACACCTCAGACAAGTGAAGCGCATATTTAGAACATCACTCGTTGCCTTTGTGACTAACAGATATAACAGGACTTGAAAGGTGTCATAAATACATGTAAATTACTGTTCCTCCCACTCCAGAGTGTAAAATACAAATTACTGCTCCTTATATACCAGAATAATGTGTACGGTAGAAAAAAAAATGTGAGAGCACTAAGAGCTGAGGAGGTGGGTGGGGGTTGTTATTTCTACTTTCACTTCAGAAGTGTGAATTAGTTTTTGAGGAGTCTGTGTGATGTCTGGGGAGTGTTAAGCACAATAATCTAGTTAAAATACACCATATCCCTCTGAATGCAAGCCAGAACCATAGATCTGCTTTAGATGACAGCTAACAACATAACTGATGTGACGAGAGGCCCTTTGAGAATCCTCCTGTTTTTAAAGGTTATCCACCTCTGACGTGAGGCACCATGTGAGGGGAGCTGCTTCGGAGGTCTGCGGTGTTACAACAGGGGTCACAAACCCTCAGCTCACCTTTCAGATGTAGAGCCAGGGCAAAGTGATGCTACACCAGGATGACAGCCACCAATGTGTGACATGTGGGATCCCCCCTGTATCACTGTGATTCAACAGGATCATCATGTTATATCAAAAACAACATATAAGAGAGGTGTGAGGGCTGGTAATGAGTGAGGCTGACCTTGTGTCCACTGTCCAGTCTGAAGCTGGAGGCCGTATCCTTCCCTGGATACTTCAGGATTAAATACAGGCACAGACATGATTAAAAAAACTATTAAAACCATTACAATGTACAACATAAGATTGAAAACACTGGTAAAAACAGGATAAAGCCAAAATGCAGTTGTTGTGTATGCATAATTTAAATTAACTTTGGAATAATTATGCTATAAAATCATTTTCAATAGTTAAACTTCACGTACCTTTCCTGTCTAAATACATCTTACCACCATGTGAGGATGTCAGGTATCAGTAGCACAGCACCACCTAGTGGTCACTTCAAAAAGCCTTAAACAGTGACTGTGTCAAACTGTGTTTTTTATATCTTTTATTTTTGTAGGTTTTCTAGTTACATAAAAATTAACCAAAACATTTAAAAAAGCAGAGCTGAAACCAGGTTTAATCCCAAATAATTCATCCAGTAAGGAAACGAGGAGGTGATAAATTAAAATTTCTAGAACTGAAGTCAAATAGAATGTGGTTCTTATCAATCACCGAATGACTTCTGCTTTTGAAACATTGATTTATGAAACTCATTAATGATCATCAGATCAGGCTTTGTTGATTTCCACATTGGATATCTGTAGTTTTGGAATTAAACCTTTCACATATTTAAACGACCTAAAAAAGACACAACGCAGTAACAACCATAAAAAGGAACCACAACCTTTTACGCCACACGGCGGGTTAGACAGATACCAGTTAGCACTGTATCATGAGTATAAAGAGGATACATGAGAGAAACCTCAGAGTGAACAAAAACAAAAACAAGAAACCAGATGAGCTCAGACACTCCATCTCCTCTGAGCTTCATCTAAGTCATATCAAAAGTCTCAACTGTACACTAAACGACCTGCCTGTGTGTCTGAAAAGGTCCTGAAGCGTCTCTGGCAACTCACATTTCAGACGACAGATCACAAAAACTCAGCTCAAAACTACTGTTTGCCAGAAAAATGTAAAACAAAGCGGTTGCTGCTCTCTTCAGGACCTCTTTAGACAACATGTTTTTTTTTTTTCTTCAGTGTAAAACCATTACACTTCTGTCAAATGTCCACCGCATGCAGTTTCAACAGAGACGCTTTTTCTCAGCCTGGAATGGAGCCAAAGTAAACAGGAACTATCAGTTACTTAGAGCTGCTTAATTTAACTTGAACAGAAAGACTAAGTAAAGGCTGCTGGATTAAGGGGGATATTTCTGTTGGGCCCTGTGGTGGAAGGTTTCAAGCTACGCAGTGCACTGTAGAGGCGGAGGAGGAGGAGGTCAGGACGATGATGAAGAGCTGAGGACTCTTAACCATGGGTAGTGTCATCCTCCACAAAGTCTTTGGCCTGCTCCGCGGTGATCACATCGATGTGACTCACCTGAAAGCAAACACACACTCAGTTAATGACCAATCAGTGTCGCCATTTTAGCCGCTCTGACTAAGCACTGATCATTTCTGTTATGAAACCACAGAAACTAAAGGAAAGATTTTCTGCTCACAAAAGCAGCTCAGCAGAATCTGACCTGCAGGGGGAACTTATGAAAATAAAGTGGACTGAAAGAAGAATTTGTAACAGCAATGAGGATCACTTTGACTAGAATAGTGGGTCTGTTGGAGAGTTATTGGAAGTAATGCGATCTTTTTTACGATACATCATGACTGTTTTGAAACCATCATCATCAACATGAAGAATCTGACCCGTAATTTCCACTGGGTGCAGAATGTCAACCATGCCGTTGCCCGCTGAAACAAATCAACAGATTTGTGTTGTACATCGGCACACAGCACATGAATTCAGCACAGAGCAGATTGAGCAGGACAGGAAGTCGTGTGCAGACAAAGTAAAATGTCCGGTTTATTTTCAAAATAAAACAATCCATATTCGCGCCGAATCGTATAATCATTTTCCTTCTACTCAGCGGACACAGGGTGGTTCTCTCACTGACGCTCCCTTACAACCCGCTATATCGCATGCTTATATGTGACATTCGCAAGATCTTGTTCTTGAGATTCCAGCTGTCGGGCAGAGCCACAGCAGGCGGATCAGGTGAGGGTCGATGGGCTTTCCGATGTGTTTTTCCACTTCCAGTGGAAATTAGGGGTCAGACCACAATGATGATGGCAGACTGGAGCAGGACCTGCCCTTTTACGTACATCAACATCTGGTGCCACATCCAAAGCAGTCCTTGTGGACAGCAGCAGGTGAGCAGAGGACTCACCTTGTTTCTGAATTTGACTCCGTAGAACTTGTCAGCAGACTCCAGCAGCTCAGGCCTGAATGTGGTTGTGATGAACTGAGCGTGGCCGGCCAGCTCCACGATCATGTCTGATGATGACGTGCAACACGAACAGAAAAGAGATTATGACCTTCTTTTTATATTTGCTAAAGCTTTAGAAACCACTCATCTGTTCTGATGACTGCAGCCTGACATTTTAAAATCAACATCTGTCTGACACAATAACTTATCACTGAACTGATCACTTTAAAATTCATTAAGATAGTAATTACTGTAGGCCAAGTGACCGATTGTATTATAGATTGAATTGCAAATATTTCCAGACAGAAGTCGCACTTTAAGAACTTTGGTGTGTTTTCCGCGTACACCGGACAATTTCCGTCATAGTACACATATTTCTATTTTTTTTGGTACTAATAATTAGTAATAAAATTAATGAGAGTTTATAACACTAGTGCAGGGGTCTTGCACCATTTTAAAAGTCAATATTTTTTAATAACTTAAGACCTCAACAAATATAATTTAAGACCCAAAAAAGTCATAACAATTTCTTTGGCAGAAAACAATCAATTTATTGTAGGGCCCGACTGATGTGGAGTTTTGGAGGCCAATGCTGATATCAATATTTATCAGGAAAAACAATCTGATAACTGATTAACCTCCAATTTAATTATGAAACTTTTTCAGCCCTTTAACACTTGCAACAATGATATGAATGGAAGAAGGCCTAACTCTTATTTTTTTTTTCTACAACTTTAATGTCACAACTTTCACAACAAGAACAAAGAAGTGAACTTTGTGAACAAAACGTGGAAAAATTGCAGTAAATCACTGACTATTGTTTTCCTATTGGCACTAAATGTACCATCTGAAAATTCCATACCTACAGTAAATTTATAGGAAAATTAAGACAATTTAAGACCTTAATTACCCAGAATTTAATTGAAGGACTTTTAAGGAACAGCGGGAACCCTGTAGTGCTTTACCTGAGACAGCCTTCCTGTGCTGGGCGTCGAGGGCCTGGTCGATCTCATCAAACAGGTAGAAAGGAGCAGGGTCACACTTTTGGATGGCGAAGATCAGAGCCAGAGCCACCAAAGACTTTTGGCCTCCAGACAGCTGCTGCATCTCTCTCATCTCACCCTGCTTCCCTGTGAACGACACCTGCACAGGACAGGGAGGTGGAGCATCAGACACGAGGCACGAACACACAGAGAGACGTTAATGGTTTCACTGTTACTAGACTCTCTGCTTTACGAGCACAATGCTTCTGGATAATACCAGAGATAAATTCACTGTGGAGAGAACCATGTGTTACTCATTGGATGACCAGCTTCACCTTGGTCCAGCTCTGTGGGGATGGATCAGGTGCGTTGACAATATGCCAGAAATACACACTCACACTCAAGGAAACTCTCATACACTAAAAAAGTGGACACATCACAGCAGTCCTTCCCTAAGCTCAGCTTGAATATGTGAAATATACAATTCCATTCCATAAATACACCTCACTTAGTACATTTTCTTTCCATTTTATATTACAGTAATCATAAACACACTGTTAAATATAAAGACCTAAAAAACAAAAATCAAAGATATGTTTTATGCAACTACTTTTGACTGATTAAAATAATATATAATAAAGATATATTGTGCATATGAAGGAGAAAGCATTCTCAGTTAAAATGGATGGAGCGGCTAACAGGAAATGACTCTTACTCTGATGCCGACTCCAGTGAACTGGTCGACTGAAGGAACACTGCTCTGTGAACCGGAGCCCCTCTCGCTGTCTGCACCGCCCTCACCCTCATCTTGGGACTGGCTGCCTTCAGCGTCGCCCTTCTTCATCACCAGCGTAGCTTTGCCACCTGGAACCAGCTTCTGGAAAACCTCACTGAAGTTCTTCGACACCTGAGGGGAAGAAAACATGAGGAGAGGAGGAATGGAGTGAAAGTCAGTCAGAAGTAAGAAATGTTCTTGTACTGTCATCTCTAGAAGAAAAACTAAAGATAATAACTAATCAAATATTAAGAAATCAGACGTTAAATCACTTATCAGATTTTCTCTGCATATTTGCAGGAAGAATTATACTATAACTGGACATATTTCCATGCAGGTAGTGCTAAACAGCTCAAAATGTCAAAAATCAACACTTGACATTATTTTTACTTCAGTCTGTCCACAGGTAACATTACTTACTACTGGAACCATCGGACTAATATTGTTCGTGTTCATACATGACTGTATGCTCAAGGACTTCCCGAAATTGCAGCGACTTGTAATTTTCATCGTGAAGAAGGGCATCTGCTGAACAATTCCCTCACAGTATGATCCATTATAATGTTTTTGTTATCTTAGCTGCAGATTGCTGATAGCTTGTACAAAATGAGGAGGCTGTTTCAACACGTCCACTTCACCAGTTAAACTATTAACTGTGAGGCTTAGTGAATTTAGTAGCGCCTGTGGTACTGTATAATGTTCCCAAGTGTCTACGATCACTAGAATTGGGAAAAATATTTGATCAAAAAAAGAAAGATGAGAATGAAATATTTTTTTTCCCCACATACTTCCATAATGTGCAAGCTGCATTTATTATTAATTGTTCATAGAAAGTCATTTTTGTGTCAAGAAAAGCCTTAATCTCTATTAAGATCTTAGAGAAGGTAATTCATCTGTAGATTTTCTTTAATGAACATCATAAAAGGAGAAAGTGATGAGCAAACTGAGACCAAAGATTTGTATAAGAAATATTTTCTGCAGCAGCTGGGTGACTCAGACACTGACTAGAAACTGACTGCTGTCAATTCCCTTTCACCCAGTTTAACTCTAGAGACCATATTTTGTCCCGTACCTGTTTGAAGGTGAGCTGGATGGCCTCATACTTGCGCAGCTCCAGGACGTTCATGAGCTCCATGATAGATTTGTAGCCACGGTCCAACTCATCCTGACGCTTGATTAGCTTTTCCTTCTGCTCAGAGAAGTTGACGAACTGGTCCAGAGCTTTCTTGTTGACATGACTGTACTTCTTCAGCTCGGTGTTGCACTGCTCCAGTTTGCGGAACAACTGTTGGAGAGGTGGGGAAAAATAAAGAAAAGTCTGTCAGTATCTTTAACAACGTCTCAAAACATGTTGGTTTTCAGAGCCTTAACTGTAATGTTTGATTAATTAATTGGCATTCATTCCATTCCTATCATATTGGCAATACTGTTTTGTAGTTTTTTTTTTTGAGTTGCTTTAAACCTTTTATTCCTAACATCATATTATTCCTGGTAAATAAGCTTTAAATGCATTAAGATCATCATTATTGTCAACCATGTAACACTAAGAAAACATGCTGTAGAAACCCCCTATGAAAGTTTTTTTAAACTTTTGAAAGAATTCATCTCCTAATTTATCATTTTTGATGTTGATTAAACTTTGCCAGCAACTCTTGCACAAGTGATTTGCCATTATTGTCAGACATTTCTTTCCCACTGAATTGGATCTATAAAGCCATATATCCTCATCTTGTCTGACAAGTTTTGCAAAGCCTGTGTGCTTCGATGCCATTTAAAAGGGGAACTAATTTCAGGTCAATTACTCACTTCACTATTTAAAAGTACATTGCCAGACTCTATTCGTGTCTTAAAATGGCCTGCTTACGGACCAGCCTGGCCTGGATCAAGACTGACACGTACTGCAAACTCTCGAACTATAAATTCATCCATCTGAATAACTAGGGACGAGGAAACACAAGCCAGTGCCATTATTACTTGTCCCTCTCTTCCACTTCTGCAATCAATGGCACTATTTTGTTCGAGAAGCGCAATCCTGTAGAGAGGGATTAACTGAGTGTGTGAGTACACACAAAGTACACACAATGTACACACAAAGTACACACTCAAACTGTTATGAAAGATGCAGCCAAGTCCACTCAACTCACCGTCTCCCAGAGGCAGCTGGCTGAAAAAATACATGAAAGACAGCGAGCACTAACCAGTCTGAGTCACTGGTGAGTGGGTGGGAAGTGACAAGCCTTCTTCCCTCAGAGAGGTCGATCTGTGTGTGTGTGTGTGTGTGTGTGCGTTAAGGGTGGGTGATAATGGGTATAAAAAAAAAAAAAAAAAATAAAAAAAAAAAGTATCTCAATATTTTGTGGGATTTTGGCAAGAAAGATAATCAGTCAATATCCTTTAAAATGTGCGTTTTTAGCGCTGAAAGTGCTCAAAAACTCATTTTCCGAATGCCCAGTGGTGTTAAAAGTTGATAAAAGTTGAACGTATTTCCATGCCAGAGAGGTAGACCCATGTCTCGGCACTAAATCATCTGAAGTACTGGTAGAATCATGGACTGGAGCCACCTGCATTTTCTCTCTGCCATCACAACGCATCGCTAAACTTTTGCAAGTTCAAAAGGGGGATAAAATGGTTTGCAGTGAATGAAAAAAAGTTTCCAGATCAGGAGAACAGTGTTTCCGCATCACAGTCACATCATCACACCAGTTCACGTAAAACCAGCTCCAGCGCAGAGTCCGGTATTAATCTACAAAGCCACGTCTCAGTGAAACACAGAACGGAAGATGAGGAAAGGGCTCTGTTTTTTTGCGGCCAGTATCAGGTGCTCATCCACATTGTCATGGAGTGAGCACACGTTGGAGAGGAATAATGACAGGTGTTGTGCCAAAAAGTGATCGTCTGCCAGAAACTGATCGCCGTCTGCAGGAGCGTGCACCGCCTCCAAAGCCGCTGTCGTGTCCAGAGGCCACAGCGGCGGAGGCATACGAGTTCACCGGCCCATTTTTCCTCTCCTGTGGCGCTTCACTGCCCGTACAAAGGTGAGCGCAGAGCGATGCTCCACCGTGTAATAAGTGGAGTTTCCGCATGCGTTTCAATATTTCTGGAGAAGTAGCCTAATTTAAATACTCGATAATGGAAATTTGCACATCTTCAAAACAACAATGACATTATCACAAACGATATATATCGCCCACCCCTAGTGTGTGTGTGTATACGCACACTTATAACTCAGGTAAGATTAGATGCACAGAAAAACCTTCAGCAGATCTTCATAACTATTGTGAGTGCTGCTGTCTTTAGTGTCAATTTAAGTATTTTTCTCAATGTTCAATAATATTTATTTCCAATATTATGTTTAATATACTAATATTTTCCTTCACAGGATCTCAAAGCTGCACTTTTTAGATCAGCAACTACTCAAATAACTCTTGTGCTACGACCAGTGTGCTACTGCCCTTTCACTGCAGCTCAGCAAGGAAAAGACATATTTCCTACTTTGTGATATCAGTTTGATCTGACTTATGTCTTTGTTTGATGAAATCTAAATTAATTTCAGATTAAGTCAGGAATGTTTTTTTGGACAGAGGGAGTACTGTGGATTTTTTTTGCTTACACTGAAAGTGCATTAGCAGGGGTTTTCGTAACGGTCTGTGGAAACAGGACGAATGAATGTCAGCTAATCCTCTTGCAATGTTCATGCAGGCAGCAGGCTTTTCTTTTTAGACACACCACAAACATTGAACCTACCCTTAGTAAATTAAGTTAATTAATTAAAAGATATTTGTGTTGGTAAATTAAATTTAAAAGCCTTATATATACACACACACACACACACACATTATGTATCATTATTCAGCACAGTGTGTGTGTTGGTTTGTGTACCTGTTTGAGTGTGAGCGTCTGGTACTTTTCAAAGGCCTCCTGAGGCAGCGAGCCCAGTTCTCGAATCTTCTTCATGCACTCTTCTTTCTTCTTGAGCAGCATGCCCTGCCTGTTGGTCATCTTCTCCAACTCCTTGGTGTCATGGTTGATAGCATCATTCTGCTCCTTCTCAATGTTCTTCCAGCGCTCCATACTCTTTATGTGGTCCTTTATCTCCGCCTCAATCTTGTCAACCATAGAGTCCAGATCTGGGAAAGACAGTGGTGGAGAGGGAAAGGTTGGTGCAACAGAAGTGATGGGTTCCCAGTGAGAGGCCATGAGAAATAAAACTGTGTCACAGACTTTTCGAAGTTACTAAAATTAACTTTTCAAAAGCATAAACTGACTTACATAAACTGTTTTCCCCCCTTAACTCTTTGAGTGCCACTGACGAGTTTCGCCATCATTCAAAATACAATGCTTGAGTGCCACTGACAAGTTACGCCACTCAAAGGGTTTGTTTTGCAGCGGGTCGCTGATCACGGTCTCCCACAGCCCATGAGTAATTTCGGGGCTTCTGTGATTTGTAGTCGGGACATAAAGGGTTAATATATGCCACGAAGATCAAAGCAGGAAGGGGAGGTGATCACATTTATAGAGCAAAACAAACAGATTCTGTACAAAAGTGATGATTTTGGTGAAAGTGGCCTCTACTCTCCTCCAGACAAAACAAGGTAAAAATAAAAAAATGTTTTCATGATGAAATAGAGAGTCCATTCTCTGTGTTTTCAGAGACAAAGTACAAAATATTCAGTGGGTCTAGAAATAGGGAAATGGCTGAAAATGGGCAAAAAACGCTGGTACAAGGCACTTTCAGTTTTATAAAACAGCTGGCACTCAAACAGTTAAACCAGAGAGACATTTGAGTTTGGAAAAAAGAACGGAACAAAATGTCTACTTAAGAATAACCTTGTTAATTAGCTATTGACATTATTACTATGAATCTATGCTAATGAAGTCTATTCAGGACAACTTCCTTTGATGAAAGAACATAGCACCCCTAGAACGTTTATACAACAGCCAGAAATTCTCACCATGTGAAGTCAGTGCAGTCCATAGTTTCCTCAATTTAGACTCCCCACTGACAGATCTTGGGCTCAATAGATAATAAATCAACTAAGATTACTGATACTAGACAATAAGGATAAAGTTGGTTTTGTGAGTGTTTTTAAATCGTATGTCTTACTTCAAAGGTGTGTAATTGGAGCTACAAAGATTAAGCGAATAACTGTGAAGAAAGAAATTGATTGCCAGCTATTTTGATCATTGATTAATTTGTCTGAATACTTAAAATTGTAGTTTCTCAAAAGTGAATATTTTCTCGTTTCTTTACTCCTCTATGACAGCAAAATGAACATCTTTGAGCTGCGGTCAAAACGAGACATTTGAAGATATATGCATATTGGACTCTACCCTTTTTCACAGTTTTCTGATATTTTATAGACCAAACAACTAATTGATTAATCGTGACATAATCAACAGACCAATGGAAAATGAAAAATATTGTTGGTTGCAGCCCCATATATGATGGTTTGGATGAATTATTACAGATTGTAAATTAAGGGGGAGTGGGTGTTTTTTTTTTTTTTTTAAACCAGTTCACCTTCGAGGCTACCCTCACCATCCCAGTGTCGTGTCTACAGTACGACGCGTACCTTCTGATCGCGCCAAAGTCTCTTTGACACGTTTGTTGATGCCGTCCAGCTCAGACGTTGTGGCCGTGAGCACTGTGCCTCCCTCAGTCTCTCGCAGCTCATTCAGCTCCTGTGTCGATGCAAATTAGGCCACATCAAAAAAGCGGGTCATGAAAATTCAAACACATCTTCTGACTCTTGCTGAATCCACGGCTTACAACAGCACACAATTTTAACACATAACAGGAAATGAATCATCAATTAGCTGCAACAACAAAAGCACCGAACTCGAGCTGTGCGATATTACAGTATATATCGTAGGTATAAAAATGTCTACCATACGATAAAAGCCTCTGTTGTTTATACCACAATTTTAACCTGTGGGCTATTTGGTTAGCTCTCCAAATGTATACATAATGGTATGAAGGCCAATGTAATCGCAGCAACACTACTGCCTTGTGGTAGCATTTTTACATCACTACGAGGAGTTGTTTGGGCAGTTGGGCATGTTGTTATCGGGATATAAAATTGGCTATATCGGGATATACAAATTTGGTCCATATCGAACAGCTCTAAACTGAACCTTATGTGTAAAAAAAGAATAAAACTGCAATTGTAAATAACTTTACACTAAACTATACATTAATAAATATTCGATAAGTAGAGCCGTACTGTGACACGGGACAGTGTACCTGCTCAACTTGGTCCAGACGCTTCCGTAAGTTCTCGTTGAGATATGTTTCCACTCTGGTCATTATACCCTCCAGCTTAATCCTCTCATTCAACAACTGTCTGTTGTCCTGTGGATGGATAGAAAGATCAGCACAGAAAAAAAACAAACTGTTACTCTTTGTCAACAAACAAGACATTCACTACATTAACAGTAACTCTCCTCCATCAGAGAGCGAAAGGAGTTATTTAACAAATATATCTACAAGACTACTGAGAACAATCTGCTACACCTGTGAACGCCATACAAGGACATAAACACTTCGGTGTGTGTATTCACTCAGTCCAGGCAAATGCCATACTAACAATAACTCATTATTAAGCGTTGTGTTGCAGCAATATAATTTGACAACCACCATGGCTGCAGGAATAAAAACATGAAAGGTCCCATGTTGCGGGGGCGGAGCTGTTGCGCAACAATAACAGGAATGGCTGAGAGTTCATTGAGGTGAGAGCTAAGAGCAGCTGGCAGCCTAAGAGAAAGAGGGGCAACACTGGATCACAGGAACAACCCACACAGCGATGCTGCCTGCTACTCTTACCTCAGTCAGCTCATTTGAATAGACTAGCAGGAGGCAGCAAGGGAGGGGAACAGGCAAACAACAAAATGTAGGTAATAGCCCTGTTCTCTAAACTAGATACAAGCAGGCGGCGGGATGTGAAAGCAGCTGCTGTTTAAGCTTAGTGTTGCTTTTCTGAAGGTTTCTCATCCTTCAAATCACAATCATAATGTCCAAAATTATGAATTAAAAACTAAAAATAACAAAAAAATAATTCATATAATGGAGAAGTAATATAATTGTAAAGTCTAAAGTTTTTTCGAGTTTTAAAATCTACATGAATGATTACATTTGACCAAAATCTTCTCGAAATTAATGGGAAGTATCTCACAGCACAGACCACCTCGCTACTGGACATTTTATTATTTTTTTCTCGATCTAAGGCAAAACCACTCAGAGATGTGATAACCACCACAGAGATGTGATAAAGCGTGGCAAAGATCTGGTGTATAACAACAGCCATAGATAATCTCTGTCTGATCCTCCTGCTGACCTGCTGGAGTTGACGGATCTCATCGTTAAGGTCATCGACGCGCCTCTGGTCCTCCAGGCTGAGCTGAGAGAGCAGATCTGTACCAAGCTCGGCCTTCAGCGACTCCCTGGTGGACTCCATGGCATGGAGGCTGGCCTCCAGACTCTGGAGACTGCGTTGCTGAAGAGGAAGAAATTGTCACACATCAGTGGAAAGTACAGACACACTGACTCAGGTCGCAGTGACCTTGAACTCTGGCTGGTAAACAAGTTTAACTGATGATATCGTGACAACATCAGTTTTAAAGGCACCTTGGGCATGAACGTCTTCTCTGACTGCTGCCTCTTCTCCTTCAGCATCTTCATCTCGGACAGAATACTGTCTCTGGATGCCTTGAACTTCCTCTGTTGTGTCTCAATCTGCTGCATCTGGTTCATCAGCTGGTCGATCTCATTGTTGATCCGTGGAGGCGGCAGTTAAGGACATATAAGCCAATGTTTGATAAGTTTCTCTCTGTAATCACTTAGCAAAACAATTCAACCTAGGCTGACTTTATCTTCTCATAGTTTTCACTTTCATTTGATGTGACCAAGTGTATCTGTCTACATTACCTCTCAAGCCAATTTTGTGTATATAGCCCAATATAACAAGTTTGGCACAAGAGACTTCCCAACCTCCCATCATCTTTCCCTACACCCTTGATTCAGATAAGGAAAAACAAAAAAAACCTTCAACAGAGAAATACAATGGAGCAAACCTCACAATGTCAGCAATGTATGTGTTGTGTTTTACAGAACAGACAGGCATAAAAAATGACAGAATAGACAATCAGAATAACAACATTATAGACTGTAAATAGATAGGAAGAATGACTGCACACTGTCCTCAGTATAATAGGACAAAAAGCATTGTATATAAATGATCTAAAAACAGAAGAAGCAAGAGAGATTTTGCAGAGACATTAAAACATAAGGTCACAGGACAGACAGCTTGTGGGCAATTTAGTGCAACTCAATAGAGTGCTACAATAATGTGATTGTCCCTTCAAAGGAAGGCTGCATCATCATTTATATCAAGGAAGAGGATTAAGGAGGGCTGCACATCATCAATCTAATTGAACAGATAGGCTTATTGATCGTCCAGGGACTAAAACATGGGCCTATGGGCCTTTGAGGTTTAACAGGACTCAATGAACACTGAGGCCAATCAATCTGATGCTGCTGCAGACAGTCAGAGGACTGCCCTGCCAGTTAACCAGAGCAGATTAAAGAAATGGATTGATTAAGGACATCTGATCATTTTCCTGAATGGGAACAGCTCATATGTGGGTCAATGACCGCCCTGAATGAAATAATTCATAAAGCTGCATTAATCTCGGTGACATTGACCACTTCAACTCTCATGAACGGAATATAAAATCAGGTCCATTTTACATAACTAAGTTGTAGCAGTTATGAGCAGCAACAATGCAAGTGCACTAACTGCGGTACCTCAATACTACTGCAATGTGGTGGTGGCAAAGTGAAGGCCATGACTCAAAATAGAAGGGATGAGTGAGGGGCATCAGCGTAATCTCACGCTTATCGACAGGGCAGAGGTGGAGAGGGAAAAACAAGAGGCCTTTAAATAATTGATCTGTTCTCTGACTCATCACTGCAGGAGTGAAGGACTAGCGCCGTGTCATTGGCTCAGTCATCCATTTCTTCCTGCCTACTCACACACATACATAACCGACAGGTGCACACATTAACCGACACACGCAGTACTGGTGTGGAGTGAGGAGCCACACACAGTCACACAGGTGTGCAAACACAAAATCATACCAGGGCGGAAGTGACCATATCCATAAACATAACCTAAATCCTCTCGGATCTGCTTGTTTTGCCTTCATTGGCTGTCCAGAAGTGAGTCATGGCTTTGGCCGATATGACCTAACATAACACTAATCCTTCTTGACCTGCTTAGCCCTGCTCTCACTGCACCCCGGTCAGCCTCCTGCTGGCTGAAGTAGCTGCATAACCCTTGAGGATTTACATCAAAACACAAGCTAAGAATTCATGTTGCAATTGAGCGAAGGACGCACTTAAGGGTATTTTAACATCTTTCAATTAAGTTCCTAGCAGAAAGGCTCCTGTAAGCATTTATCAGCATATTATGAATTAGAAGACTGCTTTATCAACAGTAGTCGACTGTGTGGACGATGACATTTTTAAGACAGATGCTTTTGGTTCTCAACACAGTCGCTCACAAAATATTGACTGCCCACGACTGTGATGTTTCCTGTTTCTCCAAGGCTGAGTGCAGAACGCCAATATCACAAGTGCCTACACTTTATCACACTAGCTGTTTTACTTTAGTGGACACCATAAAGCAAAAGCTTGCCTCATATTGCCTGTTGCCCTTAGCATACATGACAATACATCCTTTTATTAAAACTGAAAAATATGTCTCTGGTAAACAAAATAATTCAGGTAAAATAGTTCCATGTTGAGAAACAGATCTCTGACTAACTGTAGCAGATTTTGATAAACATCAAAGAGGCGGAAGTCTGTTTAGTTATATTAAAGGTGAATGATTCACTGAAACATTGCTTCCAATGTCATGAACTCCTACTACTTCCTGTATACTCCATGGAATGAGCACTGACTTAATAACTGTATTCACAAGTGACTCAACTCGTTCGGTTATAATCTCAGTGTGGGGGAATATCATCTGTCCCTCTGTTGTAGTGATCATTTGATGAAGCTTTTACAGAAACTGCATGGCCCACATTTGAGTAAACTGGCCCCAAACACATTTCCACATTGAAACATCAAGACTGTCATTCAAAGTAATTTGCAAATTATGTCTGCAGGACAACAAGCCATACGGAAACGGATTAAAATCTCACAATGAAAAGTTCAAGGTGTTCACACAGAACCAAAATGTACCCGTGGGTCTGACTGATGTAACTGTATCCTGATGAGAAGTAATTGAAAGGATATGTTCAATGTTCCTGCGCAGGTTCTCGTTGAGTTTGGCCTCCAGCTCACCCAGCTCCTCCTCAGCCTTCCTCATGTCTTTCTGCAGCTCCAGACGAGACTTTCTGGTATCATAATAGCCTCCTGTCAGAGCTCCACGGTGGCTCACCTGGTCACCTAGAGGGTTACAACACATGTAACACATGTTAGAAGGTACATCTGTTTTCAGAACAGCAACCTTCCTTTCATATGTTCTTGTGACACCGTGCACTGTGTATCAGCTTACCCTCCAGAGTTATACAGTCCATGGTGAAAGCTCTGGCCAGCTGAGTGGAAACTTCCATACTGCGACAAATCAGGGTCTTCCCAAACACATGCTTGAAGGCCTTGTCAAAGTTGTTGCTGTAGCGTAGCTTGCTGATCATGGGGATAGCGTCCTTGTGGGGCAGAAACACATTGGTATGAACACAGCAGTGAATACTAAATACTTGATTGTCTGGTTTAAATATACAGAATAATATCAGATGAAACCTATGTATGTTCCTTACGTTAGTCTCTGGGTAAGCAGTGTCCCTGACGTCCAGCTTGCTTAACGGCAAGAATGTGACCTCTCCAGGCAGGTTCATTTTGTTGAACTCCATCAGGATTTTGGTGCTGACCTCATCAGTTTCCACAATGTGATAGAACAGCCTGGAACCATAAGGGCAGAAATACAATCAAGACAAAAACAGAGCCATATGGAGAGTCAAAATCTCTACAAATCAAGGCAACCAGCAACTTACTGTATACCTGTGGAAGAATTCAAAATATATCTGACATCTCTTCCCATAATGAGTAGAGCTTGTTTGGACATTTTCAGTGAACACAAGGAGCAAGCAACGAGAATGTAAAAGCACTCCTCACCTGGTGCCAGCAGTCACCTCCACACAGGTGTAAAAGGCGGGCTCACACTCAAAGTTATTCATGACGATACCGTGGTAACCATTGATGACATGTTGGTTGATGCCCTTCCGACGGAAATGCTCAAGGACTTTGTTAATGCTGTCAATGCCATTCAGAATAGCCTGGATGACCACAAGACAAAGACGCTCAATAAATTCAAGTAGTTCAAATTCAATAGAATTTAATCCTAAACTCTTGAGACAGAAAAATATCATATATACTGACATATAAAACATTTGGAATACTCATGTAAAAAAAAGTAAGGGAAGCAAAAAAGAAAGAAGAACTGAACACTATAAATATAAAAAGGCAAGCAAGGATAATTAAGAGCTCATCTTGTTCTCTGTTGCCAGTCCAGGAGACAGGATGAGTCAGTCGGCACCAATGAAAGGAAAATAAACGCAGGACATTTGTCCATGAAGCAGCCAGAAGTGAGTCATATGTGAATTTAGCTAGTTACGATAAGGTGCTGGCAGCGAGGCAGATGAATGATTTCATTTGGTATACCTATCCTCTAAGATGAAATTTGTCAAATCATTTATTTGTCCTCTCTCACTCTAATACCACAGACAGTACTTTTTCTTTTGTCTAGATGGAAGCACTAGGCATCCTGCAAATCAATAATTTCGTAGTCGTGTAAAGTGACACAGACCTTGCCAGTGGCTGCTCGGAGGAGCTGCTGTTTCTTCTCTAGGTCCTCTCTTTTGGCTGCCAGGGCCTGCTGCTCTGCGTTCTCCTCACGCCACAGGTAGCTGGACAGACACAGGCCATCACACACTGTTACACTTATGTCACCAAAAAGACCAAAACCCAACTGCAGCCATGATATACTCAGAGGAAGGGGAAAAAAACACCCCAAAACCAGCACTCTCTGTACAAAAAGGACCTTTAAAACATATTTGATTTGGTGTGAAATAAGGAGGGGGCGTCACGGTGGTTAGCACTGTCGCCTCACAGCAAGAAGGTACGGGGTTCGATTCCCAGCCCGGGGCCTTTCTATTTGCATGTTCTCCCTGTGTCTGTGTGGGTTCTCTCTGGGTACTTCGGCTTCCTCCCACCATCCAAAAACATGCATGGGGATTAGGTTAATTGCTAATTTAAATTGACCGTAGGTGTGAATGTGAGTGGTTGTCTACGCCCTATTCACGAGGTGACTCCTGCCCTAAGACAGCTGGGATAGGCTCCAGCCCCCCGCGACCCTATGAGGACAAGCGGTAGAAAATGGATAGATGAAATAAGGAGACAGATTTACTATTAAAATAATATTCACCCCCTTGATTTACACATATTTCAACCAATTTAGATTTCTGATTGAACCATAAACTTAATTAATTCCTGTTAAATAAACAAAACAAACCCTCCTTTCAATGAGGGATTTTTTTTTTAACAGATTTGTATTTTTATTTTTAGATCATAGACTTCTAATAGCTTGCAGCTGTGGGGTCATCAAAGATGTCATTGTGCTGCCTTTTCACCCGCTACACCGAAACAAAGGAGCACAATGAACTAGAGGGTGGTGGATTCAATATTAGAGAAACACAAACATATTCATGAATTCATGTGCTGCTACCAAGGGCCTGTTACTGAATTTAATTAAAGACACTGACCTTATTTTGAACTGATATAATAGTAAAAAAATATAAGTTTGCCTCGTTGCAATTAATAGCTAGAAGCTTGAATGAAAACGTCAGTTTGTCGTGATTCACAGAGCAGGGAAGCAGCTGTCTTGAATAGATTAGAAGCAAAAAGGTGTCTAGCAGCAGAGGCCTGCCCTGAGGCATCATCCTCCCTGTTATATAAATAAACACCATTGTTTAATGGGACAGAGAAGAACCGGTGACATTCACAGCAGAGAATACTCTGCTCTGTAAGGAAAGGTTGAGAAGCACAAACAACATATTGGCTTAGAGGCAGGCTGAACAATTCAAACTTTCACATTCTTGCAAGATGCAGACGTGACTAAAGTAAAGCTTCATCCAAATTAGAATCCTATTGAGGTTTTCAGATGAATCTTTGAGTGACTATGACACAATCACCAAAAAATGAAAAAGACAATCCTCGAAGAGAATTCTCAAATTGAATAAACAGATTCATAGGATTTAATAAGTTAACATTTGTTTTTATTAACTCAACCTTTTTTAATTAATTTGATTCGTCAGTGTGTGCGGCGAGCAGGAGAGAAAACCGTTGACTACAGTAAAAAGTGTAATGGCAACAAATTTGGATTAAAGCAGAATATTTTGTTAGATAAAAACATGTCAATCTTTTCTTCTAAATTTGGACATTTCAACTTCCCAATCCTCTGGATTTAAGGGAATGTTTGGTAGATGTGAACAAACTACCAGTCACCACACTGCTACTTAATTAACAATATGAAACAAAAAAAGCATGAGCACAAGTCAAGGCTGAACTAACCACACAAGATGTGAGGTCAAAGAGGAGGCCTGATGAAAATACACAGTTCTTACTTTCGTTCGCTCTGCAGCTCATCTTTCTTGTTCTTAACTTCATAATACTTCTTGTCCAGTTCTTCAACGCGGGTCTTGACCTCATTTAGATCTTGATCGAGTTTCTAGACAAGAGACAAGTTGAAAGCTGGTCAGATATATCTGTCTAGAGGTCAGATTAAAACTACAGAAGGCTTTTACAGAAACAACACAACAAATGCATCATGAAGATTAAAAACCACAATCATCTAACGATCCATCTAAAAATAACTGAAAAAGGTCACCACAACATACGCTGTACTGTTCAAGGTTCTTCTCCTTGTTGGTCTCTGTGTCCTCCAGGTCTTTATGGATGGCAGCGATCTGCCTCTTCTTATCATTGATGGCCTGGTCCAGAGACTTCAGCTCCTTCTTAATCCACTTGTCCCTCTCTTCCTTGGAGGTGAACTGGCTGCCACGGCCCTGCTTGGCGTACAGGTCCGTCCTCTCTTGTGTAGCCTGGGCCAGTCTGGAGGGAGGCGTAACCAAAAAGTGTTTAGAAACAAAATCATAAGTTCATACAAGGCCACATCAAGGAGCCATCTTTCCCAACAGACTGTGCATGCAGATATGCACACACTGCACAACTTTGACAGCTGCAACTACACATTTACAATGTCGCAGTTTCCAACCATGTGACTTTGATAATTTAAAATTAATTTTAATTTAAAATTTAATTTAAAATTTTGATAATTTAACGTGGAGTCTCTGTTTGAATATAATAATCATCATCAACACATAACATGAAAGAGGCAGACTTTTAATAGGGAGTAAAGGCATCTTTGAAGGTTTCTCAAGGTCACCTAGGATGCTGACCTTGAGAAATTTAGGATCCCAAATATTTGTATCACACCTGCATCAAACTACCTTGGCTGACTCAGAGCTATACTTGGTCATCAGCTGCTTGAGGGACCGTGGCTGAGAATGAGTCATCCCCACCTGGATATGCCCCGCTCCTCTTTTTCCTTCACCATGTTGAATTTGGGTTCAGTCTCCTGCAGCTCTTTTTGTTTCTCCTCAATTTTTTCCAGCAGCTTCTGTCGCTCCTTCAGCAAGCGTTTCTGTGGGCACAAGAAAGGACAACTTTACAACAAATCATCCAAATTTATAACAAAGAGGTAACGAGGGGAAGAAGAGAAACTTGTGGGAAAATGGAAACGTTGTGAAACGATGGAAGGGTGATTTTTTTTAATTTTCATATTTAAACTATGCTCAGTTGTTCCTGTGACCCAACTCCAAAAATACTTAGGCCCTGTTTACACGACAACGTGTCACACGAAAAGGCAAGTGCATTGTTGGGTTTACACAATAACGGGGGAAAAAACTGTGTTTACATTAGATCACTGGGAGTAAAAAACACTGTAGTATGTATGCAAGGCCAGTAGTTGGCGATTTAACTTTGTAGAGGCACACCCCACGTGATCACTTTTTCCCAGTCCACAGACTGGAATAACTGCAGCCAGCCGCGAAAACACAAAGCATAATGCTTTGTGTTTTCGCCAACTAGAATAAAGTGTAATGCGCACGCGCAAAGCAGAGCGTGATGGCAGTGACCTACCTGATAATTTCGGCTTCCTAAACAGCAAGAGAAGTTGTTGCATTTGAGAAAAACTCCACTCTGGAGGTCCTTTTTCAAAATTTGCATTTTAGGTCATCTAAAATGCCGTTACCGTGTAAACGGGAGACCGACACACAACAAAACCTTTGCGTTTTATACTGATACCGTTGTCGTGTAAACAGAGCCTTAGGATTTTATGAGTGCCACACACTTCTACTGAAATTATTGAGATTAACAAATAACATTATATGCTACTCAGAATTCATTTTATGTTTTAACCTTAGTTCCCATAATTAATCAAGTCCTGTATTTTAGCCAACAACATTTGGGATGATATATAAATGATGGGTGATAGTGCCTATAAAACACTTTGGACACATTTCAAATGAATAACAGTAATTACAACAAACATGCAGGAAATGCAGAGGGGGAGTAATGATTGAAATCTTCCTCCTCTCTCCATCATTAGGAATCTTGGCTGTCATACCCCCAACAGCACCCATCCAGTGACAACTGACTTCAACGATGTGGGTGATGACGGCAGGTTGTCATCACACAGGTTTGTGTGATGACAACCTGAGTGTCGACACCATCTCAAATCAAAGCCAGTGACGCAGTTCTGCTTCCCTTGCTTTTATTCTTGCTCCAGTAACTTTTGGCTGATGCTCTGTCAGCCGTGGCCAGGTGGGCTTAACCCAACCACCAGCCAGCATGCTGCTTGGGAGCCATCTTAGGTCACACACAGACTGAGCCAATAAAGCTGGCTCTGTATGATTATCGTCTTCATATTCCCACGTGCACAAACACATACTGAACATAAGGCCATACTTAGAGTGGCTCATGCCAGCTCTCTGTACACAACTTCATGCCAGGAATAATGTATAGTGGAGCCGATGGCAAAGAGTCTGACACACAGGCTAGTGCTTCCTCTGTTTTGGTTCTCATTTCTGTTGACCAGCAAACAGTCTTCTGAGAGATTCAGCTCTTAACTGCCAACTCTATACATTAAGCCATGAACACTTTTTAAATACAGTTCCTTGAGATTCCCTGGCTTATATTTTTATAGGTGGTCAATGAATACAAATAAATCTACAGAATTGTGGTAGTAGTATCCCTCTTTACATAAAAGAACACTAGTATTCTTCTTTACATGCTATGCTGGTGCAGGGCAAGGGGGTGGGGGTGGGGGAACATTGCTGGTGCAGCATCACGTCTGTGTGACGCAGATGCGAGGCTTCCGTACCCTCTGTTCGCTGTTGCCTGCCAGCTCATCCTGCAGGTCCTTGGTCTTCAGCTCAAGCTTGGTCCTCTGCTTGATCTGCTCCTGGCGCTCGGCCGATAGCTGCTCTCTCTCCTCCTTCATGGCAGAGATCTTGGACTTCAACTCTCGCACAACACGCTCCGTCTCCTATAGAGCGGGAGCAAGAATAAAGAAACAGGCTGTGAGATTTAATTCATATGGAGCATGAACACAACAACTTACTGCCTGACAAAATTCCTCCAGTGACAGTATGATTCACAAATCATGCTTGCATGATGAGTAAGTTGCTGTGAGAAATAGTCAGAGTAATCATGTTTTTAAAAATGGACAATTCCGGAAATCATTTTTCAACTACTTGGGTGACACTGAACATCTGAAATTAGACCATGTTCTTTTTAATGATTCACTATTATAACAGTGAGGCTCCTTTTTTTTAACAGATAATGGCTGTTATGATAATGGCAGTGTTTACTTTCCCCTCATCTTTAATCATACATGTTAATACTTCTTCTGCAAGGTGGAAGTCTTTACCTCTACTTTGTCTCTGGCATCTTGCTGAGCATCACGCAGCTGTCTGGATTTGTCTCCACAGGTCTCTCTCTTGCTGGATAGCTAGGAAAAAAAAAAAAAAACAGCAGAGGATGAATTCATTTGTATTTACAGTTTTTACAGTCGCTTTGATGCATTTCTCACATCACTATTTACATTTGACACCTACAAAACAACAAACCAACGAACAAGCCCCAGTGAAAACATAACCTCCTTGGCGGCAGGGGTAACTTTAAATAAATAAAAAGTCGCTGCTGCCTTGGCAGAGGTCTGCGCTCTCTGAGTACTTTTTTAGTTTGCTTGTGTCATGTCAGTCAAAATTAACTATACTTTTAAATGCTGAATAGTCATTCCCCATAAACTAATAGCCCTCATTTCACTGCTTGAGTCATTACATACAAAAATGTTGAACTACTTGTCAAAATCTGTCAAGCAAATTTTATACTTTTTTTTCTAAATCTTTTTCTCATGAAAATGTCTCCTAAATTCAACAATTTCAAGGGCTGTGAAGCATTAGTTGCAACTACTGATAAGAGCTGACTCCCATGAACCCATATTTGCATATATGAACTACTCATTGTGGGTACTATTTCTGCAATACTGTGAAACAGAAATGGAAGGTCAGCCTTGTGGAAGAGGGATGAGGGAGAGGCCAAGTACAGGTGAATTCCTGATGAAATCAGGGCAACAATTATGACTGAGGCTGATTGAAGGGTGCAGAAAATATTCGGAGAACCACTGTAAATTCAATTATTCAAACATTTCATCAGTAGAACAGGTGTGTATAATGGACAGTAATTCAGCACTAAATAATCCACACTGTGCTACTGTCATTGTGTCCTACATGAAGCTTGCAGTGGGACAAGAACGTGTCACTTTTTACATTTTGACTTACAGCTTTACTGCAGCACAAAATTAGTGTATTGTAGTGTAAAGATTTGCCATATTTACTGTCATTTTACTCTGCACCACAGAGGATGGCAATACAACCTTACAGAGGTGGAGGAGGGTCTCCATTTACTCCACAACAAGAGGAAGCCATTTGTGCAATGGTGACTGCAAACAATACCAAAAGGTAAGAGCTGCAAAGTGCTGCGACAGAGGATGACAACATCTTTGGGAATATTGAATCTGTTTCAACCCAACCCAAAGGGAGCTTATGTTTGTTGTAAATAAGGGTGTATTTATTCTTTTAGAATTGCAAAGAGCACATGCAGTAAAAATGTGAAACATAAAATAACATAAACATAAAATGTCTTGTACTCAGTTACCTCACTAAATACAGTAATGGGTAACATTACTGTGTAAATAGTCTGTAGTGCTGTCCTGAGCATTTTCAGGTGTTTTCTACCCTGATGTACTGTCCTGAGCATTTTCAGGTGTTTTCTACCCTGATGTACTGTGACTTTCTCCTACCTCATCCAGCTTGGCGCGGGTTTCATTCAGCTCCTGGTTGTAGATGGTGTACTCCAGGGCTCTTCTCATCTTGTCCCACTTCTGATACTGAGCCAGCTCCTCCTTCTCATCCTCCAGGGTATGCAGACGCTCCTCAATGTACTTCAACAGCTCATTGATCTTCTCTCGTTTCCCCTCTGAGGAACACGCACAACAGGTTCTCTTTTCAACATGTGAAACACCATAACTGCACATTTTCTGGGACTATCTTTCCATAGTTATAAGTTGATGGTGGATGCTGGGTCATAGTAACGTAAAAGTTCAACAATAACTATAATTGCAGTATGTGACAGTGATGTTATGAAGCTTTTACCAGTCTCTTTCATGAGAGAAATACTCTCTTCTTTGCGCTCATCATACACGCGTGTCCCTGCTACCTCTCTCAGCAGCTTCAGACGTTGGGAATCAGGTGCTGTGGCCATTTGGTTGATCTGCAAGAAACAGTGAAGTAATGTGTGAGGTGGGTTCAAAGCAATTTGATTTTCCCACCTGAAGCTATTTTAGAACTATTGTTCATTTCTGATTTTACCTCTAATCCTTAAATCAGGCCACAACATCCAGCTAAGAAGAGATGGCCCGTTTTTTTTTTTGTTTTTTTTTTTAACAGCTTGCAAACGCAATGCATTACACAACACTGGATCAGAAACAACTGTGTCTTAAACCAGTGTGAGGCTGGCATCCATTCTTTGCTCACCTTTCCCTGCTTGACAATGTAGTAAGGGTTGCTGCGGGAGAAGCCAGCACTCTCCAGAAGGTTCATGACGTCATTCTTACTGCAACAATCAAAGAAGCCATCAAATAAGTGATTACATGATTGACAGAGTTGTTATTTCCTGCAATCAAATGGACAGTGTATCCACAGAAATACTTACGTCACCATCTTCTTATCTAAGAAGTACTGGTCCTTCTTTGCGCCAATGACGCGGCGAAGAGATACTTCCTCTTTGTCGATCTGGAAGGAGAGACAGTTATCACTGTTCAAGAGGAGAATTACGCACAGCAGCAGAATTGGCTGGTTATGTCACAGTATTACCAGGCTACAATTTTAGGATTTCTAGAGTGGAGTGAACACCAGTTTTCCTAATAAGCACTGTGTGTACTGGAGGCATTGTGCCTACAATCACTGGTCGTTGCAGTCATCAGCAAATTCAGTTCATCATGACCTCCTAAACACATAATATTGTGATGGTGTACCACGTCCACCGGCAGCCCAGACTAAGAATGTTAAAGTATATTTTAAGGGTGATGCCCATATCTGGTGCTTTGCCACGTGTATTGATGTAGATTTTAAGAGCACCGGGTTAACTTCCTATCTTAAAAGCTTCTTTTTTTTAACGTTCTCCAACAATTAAACCAACCAAGTATTTATAACATTCACAGAAGATGGGATATTCTTTGAGAGGCTTGCTTAAAGTTTCAAGAACGTCAACTGGGAATAAATCAACCGATGCAATCAAATGTGCAATTACATTCAAAATTTGAGTGCCAAAGACATATTTATACGTAATTTAAAATCCAATTCTCGAGTGCCATAGACGTATACATACATCAAGGTGGTTTTTCAGCAGCAGTTACAAAAGAGTGCTCTCACACAGCCTGTGAGTAATATTGGAGCTTCTGGGATTTGTAGTCGAGACATAAGGAGACAGTATACGGCATAGAGATCAAAGCAGGAAGTGGAGACGATTGAGATTAGAGAGCAAAACAAAGGAATCTGGACAAAAAAGTGGTGATTTTAGTTAAACTGGCCTCTACTCTCCTCCAGATAAAACAAGAATAAACAAGGTAAAAAACAAAATGTTTCCCTGCATGATTAAATAGACAGTCTCTTCTTTCGTTTGAGCTATTCTATTGTCAGAGTAAAGCTTGGTTTATAGTTCTGCGTCGCGGCGACGGCAGAGCTATGGCGTAGACCCGACGCCATCGTTGAACATTCGAAGCTCTGCGTCGAGGGAACGCGTTGCTCTGCAATTCACCGCCAAGCTGCTAGGGGGGTGTGTCTGTGTCTTTGTGTGGCTTCTGGAGGCTCATATCGCATTCCTTGGTTTTCTTCCGACAGTAAACAATGACAACTGAGATGGAGCGGTTGTTTCTGGAGATGGAGCTCATAAAATTGAAAAATAAATGCTATTACTACAAATGTTGAAGCACAGAAGATGTTTGTGGAAGTGGTCTGTCCGACCATTCTGTACCGCTCCGCTACTAGCGGTGTTGTTGAGCTGCTGACCGGAAAAGCAACCGCCAGAAATTATGTTCTGAGCGGACCAATCACAGTCCTTGCCGTTCGCGTCTCAACGCGTTGACACGACACGTAGTCAGGATTTTTGGGAGGTGCACGTCAGGCTACGGCTTAGGGTCTGCGGAAGCATAAACCAGGCTTAAGAGTACAAAATATTCTGTGCAAGATGTAAGATGACTCAAAATGGCCAAAAATGCTGGCACAAGGCACTTTCTTTATAAAAAAAAAAAAGGGGGGGGGTTGGCACTCAGTGAGTTACAAGGATCAACATGAAATATATGCCATTCCTACCGGCAGCCGGTTGTCAGAGTTGTCAAATATAATCTCCACAAAAGCCGAAATAACCCGAGGACCAGTTCCCTCCTACAGTGACAGGGGAGGAAAAACATAATGATTAAATGTTTACATAAATATCAACATTACTGTTTGTTAAATTTATTTCTTATCTTAATTTATCTCTTGCTTGTTACACTTCACATTTTAACAGAAATGCAACTAATCCCATAAAAACCTCTGCAATCCATCTGTGACTATCTGTGTTACACAAGCGTTTTCTCTGTTAAATTTTTTTGGGGGAGTTTTTCCTTAGTCGATGTGAGTATCGTTTGTAAAGGACAGAGGGTGTCATAACCTGTACAGACTGTAAAGCACTCTGAGGCAAATATTGATATTGGGTTATACAAATAAAACTGACTTGACTTTTGTCAGCGTAAGTCTGTCTAACAAGAAATTTCTACACAACCACTGAGTCAATTTATAAACAGTATGTGTATCTGTGTCTGATGGTTGCTTGCACTTACATGGAGCAGGGCCAGGCGCTGTTCAGGTCGCAGGTGGCTGAACTCATCACTGAGCACAAACTGGATGGCTAAGAAAGCAGAGCGTAGTGGTTTAAGCCAACAAATAACTACACATAAGGGGACAATGTATGGTAAAATTAATTCAGTCAGACCTACCATAGAAAAAGTTACTTTTTCCTGACCCATTTCTTCCAACTGTAACAGACAGAAAACACAAAATGAGGACATGGTGACAGATGTACACACCCACCTACGAGTTCTGTCTTCATTCAAAGTACAAGCCCTCACACCACATACACATGCTGTTGAAAAAAAAAAAAAATCAGATATAATACAAAAACACGAGTGAAGAGATGGATGAGATTGGCACATACTCACCGATGACATTGTGCTTTGGACTAAACGGGTCTACCACAGTTTGGTCCCTGTAGCTGCGGAACCCCTGGATGATGACCTGCACAGGAACCCGCAGACCACCGTGAGCATAAGAGCGTGCAAAGTTATGCTAACAGACTTTACTAACAAACCGGCAACTATTTACGACTATTACTGTGGCACATTAGATATAAAATTGAATGGACGTGTAACGTGTGTGGTCAGCGCAGCATCAAATGTGTCATAACGGGGCAGGATCTCCAGCAGGGCCTGACTGTCGGCCAGTTTTCATGCGGAACGTCAGTCGGTTAGCACGTTGGTTAATGAGACAAACGAGTAAGACATCAACAAAACTATCAAAGCGCATATTAACATATGACGAACTATGAAAATGTGTTATCGCGGTAACGGAAAAGCGAAACATCCGCTAACATGACGTTAGCCTTGTAGCGGTAGCTTAGCATCCTGGGAAGGGGGACGGGCAATTCAACTCAAGATTGAAGTTAGCCCAAGCTAGCAATAGCATTCTAGCTATTTCACGCATAGTCAGTTATCTCTAGTGTTTCAACATAGCATATCTGCAGTCCAATTGACTTTAAACTGTGTGCAAAATCTCGGTATCCCGGGCAGAAGCCCCCGGTATAATACCGTTAAGACAGTCTGATAAACGCTAGGCCAGTGAGAGTCGGCAATACGCAAAAGTCTGGTGTCGTTAGCTTACCTGTTTGATGTACATGGCTGACTAAACAGGGCGTCTCCTATGCTGAATTTGGAGATAAGCTCTCCCCTCCACTAAACCGGAGAATTCGGGAATTCAATAACCCAATTTAACAAAATATTAGGAAATAATGCATTCAAAATTGATGAAACACTGTGTGCTAAAAGAAAATAACATGGAAAATGGCGGCGGGATAGAGTGGACCATACCATTATGTGAAAACAGGTTAGTAGCAATACACTTAATGCTAAATTATGTGCGGTAGAGAAATTAATTAGACATAATTAAGTATTGCAAGAATAAGACATCGATAAGCACATCATCCTCAAGCATTTTGTCGCATATCTTTGTATGTAAACATCAGGTTGGATATGTTTGCAATATGCTTACCTCCCTATGTGTACAGCTGGTACAGTCTGACTGTGTGTCTTCGAGGCGCCAAAGACAGAAAGAAGTCGCTGCCCAGAAAATGCAGTCAAGTGGTTGGAAATTAACTTTGGTGATTGACAGTACCTAACCATACATTTTACTATTAATCCCCAAACGATATGTTTTATTCTTGTTTAAGAATGCACAACGTCGCTCAGTTTCTAAAGGGAATTAAAATCTTGTGGATGGTTTTCATTTGTGTGCAAGGTTTCATTACCAATTTGCTGAGGTTGCATTGGATATTCATGCTTAATGTTACTTTTGATAACGAAGGAGATATACATACATGTTTGACAGCACATAAAGGCTAACTCTGGTGCTGCAGGTATCAGTGTTGCCCCTTTTCCTGCATTTAGACCTGAATATGTTATCTGGAGTACACAGAAGTAGAATCTACTGAGGCCTATTGCACTTGGAAATTAGAGGTATACTTTTAATTTATGCAACTTTGAACTTCTAGTGCATCTCATCTCTCATCAAGCAAATTGTACTTTTTTTTACTGCATTTTTCTGGCAGCTTGAGTTAGCCTATTACCACTTACCTTCCTCTGTAGTGAAATCTGGTGATATTGAATTAGATTTTTCCAAATGAACTGAAGGATGAAGGTCCTTTATGGGCTAAGAAAATGATCCTTCTTAAGATGAATTAAATAAAGATGTGACTTTTCCTTGTATTTGTAGTGTGGCATTGCTTCCACCACTGGTGGCATGTAAACTCCTTATTCATCTGATCACAGATGTTCAGAAACCTTGATGTACCGTTTGAATCATGCATACATGCGAATGAATAGCATCATATATGAGCTCTAAAGCCAAGTAAGGCTCAAAAACGGAATACCAATGTGCATTTAGACACACTAATTTATATTTTCTCTGTTATATTGTTGAAGGGAATGTGATGCCTACCATCAACTACCACAACAAACACAATGATTACATGACACCATTTTTGTGTGGTGAAAACATTTATTAAACACATTAACATCCACATTATTGAAATAAAAATCAGACAGACATTTTTAAATAAATTAGGTTTAAATGCCTGACTGTATTTGTGAATAGGCATTAATCACAATATCAACCTAAGGCATGTATATTGCAGTTTTATCACTGTGCTGTGTTTCATCATAGCAGTTCAGAAGACAGGAAAACAGCATTTTTCATATACAGTTTTCATATAGACCCATGAATCGAATTCTTTTATTTTATGTTTCTGTCTATCTGCGCTGCTGGTTGCAACGCCAGGCACACTGAGAGCATTACTTTTTATTTTTTTCAAGTAAGACTACAAGCAGTCACAGTTCATTTTAAGGCAGTGCAGTTATCGGGCTCAGTTTGAACTGGTGGTGGACCGGGGACTGCAGGCAAGAGGTAGGGAGGGTGAACACAGACGGCTCAAAGTTTTTGGTGTTGAAGGTGGTGTTGAAGTCGTTGGCAAAAAAGGAGGCGGACTCCGGGGCGCAGGGTGTGGCGGGTTCAGATGTGGCGATGTGAGCCGGGGCCGTGGAGAGCACCTCTGACTCAAACTGCAGCAGCTGACCCATGAAACTGAAGTTGGGCGAGATGACTGCACGGCGCTGCTTGATGATGTCGAAGGCCGCATCCAGCCGCAGCTGCTGTGTCCTCATGATGTAGGCCATGCAGATGGTAGGCGAGCGGGAGATGCCTGCTTCGCAGTGGACCAGGACTTTCCCCCCTGATTGCTTCACATGATCTGGAATGAAAAGAAGGGGACAAGCTGACGTTAATGGTCTGTAGTGAATCAAACACTGCATTCATTTGATTATTTCTAAAAAAAAAAAATGACCGTTTCAAACTGTGTACTCATTGCCTACTTGTACACACATTTCACATCAATTTCAGTTGTCTGAGCTTGTCTGAGTCACAGAGTGCAGCTGCACATGAGACTTTCTTTCTCCCACATTGCTGTGGGGGCGCTGGGTGCTGCTGCAGAGCTCACTGGGGCTCAGAGATGCTCTAATTCAGAGCTGCAGCACTCCTACACACATCCGTATGCTCTAATGCCCACACAGAAACCTACTTCTGTCATCTGTGGACGTGTCGCTCACGACACGTTTCAAGATTTAGCTAGTTCCTAGAACTACTGCAAACACCTACATGTCTCCCTTTCTGTCTGTCTCCTGTGTGCAAATTCATAAACACTTAGTTTCACTGCAGGTGCCCACAAGTGTCTCTACCTGTGAGGGCCACTTCTGTCTGGCCCTGAGAGCCACTCCTGAGAGAACAGCAATGACTTCTGGCATTGTCTCGATAATCCACAGGAACGAATCATTAAAATCAATCCGGAGTAGAGGTGAAAAACAGGAGTGACAGCAGCAGTGGGTCAATAATGTTCATCATCAGCAGGGTTTCTGAATGGTGATTGATTTGTGTTTATGGGCCAGCTTGGTAATCACTTGGCATGGTTTACACATTTCGGTGGACATCTCTGCATGTAGGCTAAAGCTGCCCCTGGGACAATTTTCACTCTTATGTAATTATACACAGGCACCAGACAACGTAAATGTAGGCTGCATCCCCAAACAATTCACAATACCGACAATAGAGGCCATCCATTACTGGTCAGCAGCTCGTGGGTGAGCTTCGTCCTTGGCTATAAATAGCCAAGAGCACATTATGTACATTTTTGCTGCTGCTATCCAGTACCCCTCTCCTCTCCCACACACTCTCCTCTGAAATACATTCACTGCCCCGCTGTCCTCAGGTCCATCAATGATTCCCACATACTATGCTTTCTCATTATGTGTCAGTCAGCTGGATGTTACCCTCCACCCAACCATCATAAACAACACTGTGTGTCCTCCACCAGGCCATTACTAAACAGGGACAGCTCACTCAGTTGTCACACTGACTAGCCACACCCGGCACAGTAAGCCGCTGAGATTAAGCCTGGGAGGCGATGACGGCATGGGAGTGTCTTTTTCAAGTAAAGACAGGAGGGAGGGCGGAAGGGGACGGGGGAAGTGAGCAAATCCTGAATGAAAGCAGGCTGGCAGGTTACACTGGTGGGGGATTGAAGGCAGGCGATCAAGTTAAACTGATTACAGTTTATAGCTCTCTATTTGTGAATGGGAGCAGGTGAGATGCAGCGACAAAGCATTTCAAAAATAAACACCTATGTATAGGAGCCATCTTAGGGTGATGATGTACTATAAATATATAGGAGTTGATGTTGTTCCAGGAAAAGACTCCATTTCGGTGGAGGTGTATTTATTTCCCCTCCTCATTTGAGTGACTATTCTGAGTACTGATCCAAGTGTCTTTTTAGAATTCAGACTCAGACACCAGGAGAGCTAACCCTACACCCCATAAAAGGAGAGCCTGTAGGCACCACTCTCATTTCCTTCAACTCACCAATAAAATCAATGGCCTCCTGGAAATGGGAGCTGATATCGGCCATGTGGCTGTCCTCCACTGGGATCCACTTGTAGTCGTAGTGGCCCTTGGTCGGCTGCAGGTCCCTGCGTGACACGTTGAGCAAGGCCGTGATGTGAAGGTCGCTGAGATAGTCCTGTCTGGAGGCGTGGTAGGCACTACCGAGGTAGAGGAAAGGCAGGATCTCTACAGGTTTACCCTAGGAGGGAGAGAAGAAAAGAGATGTTAGTTCATGTAGACGAGGATAGTGCCACCTAACAAGACATAACACCGGACCCCTGGCCTTGATGCTTTAATCCATCCATAATCAACCCCTGAGAAAAATGCTCCAAGACACAACATCAAAACCCCTGTCGGCTCAATAAGCTGCAGAGCAGAACATTACGTTCATCTGCAGACAAAACGCAGATGGATGCATGGAGCCAAACGAATGGATCCCCCCCCACCGCTCTATTATGTAGTTAAATAATCCACAATATGTCAACCAGACACAATAGACTGTTCTCTGAGATGTGAAGCAGCCACATGCTTTCTATTTGGGCAGTGGAGGAGACAGAAGAAAGGTCAGAGATGAAAGAGTGTTTTTCTCGACATGAGGTGTCCTGATGTCAGCTGGGCATCACTGAGGCCGCGCTCCCTTTTTGAGCCAAACATGAGATGACTGAGGAGCAGTGAAGGTCACAGAATATCATGTATGTTGAGAAAATGTTTTGATCGGCTGATGCCAAATATAAGTCCATCTGATGTCAGCGGGGCCTTTTTTTTGGATAAGGTTAAAAATAAAAGATGGCGGTGGATGTGTGTCCATGTGTGGGAGAGTGGGAAGTGGACCTATTTGCATTGTAAAAAGGTAGTTTCCATACCTGATCGTAATCTGGTTTGCGGTGAGAAAGCTTCTCGCTGTGGCTGTTGACTCTTTTCTCGGTTTCAGTTCCGCTCTGGTCGATGGTTTTCACCTCAGTGCAAAGTTCAGGGTATTGAGAGTGGAAGTTCTCGTATCCTCCTGAGAGAGAAAGGGGGAACCATGAGCACATGCTGTAATAAATAAGCTTACAATAATTCTGCCTTGACCCCCACCAACACGCTCATATCCATCTTGTGAAATGGCAGCGGATTATAACCTTTATAACCTGATTATAAGCGCCTAATTGATCACAGGAGCCTGCCGTTGAAAGACCGGTAATCCCTTTAACATCCTGAGGACGCAGAGGTGACAGACGGAAATGGATGTGTTTTGACACGTTATCACAACCCCCTTTGATTTTATTCAACTAGTTCGGGTGGGATTCAGTCTGAATTTGTTTCTTCATGTCTTCTCTTATCAATGAAAGCCATTGCACCACCGCGTTTCTCTCGCACTGACTCATCCGCTCCGTTGACGCACGAAGCACATTTATCCCTCCATGGGAGAAAAATGTAGGCTGCTCTCAACATGGACCTAACTGTGTCCCCAATAAAAGTAAAACAGAAAGGCTAAACTGTTTAAAAAAGGACTGAGGAGATAGTGCAGTGGGCAGTCATTTCTATTAGAGTTAGATGGATGAAATATGAATATTCTGCTTGCCGGTTTTTACATTTGTGGGACACAAATAGAATAAGGCCTCTGTAATACCCGAAGTTTGTAATATGAAAATAAATATTTAAGCTGTATATCACATTTCTCACAGTGGGCTAATCTATTCCTGAGACAACAAGCAGGCTTGACAAAGTCTTCTGGATTAAACCAGTTCAGTGTCATAAAGTTCTCACCTTTCAGGAAACAGATGTTTGTCCCGCTCGCTAGATGAGACAGAGTGTTTATTACTATTTGTGCTACACTGTCCTTTTTCAGCTTCTGCCAGTGGGACGTCCGGTCATCCAGAGCTACTATAGCCGATATGCTCCCCTCACGAAGCCGAAGCAGGGACCTCTCATCCGGGATGACAAACTGCAGGGGCACCGGCCCTCCTCGAGACCTCCGGACCACCACCGAGTTGAGGTTGACGTTGACAGAGCCTCTGATGCTGGAGTTGGTGAAGGAAAGATAAGGTCTGCAATCCACAATAAGGCAGCTGCCGCACTCTTTCCTGATGATTTTCCTCAGACGCCGGCAGTCTAAACTGGACACTTTCATGTTGACGCCTGTAGGAGTTTGTCTTATTATTATTGTTGGTATTATTATTGCCTAAAGTCAGCTGGATCACTCCTGAACGGCGGAGACTGGCTAGCGGCAGGACTCCCGTGCGCGACTGTGTCTACATGTCCTCCAAGGGGATTCCGGCAGATCAGTTTTATGTGAATGGAACCTCCGGCGGATGACGTCACGAACCATATATGGACACCGGCGAGGTGTGATCGCAGCAGAAAATCCCGCCCAAATCTATGACCAGACTGTGACTCCGCCCCCCCGTGATGGTAAATAAAGTGCCTGCAGCAGTTTGATCACAGCCTCTAGCAGCTCTCCACCTGTCCTGTTCAGCCTCCAGCACCTGCAGCACCATACTTGCACACTATTTGCACTGTTGTAGTTTAATACAGTGTGCTAGGATTTATTATTTTAGTTTTAGTGTGTATATATATTTTTTCAAATCTCTCATATATGTGCTCTGCTGCTTTAATAAAGTATCTATCTATCTATCTATCTATCTATCTATCTATCTATCTATCTATCCATCCATCCATGGAGATCATCCAGCAAATCTTCCTTATATTAAGAAATAATATTTTAAAAAGCAGTTAAAAATAGTAAGGGATAAAGGTTTCGTGATAGCACCCATATTTATGTTGTCTGGTACTCAGTGTTTTAATTCTGATAGATTTCAGAATTTAAGTCTGAGGCAATATCTCATTATTGTGCAGCACACACACAAACACACTGTACACCAGATAAACAGACACATAATGCACACGCTTATAGGGAAACAAAACTAAAGTGATAATAATAACACATAAAACTGGCATAAATAAAAAATAAATACAAAAATAATAAATAAATAATAATAATGATAATAAATAATATCCTATGCTCACATATAAACTCAGTGATGACTCTACTGTGAGTGTTTTTTCTTTTCTTAAGGTGACTTATGAATAATCTTCCATCTGTAGTCATTAGTAACGTGGGGACCTTTAAGGAGAGCTCGGCCGCTGGATGACAAGAAGCTGACAAAAGCAACCTCTAACTTCCGCCCAGTCCCATGTATAGCCCAGTGAACCGGCCTTATATCCCACAGCGTGTAAGCCTAATCCCCCAAATGAATTAACAGGTTTAAACGTCACAGTGCATGCACTCACGTGACTTGGAATCCAGCTCAGCACTCTGTTTGGGTTCTGTTTGCTCCAGGAACGACTAGTTCATTCAGATAATTTGTCTATTAATGCAAATCTGTGCCCTGTAGCCTGCTATTTGTATTGAATATGATTTCTGTTCAAATGCCATGCTTACAATTTGGTGAAATTAATAAATATGTGTTCCATCATGTCTGCTGTATAACCGTGTGGGAATGGTAAAAGAGAAAGAGATTGGTACTGAACAACAGAACAGAAATGTGACAACTGGATACCAGACAAAAAAAATAAAAACAACAACAGACTGGCCTCTAGGCCATGGCAGCATCATTCAATAATGGAGAGAGCACTGTGCTGTGGATGGATGGATGGATGGATGGATTGGATGGGTTGGGGTGGAGAGATGCCTGGACGGCGGCTGAGGATTAGAGCGACAGCCGGCAGCGTGCCATATGGTCCAGTCTAATCTGGGCTTGTGACATCATGGCTGATGAGCGGGGAGGCCCACCATCCGTTTCCGAGCCCTCATTTCATTATGGGGTTTGTTAGAGTCAGCTGTAAATAACAACAGTAGACAGAGATGAGCCAGATAAACAAGATGTTTATTCAACTGGCTTTTCACCTTTTCTTTATTTCAATTTAAATCTGCTTCATAGGCATGACAAATCAGTCTGTATTGCCAAAGAATAGGAAAATTAATTATGATAATAAATACTGTACATCTCTCTATATAATCTATATAGTAACAAGTGAATATATTGAACATACATTATGCTTGTACAAATATTTCCAGTTTATTTGGCATCATATTATGGTAGAAGAAGACATAATTAGCTGCTAGCCAAGTCCTATTTTTATCTTCTCCCAATAAAAAATAAGGTCTCTCTCTCTCTCTCTCTCTCTCTCTCGCTCTATTTAGGAAATAGGCAGGCATTTTTTAAGCCAGTCACAATCATGCTTGCACAGAGCCCTGCAGTCAACTGGCTGGTTATTATGATTGTTGTGTCGGCTGTCACTGCAGTATTTTCACAAAGTGTGTCTGTGTGGTGATCATCATCATCATCTGGTCACAAATGCAACAGGTCACTGTGGATTTCCTTTTGGTTTTGTTCGGTGTTTGAGGTTCAATTAGCAGCAAAAAGCGTGTGAAAGACATTAAATAGAATTAAAACAAACTAAAAGATGAAATCTCATTGACAACATCCAGTTGTTTTTACCTGCACTGCTGTTCTCATTATTATCAGCTGAGTGTTCTTACTCCACCAGGGAAAAGCAACAAGAGATGGATGATTTGCAAACGCCCACAACTGAGAATGAATGCAAGAACATATTTCACTTTTAGACGTCAACAGTATGTGGTGTCTAAGATTTTCCAAGAGCTTCACTATGGTGAAAAGTTGTAGTTTAATTTTTGTTTCTTTGTCCACTTCCCAGAAAAGGTTTAGCAATTTCCTTTTTTTAAGAAATACCACATCAAATATGTTAAAGATTTACATAAACAGAACTGTTTTCTGGTCTATTGACGCTTTTGCTAGGAAAAAATGTGGTTTTTTTTGTGCCTCTGAAATCTGCAAAAAAACTAACAATCATAACCAAATACCTCACCTTAACTATCCCAGATCAATGTCTAACTTAAATAATTAAGAGTTAAATACCTCATCTTAACTATCCCAGATCAATGTCTAACTTAAATAATTAAGAGTTAAATACCTCATCTTAACTATCCCAGATCAATGTCTAACTTAAATAATTAAGAGTTAAATACCTCATCTTAACTATCCAAGATCAATGTCTAACTTAAATAATTAAGAGTTAAATACCTCATCTTAACTATCCAAGATCAATGTCTAACTTAAATAATTAAGAGTTAAATACCTCACCTTAACTATCCAAGATCAATGTCTAAAGTAAACCATTCAATGCCTAACCTTAACCGTCTTGTTAAAATTTCTCAATGCGTGTCCTTCTAGATCATAAACCTCTTGTCTGTTATTCTGAGGGATAATTCCAACCATTTACTGTTACTATAGTACTGTTAACACAGTAACACAACTTTAAACATTTATCAAAATCACTTTAAAAAAATTCAATATATATCTTGTCCAAGTCCTGTGGCCTGTGACCCTATATGAGGATAAACTGGATGGATGGATGGAAGTTATGTGGTTAATTTGATCTTAATGTATTGTATAAAAGATGCTGACTTCTGCACATTATTTGTCAACAGAATAGTTTGTCCTGCAGCCATCTTTATGAGGCTGTTATTGTGCTCCATGTTACTCCTGTCACAAGACTTTTTATTCATGCCAGACAATTACTGTTGGCCAAACTGCATTAGTGTGGTATTTAAGTGCGTCAAGTCACTTCCTGCCCAGAATGTCCCCTTTTTTCCATGTGACTTATAAAAAGCACCAAAACACAATGGGTCGCCTTCGCTGGGACATGCGGCCCACCTCCCCCCTCAGCTGCACAGGTGCTTCCTGATTTGCTGACTGGGCCTCCAGATGATGACGGGGTTTCCTAATAAGGCCCACATTACTCATGTCGCCTCAGCTGACCACTGAGTTCAGGAGCTAGGAATCTCACTCAGGAACCAAAAATGACTCAAAGAAGGAGCTTCAGTGTCGAGCCACGATTCATAGTTTACAGTGTTATCATAACAACAGCAACCATTTCTGGAAAATGACCCCCACTGAACTAAAAAGAAAACCATCACTGTGTTTCCTGATTGGCATCAAAGTAAGTCACTGATAAGTTAAAAGGTTATGGTCAGGACATGTCTGCACTCTGGTAGGGAATATACATTACTGTTGACAGACAGCAGTACATCGGGTGTTGATTTTGTGTATTTAAGCTCTTGTATTATCTTGTATATCCATGGTAATTTGTGCACTTTATTTTATTAAGTTTAGTTTTTCATGTGATGGTTTCATTAGTAGTTTGTGTTGTCCAGCTTGTCCTACATTATGAGATCACAATTAGTTTGCTGTAATTAACTCATTGAGTGCCAGTCGTTTTATAAAACCAAAAGTGCCTTGTAGCGTTTTTGACCATTTTGAGTCATATTTCAAGACCCACAGAATACGTATTTATTTCAAATGAAAGAAGAGACTCTCTATTTCATCATGAAAAAAAATTTTGTTTTTACCTTGTTCTATTCTTGTTTTATCAGAGGTAGAGTAGAGGACACTTTCACCAAAAACTACTTGTTCTCCCCTTTTTGTCCAGAATCGTCTGTTTTGTTCTCTAATCGCGATCGTTTCCACTTCCTGCATTGATCTCCATGGCACATACAGTCTCTTTATCTCCTGACTACAAATCCCAGAAGCCCCAATATTACTCACAGGCTGTGTGAGAGCACGATTGGCAACCCGCTGCCGATATAAATCCACAGTTCAAACTATAGTTGTTCAAATCTCACTTCTAGACTCAGGTAATGTTAATAGAAACTGGCAATTTTAAGTAAACAATATTTCAAAGCACTGCGATGTCCAGGGTGTACCCTGCTTTCCGTCCTAAGACAGCTGGGATAGGCTCCAGCCCCCCTGCGACCCTATGAGGATAAGCGGTAGAAAATGGATGGATGGAATATTTCAAAGCAGTTTGACATTTGGATCACTGGCAATGTTGTTACTTAATGAATGTTGAAGAATATAAAGTATAATGTTAGCTTACTGCCAAGGCCAAGTCAAATGCCTAAAATCACTCATAATTAGTCTCAGTATCAGGGCGATCAGTTCCCATTCATGGAGCTGCTTCAGACTACTTAGCATGATGTACTGGAACTCTTTATACAGTCTTTCCCTTTAATACAGAGCCATGACAGAATATCAGGCACAGGAAAAAAGTAGCCACAGAATTATAACGTAGAGGAAAGACAAGTACAGCATTATAACATTATAACACAAGTATAAGCCAGTATTTCAGGTAATGCTGATGGCATGGAGTCAGTACTGGTTGTTATTCATGTCTATGAGCAGAGACAGCAACAACAAACACTAGTGCTGTGGGTAACCGCACAATTAAATCAAATCACATCGAACGCACCAGTCAACCTGTGGCTGCCAAAGTCAATGTGAAACAGAAATGCTTGGCATTCCTGAGCTCAAGTCATGATATGATGACACACACTCACACTCACACACCGATGCCTCAAAAGCTTGACTCAGCCCACGACTCCTGCCCACTGCTCTCCGTCATGTCATGACTCTGTGAGGCAAGCCAAACAGTTAGGCAAGACACACAGAGAGAGTTTGACAGAGTAAACAGAAGGTATTTCACACATTAACTGACCCTAGTTATTGTTGGAAAGAAAAGTCACTCAGGGTTTCCTGTTGAAACGTCCAATGCATAAAAATAACCGAGGCCTCAGGTGGTGCTAAATGCGGCTTGCCCTGTTTATGCCGCTGAGGTGTGCCGTGGGAATTCACCGTGGCATTGTTGTGCTGCTCTGTGACGTGTAAACTATGAAGGCAAGCACACACACAGGTTTCTTTTACTCATGTTGTTGTTTTGTGTCCAGATGGTCCACAAATCAGACAATCTGAGTTACATTATGATCCAAATCATGGCAGCATGGCTCTATTATCGTAGAGGAGACCACATCTCTCAAACTAACACAAGCATGCATGAACACAATAGATGAAAACCTAGAAAAAACTGGTGCCCTTCACCTGCTTTACGTTCTCAAACCCATATATGGTAGCAGCTTGGTGTACTACTTCCTGTTGGAGCTGCTCATAAACCCAATATATCAGTGCACAGCGCTCCTCACTCCTGCTCTTTACCAGAAATGAGGAAGTTACTCACTGTAGAGATCTAAGAGAAATTCAGTGAAAAAGAAATGTGTTACCACACGAAATAGTGTGGTCACTTCTTGTCTTGGCTTTTCAACAAGGCCACTGAAATGTGTTGCAATCCTGATTCTTTGTTGGCTCCACTAAGCTCTGATCCTGTTAAGAGCAGGGTTACAAAAAGTGTCTTGAAGTGCCCGTTGATGGGATGATTTTTGTGCCAAGACAATAAAAAGCAGTCAGAGGAGGGTAAAAGGATGAGGCTGATGACATTCTGTATTTTCTATTGTCAACAAATCGAACAAAAAGACATGAAACAACATGAAAACTGATCTTACGCAACTAATATTGTTTAGCCAAAGCCGGTATGTCTTATATGTTGTCTTATGTTGTCCAAAAACTAGGCCTGTCAAAATAATCACCTAAATAGCAAAATTTGCACAATGGTAACTCTGCTTGGACAGAGACGTGCTGACAGGTCATGAAGCAAAAAATAAAGGAAACTAACAACGCAGTCGTAACTAACGATCAAACATGCTGATAATATCAGAGTAAAGATCTTTTCTCAATCTGTCCAAACTTCTCTTGTAATTCAGCAAAGAAATAATCCACCACAGAACATCACTTAAGTTTTACTTGGTAACGTGAAATGGACGAAAAGGAAAAGTGAACAGGACGTTCTTTACGTAAACTCAGCGCTTATTAGAGCTCCTGTTTTAGTTGGACCATGTTTTAGTTTTAGTTTTTTTTCATGGGATTTGTTACCAGTAAGATAAGAGTTATCACTGGCATTGGTCAACAATGCTATAAAACCCCCTTCAGATACTTTAGGGGTTATTTAAAGTTATGGGAAAGTAGAACATCGTACTCTCTGCCCACTGATGTTTGAGAAAGTTGAGATTAATAGTAATATCTTCATCTCTTGCTTCTTTCTTTTATTTAGGGCAAAGGGAAACTGATATATTTCATGTGTCAGCATTTTTGCACAGCAGGCATTCAGGTGCCATCTTTTTAGTGCTACATTGGTTTACATGGCCTCTTTTGTTCTTGTAACATCTGGACAAATGCAGCTTTGAAACAGCTTCTGTAATTAATCACGTTGAGAGTCTAAAACTTCGTAGCTCTAACAGTCACCCCTCGGTCTGCCTGCTCTGCATTATTCTGCCACATCCTCAGCATTTTATACAACAATGCTGTGCCTTCCTCTTTGCGCTCTAATTTTAGAGTCTATAAACATGCATATATGTCAGTATGTTGTTATCCGTCTTCACTTCCCTCGAGAAGAGTGGATCATAGAAGAGGACGAGGAAGGAAGCCAGTGGATAAATAAACACATGGGCACCACTGAAAGCTGCAGTTTGCCTCTCCGAGGGTGTTAATGTTACTTTGAGGAGGCAATAAATATCACTTTAAGCTTCTGGTGGTGAGTCAGCCAGCGGATCAAGCCCAATATGCACTTAGTATGATTGTGTGCATCAGGCTTTTCTGTGTGCAGGGACGACTTATTCCTGTCACACAGGCTGTGAACTCGTATCAGATCAACTGATATGGAATACAGACAGCAATGCAACAAAACAAACAAAAGTTGGAAGAGTTGCATTTGCAAAAGTCCCAGACTTTCACGAAACAGGGGTGGAGAACTGTCACAATGAAACGACTGATTGGCATGTATGCAGCACAACAAAAGTTCCCTACAGTTTACAGTAAACAAAACCAATGTGTTTGCATTTGACACAGTGACGTGGCCCATCACCTGAACAGTCAAATACATGGTGAATATTAAAATCAAAGGGAAAGCAGTGCAGCGTTGAAGTGAAGTAGTGAAGAATGAGATAAAAAGAGGGTAAGAATACTAAGGATACATAATACAACATGTAATATCCAACATCTTAAAATCCAGAAAAGTGTCTGCAGACATGTTAAATTTGGATTGTTACACAAAATACAAGTTTGTGGCTGCAATCCAGCTATCTAGAACTGAGCTTCACAATCAGAAATACTCCCCTGAACAGATGCACTGAGATGAGGGCTTTTTATTTTTATGAGAGAGTGGATCTTAAGAGTCCTTCTTCCACCCTCTCATCCCCTGTTGTCCAGCCTGCTTCCCCCCCTCTCATCACCTGTGTGGGAGGCACAAAGCCAAATCTACTCAGCTGGAATTAAACTCACTGGGACCTTACAGATTGCACAGCTCCGCTTTAATCACACACATAGACACACGCTGATGCTCTCCCACTCAGCGGATGGAAAGACGTAATAAATAGGAGCGCTGGGAACGTCAGTGTCATAGGAAGCAGGTATAGACATTACTGCCAAACATGGTATATGACGTATAGACAAACACAAACTGCTGTCATTGGCAGCAGGTGCCAGTGTGTTGGAAAAATAAAGAAAGAACATGCCAATGAATATCAAAATGAAAAGAAAAACACATTAAAACAGTTTTTCAGCAGCAACAGATAACAGGCTCCCTGCTGGACATCCTGTCACAAAAAAGCCTTATACTAGTCTATGAGTTTAGTACTCATAAAACTGAGAGAATCTGGGGCCTGTGTCATTTAATAAACCATTCACACAGTTTTTTTAAATAAAAAGGATGAACCTCATGTCACAGATCAGACTGGTGACTCATATATGTCGTATGTCTCCATCTAACTTCCCCCAATCAGTGACAGAGGACAGGAAGGACGTGGGAGGTTTGACTCTCAGTTTCTTTTTTTTTATTTTTCGATGCCCCAAGCCGCCACCTGATCCAACCAAGTGACTCAGGGGCGAGTTCTGTTTTTGTGAGTTGACTGATTATGCATCCCTCATTGCTGGCGCCACATACCTTCCCCCTTCTCCCCCTTCCTCCCTTCCAGCAGAGCTATCAAACGAGGAACACATCTAATCTGGATCTCCTTGATTACAAGAAACCTCCGCCTCATGATGAAGCCGGTCTGTGGGTTGAGTCAAGCCCTGCAGAGGAAAGAAGCATCATGTCTATAAACAACTCTACACTTCCAGTTGTGATCAAGTGGCTGCATCCACATTTTTATGGAAGTATATCTGTGCCATCTGATTTTGAATATGAGAGGCTGTTTTTTTTTAAGCATTAAAATCAGACTTTGAATTTCAAAACCATTGAAGTTCTAGCACGCATGTTTATTTCTGATGCTTATTTTTTCACAATTATAAAATAAATTCAGTGTAAAAAAATCATTGTCTCAAAATATAATTTTTTTAAACATTTCAATATAAAGAAATCCAACATCAAAAAATATGGCTTGAAAAAAAGATCAGTGTAAAAAGAGTTCGCAACAACATCTGGATAACCAGGGAGAAGCAATCAATCCCTGGCTCCATCATCAGCAACATCAGTCATCAATAGCTATTACCTGACACACCTGTAGTTTTTTGCAGTTTGCAAATTTTTTGATGTTGATTTTTTTTTTACACCAAATTTTTAGATGTTGAGTTTCTTGTCTTTATTTTCACAACATTAATTTTAATTTTCACTTCACAAATGTAGAACAAACCCCAAACCTAAAAAGTGAAGCCAAGGAGTCCTGGGATGAGAACCTGGTGAGATTCTGTGGATTTTGATTTTTACTTCGGAGTCATATTCCTCCAACAGTGGTTGTGTTGTACAGAATAAGGCTTTAATTTAGTTCATTTATGTTGTGAGCAGCACTCCATGTACACATACTTAATGAAGCCAGAGGCTGAAATGATGCATACTTCAGTAATGCTCATGAACAAACTGAGTCACAGCAGACAAACTAAAAAACAGATCTCCAGTAACCTTGATAATAAGCCAACAATCAGACCCAACAAGTGTTGGCCAATTAGAACGAAACTGGGCTGAGAGCGAGGTTTGTACTCGCTTATCTCAGTGGCACACCATGTTCAGTGGAAACATCACAGAGTAGGGAGGGAGCGTCTTGAAATATCAGTGGGAGGTGAGTTTGTTCATTCCAGGATGTTCTGGAAAGTGAGTATTGAAACCTGGAGAGAGAAAATGTTGAGTCACAAGTATCGACTAGCAATAATTAATTATATGGTAAATGTTACATTGCATCATCAGGAAGTACATTGTTGTTTCTTATGAAGCCTCATGACATAAATGAACGGCACAAGGACGGACTGCTGTCTCCACTGCTTCATTCATGCTTCACTATTACTGGCTCATTCATGAGCTGCTCGGCCACCAGCTGACTAATGACAGCCATCAGCATGCAGGCACACAACCTCACATTTGATGCTTATTTTATGTCATTTCCCCAGGGTGACTGCACTAAATAATCAAATAATAGCACACAGGTGTTCTCAAAGGGCGGCATGGTGGTGCAGTGGTTAGCACTGTGGAGTTTGCATGTTCTTCGGTGTCTGGGTGGGTTCTCTCCAGGTACTCCGGCTTCCTCCCACCATTAAAAAACATGCATGGGGATTAGGTCAATTGGCTAATTAAAATTGACCGTAGGTGTGAATGAACTGAAGATTTGTCCAGGGTGTACCATGCCTTCCGCCCTAAGACAGCTGGGATAGACTCCCGTGACCCTATGAGGATAAGCGGTAGAAAATGGATGGATGGATGGATGTGTTCTCAAAGAAACAACTGATCAGTCCAACGGATCTGTTCACAGTAATCAAGAGGCCATTTATCTTCTTTGTCTACTGCAAGGTCACCTCCTTGGATTAACGGTTACACTGGTGAATGAATGTCAACTGACAAACTGGAACATGCCGGTGCGTGCTATGCATATCGATGTTATGGATGTTTTTTAAAATGATTAATGAGAGATGAAACAAGATAGCAGAAAGATAAAATAGTGTGAATATCAGGAAGCGCATGAACAGTTATTGAGATGATGATCAAAACACCCTGGGTGAGTCGGCATGGTGAAAAATAAATCTCATTCCTGAGTCATTGAGACCGAAATGATGGGAAACAAAAGGACAGTGAGGACACAGAAACACATACAAAGCAGTAGAGACTCAGACTGGCTCATCATCAACTCAATCATCTCCATTTGTTCAGGAGTCCAGCAGAATTAAAAACACCTTTACAGCGTTTTTTTTTTTAATCAGTTATTTTTGTATTCTATTTTAACCGAGTATTTTCACACAGAATGGGAATATTACACAGCAACAAAGCAACAGATATGGAGCAAGGACGATTTTCTGAGCTTTTGCGCCACGAATAGAGTCATCGAGCAGTCACGTTGTGTGGAATTAATTGATTTGTGCCTGAATTTAGGAAACAACAACATGAAGGCTCTGTAATCCAGAGCCAGTCCACTCTGAAGCATCAACTGCTCAGGAGGCATTGAGTTGATGTGTCTCCACCCAGTCTGACCAAGCCCAGGCATGTTGATTCTGACTCCCATTCAGAGGAAGATATGAATCAATGGCAGTAGTAGAAAAAGATGAGGCATGCTGATGCAAAATATACTCCAAATAACAAAATACCTCCTGACACATGCCAAAGATAACAGGAACTAACAACGTCAGAGCATCCAAACACGTTTTCCCAGTAACATTGCTTCCTATTCCAAGTAACATCCACTTGTGTTTGTTCGCCCTCTTTTTCCTCATCCCAAGTCCTTCTGTCACACATTATAATGACATCACATGAAGGTCTGACTGATAAATGTACTTAAGTGTCTCATTCTGAGTCACTTATCCTCAGCTGGACCAGAGAAGAGCATCTAAATAGAGTAAGGGAGTAGAGACTGGTCAACTGTGGTCTATGAATTGCTGCTTGAGATAATTTGTTTTTCCATCATTACGACCACTCAGGCTGTCGACAAATCATCCTCATCTTGTGTTTGTTTTCATGTAAAAGGTAAAAGAAAAGATCAGAAGGTAATTTCCTGTCTCCTGAAAGTCAAGCCAATAATGGACATTCAATCTACCGCTGCTGCTGCGTTTTGCTATGATTCCTTCCTCGATAGAGGGGGAGGCAGATATGCCATAAACCAGGTTATCTCTGTTCTTTGTTTGTCTGCGTCTTTAAAGTACAGCTAGCAGTCTTGATAGGAAAGGCTCCTTGGTGTCTGCTCATTAAGGAAGCGATCAATGCTGGAAATGAGACCTTCTACCTGAATCCAATCAGCGACGGAGCGAAAGCCTGTTATCACGAAGTTCCTCCGGCTCTGATGAAAGGGGAGGAGGCAGGCAGACGTCTCCCAGCAGAGAGGAGCCGGGTGGGGCTGAATGCCAGGCATTTCCCCTCTGAGAGGAACCTGGAGCAGGAAGCAAAGAGCTGCTCAACGATGGTATCTCCTGAGCATCAGGCCAGTGGTGCGGAAAATCACCCACCTCACACCAGCATAACTTAAAAGGATATCCTCAAACATATTATCTGGTGATAATCCAAATCCAGTAATAGAATAGAATTTTTTTTTTTTTTTATTTATCCTCCATTGGGGGAAATTCACTTGTCACAGCAGCATAGACAAATTGCAGTAATGAAAAAACAATAAACAGCAGCAAAGACAATAATAGAATAAATATTTACATTATATGGAAAATATATTTTTAATTGCAAATGAAATGTTACACACAATTATTAGAAGTAGAATGTAAAATAGAATGTATTTTTACTATTTGTTATGTGCCCTGTAGAAATAAAATAAAATACAATAGCAGTGTAAATATATCTGTGCAAAGAAAGGTAGTGTAAGATTAATTAGTGCAATTGGTTTGAAAATACATACATATGATGTATTCTTAGATGATTTTGCCCTCTGAGCTCTATGGTATTTCACTTTAGTCAACAAATAGGAACTTTATTTGCATCAAGTGCTCCAAGTCAATGAACACGTGTCATAGTCTGAACAGCCGTCTGGTCGCTCAGGCATTTTCTCACATCGTTTCCCACATGTTGTTTCTGAGCAAACCCACAAAACCTAACCAGCTATTTTTTTATTTCTACTGCAGCATTGTCCTGGCTGCATATAATTCACTGATATTCAGATATTCAGTAAAAGCAGAGCAGAGGTGAGTAACAAAATAAAACAGGAAACACTAAACATGAATGAGTGACTGTCTGGAATAAAGGACAAACATGGAGTAGACTAGGATTAGGTTTAAAAACAAGCATTATTTCTTGTTTTCTACAACATCTGCACAAAATCTTTAAGGTTTGGGAAAGATCATAGTCACTGTTAAAGAATCCAACGTTGACAGCTGGTTGGAGATGGAGCAGAAATAGTAGCTTCTCTTTTCAAAAGAGAGAGGATTTGTGGAGCTATAAAGTTTAATTCCTTCAGTCCTGAGGACAGTCATAATATGCAAAAGATCCTTGTCAGGTAAACAGCCCTAGAAGTGATCTTTTTGGATGATTCAGCACCTCTTGGGTGGTGCCTTAACAAACAACCTGCTTTGTCTTTTCCCTGGATCTGGATAAAATGACTACTTAACACTTGGTTAACGTTAATGAATGATAGTGGTCATGTTTTAAAAATAGCAAAGTTGGGTGGAAACAGTCTCCTGTGTTAAAAAGCTGATATTTTATTGATCCACCTATCCACCCAGCCTCTTCCACACACTGACTCTACAACATCACCTCACTTCCTAGTTTGTTCTGGTTAAAATATAATACGGCTCCTATATAGACATCCTCACTTTTACATTTAACTGCAATGTACAAACACTATTTCCTGTCGTGGCACTGAATGTAATATAAACCACCAATACAGAATATTTGCATGGAAATCAGTATTTGTTATTTATTTTTGGGATACATGAAAGGTTTACAAAGACAATAATGTGACTTTCAGGTTGACTAAAATGAGAAGGAGGTGATTGGACACAAGCGACAGTGTGGATGAAAGACCTTTAGGAACAAAATGAATGAGCCAGAGGAGTGACCACCCCCAGCTCACCAACACTCACTCAGTGACAGCCTATGCCTTAAAAGCATATTTCATCCATGTGATGACAATTATCTTTCCACTTGACTCATCCTGTCAAACCCCACTGCAAACCTGATAAATGTCAACTCCAATAGAGTTCAATCTTCCCGCACCTCCCCCCATCTTCCAAGGCCAACTTCACCTGGTGCACGCTTGATTCAGCTTTCCAACCCACCTGACGTCAAAACGCTCGGGTTAATTGGCTATCTCTCTTGGCTGTGATTGCTCCCAAGCAACCCTCTCCTTCCCTCTCTTCACACACATACACATCTAGTGGACATTTTGTTTTGGCAGAGGAAGCCGGGCACCACCCGATGAGTCACTGCCAAGCCTGCCGGCAGGCTGCGTTCACACTCTTATTAGCAGCTGCCACCGTCAACGTGGGCATGATGCTGCTGACCTCAGTGGTGATGACTGGTGGAGGTCAGATTGCTGTGTTTTCAGTGTGATTTCACCGTTGTGGAGGAGGGGCCGTGTGAGGATGTGGTGACACTCTGACAGCGAATATACCAGATAAAGACAAAGACGGAGCGAGCACCAGAGAACGGATGCAGCGCCCAGCTAACAAATGGCTGGTTGGTTAGCCAGCTTGCTAATTCTACCAACAGGAAGTTTGCTTAAAGAAAGCAAGCAGTACAAAGCTGTCATTCATCTTGTGAAAGCAATGTGCTTTCCATGCTCCATAATGTCCTCAGACAAAATGTCCTATATCTCAAAATTGCAAAAAAAATCCTATCAATAAATAAAATAATAAATAATATATGCAAATATAATAAATAAATAATAAAATATTTTTATAATATTTTAAAAGAATAAAATAAAATGAAAACCACAAAGGAGAAAAAAAGAAAAAGAAAAAGGCTTAAAACCGTCACTGACATAAGCTGTACTGAACAAATATATCACCATCTATGATTTTAATGTGGACAATTATTTTTTAAATTGTGGTTATGGAATGCACCACGACAGAAAAAAATCACTGTTCTTCCCTTGTACTTCACGATGTTAGTTTCTGTTTCAAAGGTGAATTCCCCTAAAGAGAAAACAGATGCAACAACATCTGTTCAACATCTTTTCAAAAAGTACAAAATGACAGGAACCTTCTGATTAGAGATTGTTATTTTTATTTTACTCTCGTTTTGGTATGACTAACTGATCTGTTTGTGAAAAAGTTGAGTATTGCAGTAAATGAACTAAAGCTATTTTTCTTTGACCAGTGGATTTCTGTAAATGATCTTCTCCTGCTACCACAGAAGCAACACAGACGTGAGATTATTTTTAACACTGAAAAGAAGATTATAAATTATGAGACCACAAACCACGCCTGGACTTTTGATGAGAATAGACGGTGTTTCCTCTATTTTTACGATGTGATAGAGTGAAAAGTTTTATTGTACTTTCTTACAAAGCAGCTTACTTTTAATTTTTTTTCCTAAATAAACATGCTTCCCAGCATACACCAGGGGCTAAGTGTGTATCTTATTTTTAAGATAAATTATGGACCCATGAAAACAACACCAGCTGTTAAAACCATAAAGAATGTGTGCCACCACAGCCCTGCATGTGTAAAACTGTGGATTCAGCACCAACAGCCCTGATTTGAGGGGTCGTCCAAACACTGCTGGACAATGTTTGGCATACCGAGGGGGACTGTTTCCTGTTGGCCAGCGTACTTCCTGTCCCCACTCTCACAAGTGACACAGAACCATCCTTGTCCTTCCTGTATGAAAGGAAATAGACCTGCTTCTATCAGGAGGGATGGGTAGTGAAACCTGCAGATATGCAGCCAGATGCATGAATGACCTACAGTTAATTACAGCACAGTGACCTTTATTTATCCAGAGATGAAATTTGTTTTCTAAGTGCCAAATACTGATGATGAAGAGTAAATTTCACATAGTCATCCTTTCCATTTATTTTTCTAGCATTTCTTGGGCGTCCAACCACAACCATATAGTGTCTTACTTTTTTATTTTAAGGCTATAATTCAAAATATTTGTTTTCCAAAAGTACAAACAAATAATTTGATGTCATTTTTACAACTTGGTTACACTAACAGCTGTTTAAAAAGGGAAATTGCTTAAATCAAGTGAGAGGTAAAATAACTTATGTCAAAGAGACACATGTAGATGTGATCCTTGTGTTAGAGTGGCTGCAGTCAGAGGTGACTGAACTGCAACCAGCAGCTCAATCTCACTTTTCCATCTGTGGTGTTTGTCAGTATGGATGGAGGTTTTTAAAAGATTAATTGCATCATTCTTAACAAAAGTGAAACTGTCTGTTCAATAAGTTTAGAGACACAGTGCACGATGCAGTGGGATGAGGAAATAAGTCTTTGCTCCTATAATACATACATCAGCCTCATGAGCCGAGTCTGACTGTCAGTTGTGTTTGCAGGAAGTTCACACACATTTAGTTCTCTTTTGGAGAAAGACAAACATGTCATTGTTGATCCATGATCAGGAAGGACTGCAGTTTCCTGCGGCAGATCCTGTTTCTTCTGAAGAAGCGCCACTTCCTGTTGCACACTTGCTTAGTCAAAGTAGTCTGTTGAAATTCATGTTAATGTGCAGACGGTAACGTGGAGCCGACAGTCACAGGAGCAGTCACATGAGTGTGTGTGAGAGTTTCTGAATGAATGGTGCTGCTTTGAACAAACATGGAGCCGTATCATGCAATTTTCTGTCTCCATTTAGGGCAGATACTATTTCATAACACATATGGAGCTCAGTTAAAGTGTTAAATCATCTAGGTCAGGCCACTACGTGTCAAAATAACTTGTGCAACCATGGCAAGAAGTGAAAATAATATGTACCTCATATACTTTACAAATGAGGGATGAATGAACTAACTGCTAGTTAATAACTCTGTTATAGACACTGTTGGTGTCGATGGACTAGAGATGAAATTTGTGGCCTTTCTTTCCAAAAATGTCAAACTATTTATTTGGGGTTAATAAGAAGATAACATAGAAAAAGTAACACATTCTTTCATCTCTCACTGTCTATTCAATGTTTTTCTAAAATTACGGTCTTTCCTTAACAGTTACTAGCTGCTATGAGTGGATATTGTAGGGAAAGTCATATCAATTAATGAAAAGAAGAAAAGAAGTTGAAAATATATTTTACAACAGTATAGATAATTATGGCAAAATAAAGAATGTTGCCTTCATATTAGTTCTTTTGAAGTCCTTAAAGGTAACTTCCAGTCATGAATTAAGATCCTCAGATATTAAAATTAATAGCCAGTCCACTGTAGAGACGGTTACACACAGTGTGTTCTTTCAAACCGTTGTTTCACACAGAACATGATCATTATGCTGCCCAAAAGCAACATAATTGTTTTCTGGAACAAGGACAATTTTCTGCAAAAGAAGGAATAAACCAATCATGATGTGCAGATTGCATCCATATTTATGAAACAGCAACACAGAGGCTCTGTTGTTCGAACCAAGATGGCACATTTATTACCTCTGTCAACCCTGACAAAGGTAGCACAGACCCAAGTCCTAACTATAGAATATTCCCAGATGAGTATTTCACATTTCCGCCCTGTCCCTTGCCTCTTTTAATCAATAATAAAATAAGAATTTGACAGAGCTCTTCTGCCAGAGTATTCTAGAAATGTTCCACAGTTGAGAGGAGCTACATTAGTATTCAGGATGTAATGCAATGGGAGTTACATGTATAAATTGTTGCTCAATCACATTTCTTTTCTTTAACTTCATTCATATTTCAGATGTATTTAAGGTCAAACCGTCTGCATCCTGAGGGATAGAACAGGACGTTTTGGGGTATATGTGGTCCTGACACTCTGCGGCTCTCATTGTCCCTGTTTACCCATCAACATCCTGCACAAACAGGCCTGCCTCAGAGACAACAGTGAGTAATTTTGTCCAATCTGTTCCTCCGTTCCCCTGGCTTCTGCTTCCTCCCAGCAGGCTGCAGCCCCGAGCCAGGAGCTCAACTCCCATCACGCAGACGACCTGGCTCATAAACTCGGTGTGATCAGAGAGGATGATGATGATGATGATAACAGGGACTAGTGTGAGTGAGGATGTTGATGACGAGGCTGATCTACAGTAGCAAATGGGATCCCATCTGGGGACAAGTGCTGGTCAGAGTCAGAGCTGGCCGGCAGGCTGATGCTCCAGTGGAGCTCCAGTTTAACAGGGAACAGGTTGTTATGTCAGGATATGTGGTTATACTGCACAGCTAACAGGTGTTGTCATTTTCTCTTGGAAAAATCTCTGTATCCCAAAACATAGAACGTGTTCTCTGCTCAGAAGTGAGAGGAAACATATAAAGTTCAAAGAAACATGAGTTTTTCAGTCAAACACCCAGTGGAAAGCACCACTTCTCTGGGTGTGGTTTGCTGCTGTCACAGAAACTTTCCAACCCAGCCTTCAAGTTCAGCAGGTTCAAATGATGCAAAGCGACTTTATTCATTCATTGAGGTTTTCCACAAAACTCACCTCAAATATAAAGGAAATTCAACCTTTTAGATGCTCATTTGACACCACTCTGTCTGCCTGTTTGTATACGACTGCAGCCGCTTAGCTTAGCATTGCTACAGAAGTAACAGACCTGCACATAACCCTCCATAATTCAGCAAACTTCACTTTCACAGTTTAAACAGATGTAATGTGTTAATTGGTGATTGTTAACAGCAGATATTATCCATATTTGTTTTTTACTTTCTGCTATTTATTTATGACCGCAGCATGTTGTAGTAGTGTAGTACTACTGCGACAAATACCAAGGCCAATTCCTTGTGTGTGAATCTGGCAGTAGCCTAAACATGATAATTTCCTCACATGATGTTTTCATGATGAACTAATTCCAAACTGTTCCTGCTTACTTTGTTCTGTGAGATACTGCCAGGAAAGACAGGTGTGCTCAGCAAACACGCGGCGCTAAATAAAGATTGGAGTCCAGTATGTATTCAGTTTAGTTTCACATTAGACATTTACTTTCATACCCTGCAGGCAGGAGTGATGACACCTTCATTAACAACACAGGGAGTGCTGCTGGGAGGCGAGGCAGCGATCTGTGACTCAGCCGTGACCCTCTGAGCCATTAACAGGACTCCTACAAACTACGTTACTTCCCCATGATAAATCCACTGATTTGTATTTGTTATGCATTCGTCTTATTATTTTTTGGTTTGTCAAAGTTCTGCTATGTAGTGAAACTCTAAAAACACTGTTCTAAATTGTGCAGCATGCATTTGTGTCGTGTCGGATAAAAAAAAAAAATGTTCACTCCTGATGATGTTGTTGTGAGGTACAAAGCATCAGTCTGATCTCTAGGGACGATAGAGGGTATTTATTTAGGGTGTCATCATGTAAAGCAGCATTGAATTGGTGGTATGGGTTGGATGAAGACAAAGAGGAAGGCTGTATTCACATACGAAGACCTCTTCAGCACCAAAGCTGAATCATACACCACTGAACATGCCTGTGCAGTTAAGACATGTGTGAGTAAGTGAGTGTGTGAACGAGAGCAGGTGTCTGCACGTGTGGCGTGTGCATATGCATGAAAATGTGTGGGCTGCAGATAGTGAGGAATGAGAGGATGTGTGGTGGTCTGCGTGTTCGTCCGTGCCCTTCCTCTGTGTCGATACATGAACCTTCAATCTTGGGTGAGGCACTTCACAACAGGAGAGTTTGAGGAGCTTTCCAGATATGATAATATGAAAACTGTGGCGCAACATAGACCGACTGAATGCTTTTGCTCATCACGTTGAATAGATCAATACATCACATACAATCTCTCTCAAATACTGACATTTGGTTCTTTACACTCCGCTCCAGCTCCACTCTAACCAGTTTTAGTTGAAGGTCAAACTATGACACAATCACACCAAGTGCAAATGTGTTACTTGGTGACATCACCGTGTAACAGAAGTTCAGACAAGGTATTTCAGGCAGTTTAAGGGCAATGTTTCTCTGGGGGAAAGGAACTTTTTTTGTCCTGTTTAAAGGTCACCTGTTATGCAAAATTCACTTTATAAAGGTGTTCTTACAGTAGTATGTAGTCCCCATAGCCTGTGCATGAGGCCCCAGGAGTGAAAAAATCTGTCACCTCCTTCCCCTGCTTGCTCCTCTTCTTTGACAAGGTGTGCTAAAACAGGTAAATCTAAGCTTCGAGCTAACCGGAGCTCCAAAGCTACTCCTGCAGTACTAACCGAGCTAACCGGACCTATTGTTGCAGTACTAACCGAGCTCCGGACCTCCGGTTAGCTCGGTTAGTACTGCAGCGGTACCTTCGGTTAGCAGCAATAGTGCTAACCGAGCTAAGCGGAGGTCCGGAGCTCGAGCAGTAGTGCTGTTAACAATACTGTCTATGCACTGCAGAGTAACGTTAGTAGCTTCTTTAGCCAGAGCCAGTACACATCTAGAAGTAAGCAGAAGCACATGGTAAGAGAGTGAGAGAGAGTCACTTCCTCTTTCCAGAGAGGGGGCGTGGTCAGACACAGCTCAGGAACATTTAAAGGTACAGACACAGAAACAGTCTGTTCTCAGCAGAGCTCAATACAGTGATTTTTTAACTGGCTGGAATGTTTTGGGGTAATACACTTTGAATACCTTTGAGACCTCTATAAAACTGCAGAAAAAGTGTATAATAGGAGACCTTTAAAACAAAAATTTAGTTTCACATCCACACTTTTCCATTTTTTTTCAGTGATGGCCATTCAATGTTCATTATCTATAACAGTTTTCATTGGTGGTGGCGGTGGTTAGCTCCTCCTTCTTTACTAAAACAATGTGGCTTTGTTGGGTGCATTTGATGTCACCGTGGTAACTACGTTGTGTAATCTTCAATCAAACACTAAAACAAAGACAGACAGATGAAGATAACTAAATGTTACCGTTGAGCTGAACATCACAACCCTTGTCATAAACTACAGGGTTTAACAGTTTTAGTTGTGACTGTAGCCAAAATATGGCTTCTTATTCTGTCACATAAAGTGTATGGCATTTACTCATTGCCCAATATCAATGACTCATACGCACACACACACACACAAAATAATACACTGATTATGCAATGTCATACCATAGTAAATGACTGCTAACATAATGTGCTGTAAACAAAAACAACACTGTGTTGAAACCTTGGGAAAGACTGGAAAACATCTAAAGCTAGGGACAAAACACAACGAAAATGAATTTTGGCCTGAATGACGTCATTTTTAGTCAGCACAGAAACTGTGGAGGTGGTTACTAGAGCTGACATTTTTCCTTCTGGTTTGCTTACAATTTATACATTATACACAGCTTAATAAGACAGTGTTACCTACTTGTTTGATGCATTTATTTTTTTATTTAGTCTCCTTCTTCACTTATGTCTCTACTTCTTATTTCTTATGTGGACCCTTATTATGTTGTTGCACTCTGCTGCTGTAACAATGTAAATTTCCCTGTTGATGGGATGAATAAAGGTTTATCTTATTGTTTTCTTCAATGATTGAAGGGAATATCTTCCAAAAACCTGCATCTCATATGTTGATGTTGTATAGGTCTTCATTGTCTTGCTGTTTTTCATTTCTTGTGACTTGGAAGCTAGCTAGTTCTGCAGCAAGATGGCGTCCCTGTTCTAAATCCTATAATAGATCTTATTGTTCATTTCTGCTACCTGGTCAATGAGCACAACACAACAGCTGCTCCCCTAATACCTCAAATAGCACAATTTATTAAAATTTAAGCTGTCAGAGAGGCAAACTGAATTATTAAAGGTCAAAGGTCTTGTGACTTGTGATTCCATTACTATCCTCATGACATGGATTTGTGTGCTAAATGTGTTTCAGAGTTATTGAAGTAAACGCAGCGAACACTTCAAAGACGTCAAAACAGACGTCAGACGGTGGCTCGAGCCACCTTCTGCAGCATCAGACAGCACATCCTCCTCTTTTGTCTCCCTCACGTGGCTCGACACAAAGTCCTCTGTGACGTCATAGCAGGGCACCTGCCCACCTGCTGGCGTCACAGTTTATACTAACAAGTGTGATGAGAGAGAATATCACTGTCAGGCAGCGTGACGATTCTGCTTCTTAGAAAGGTTAGAAAATGAACAACATAAAAAGTGAATATTAAAAAAAAAAAAAAAAAAGATTGTTACTTCTTTGGACCAAATTTCGTTTTGAATATATATACACAGGGCTCAGCAAATTTATTTGACCTCCTGTCCTGTGAGGAATTTAAACTAAAGTCACCGTTTTAGACCCAAATTTGAGCCAGAAATGAATCATGCAACAACTAAAACACATTAAAACACAGCAGTAAATCTGAAAATTCCTCAATAACAACAATAATTGTATTTTAGTGTTAAAGATATCATTTTGACTAAAGAGCTTGCGCATACTGGTGGATCAATCATATTTTGGTAATCAATTTATATTTATATACATTTGTAATAATAAATTATACATAATATTATTTGTTAATTTGGAGAATAATAATCTGTATCTTAACATAATAAAACAGACCTGGTGAAAAAGGCAAGAAGAGAGAGAAACAGCTTTATTATATACACTCCAGTGGTGACTCATACTCTTTTGTCAACACACACACACACACACACACACACACACACACACACACACACAGTGGATGGATAAAGGAGGCAGGGTGGCAGGGTGACCCACCACCATAAATTGGCTCCATGTATCAGGACAAAACCAAAACCACAACCTGCATCATCCCATCTCACTTCTGCTCTGTCTTCCTCATAAAATGACAAATCATCATGTAAGACTTGGTCCTGCTCTTTGTGCCAGATGTGGTTGTTTTTTAAATATGAAATATCATAAAATATCAGAATATAGTTCTGGTTTAATTTAGATGCCTTCATTGATGTCTTATAGAAATAATCAAAGTGCCCCACAAAAGCACATCACTCAGTATCTGTGCAAAAATGCATTCACCCCAGTGTCTGTATCTTTGTGAATGACATGAATATTTTATATAATCCTTGGTGGCATCAATAGATGGAGCTACTAATGTATTATACACATCACATAAGGTACAATTTACACATTGCTTTGTGTGACAAGACTACAACCTAAATAAGACCTTGAGTGACTTCCTGGTTTTTCTCTCTCAGACTGTGCACTGCTGATAATGTGGAGGATGCAGAAAAAAACACAATGTGATGTTTAATGCAACCTGTCACACAAAAACAGGAATGTGATCAACCTACATCTAGATTTGGGTTTCAAAATGGGCCCTGAGTTTGCAAAATTCCTACTTGAGAGGTGAGCTGACACTACTTCCAAGCTGTCATGATGGAAGTGATGTGGTTGTTGGGTTGGTTGGCTTTCTTTTTAAAGTTTGCACATATCCTGTGTCACAAAAACTGACAAATGCACCGTCTGCTTTTTACAAAATAAGTTGACATAGAACACCAAATTTCTGCGATATGCTAATTTATATTGTATAAATTATACTGTGAGTGACCCTCTGGGAATCTCACGACCTGTCATGTGTCATGAGTGTATAGAGAGAGAGAATACTGGGAAAAAGAGAAAAATACTAACTAATAATAACATATCATCTTTTGTACTCCTGTCATTGTTTTTATGAAACTGAAACTGTTTATTAGTGTTTACATTTTTCATGGTTGTCAAAGAAAATTTAAATATCTGCGGACACCAGCACGACCAGAGTAGGAGTCCTACCTTCTGTAACAAGCCATGGATTGTTTTACAACCATCAAGATGATTTCTAAAGAGCTTCAGCAAAGAGTAGAAAAAGACAGAACGCAATGAAGACCGACAGTGAGACGTCGCTCCTCCTCTCACAGTGAGTAAGTGGTGGAGACTTCTTAGAAAACACATCAAGTCTTGTCATAGAGGCTTCATTAAGGCATGTGGTGAGGACGAGAGTGATTCACCCATCCTCATTTCCTGTTGACCACAGTCAGGGAGCCACAAAGCACCACATGGATCAAGGCGGACACAAAGCAGGCCGCCGCAGATCACAGGCAGATAGAGTCGACCGAAAACGTGACTCTCCGTCGTCGTCGTCGTCATGAGCACCGCCACTGCGGCGGGTTCTCATTAGTGGCTGCGTGTGATATGATAAGGTGTGAATGACGTCGGATGTCAGGCGCACCAGATCTTACACCGTCACAGTCTCACGTCTAATTGGACTGGTGGCAGCTTTACTCACATTGTTGTTGTTGTTGTTGTTGTTGTTGTCGTCGTCGAGGGAGGCTTGGCTGGTTGGAGGACGCTCGGCTCAAAGGAAGCATGAAATAACAAAGAAATGTCTGTGATACTCTGATACACAAATGCAAATCCACACTGCCGCATACTTGTACACACTGCAAGCGTGGGCACAAAAATACACAGCAGTGTGAGCTCTAATTTCACCAAACAGCTTCACACCAGCCATTAGTGTTATAGAGACAATACACCACACACTGTTACTGTGTGAGTGCTGTACCTGCAGAGGCGACACACTGAATTATAATTCCTCTCACAGTTTCTCCTCCTCTACTGTAAGGGGGGAGAGGTGTTGACGTAGCCATTGTCATTCTCGTGCTCTAGTATTAGAGCCAATCCTCGAGGATTAAGGGCGCAGAAGAAGAGGAGTTAGTCATTATCCTTGTATGAGCGTCATTTCTAACATCATACCCGTCGTCTGCTGTGTAGATATGTTAATTGCAGTTAAAAGCCGATAAAGGCAGACACCTTCGCTGACAGAGTCTGTGGGAGATGAAAACACTGAAAGCGCCTCCACAGCGACTGAAGCAGCTGACAAAGTGGTTAGGATCAGAATAAGACCTGCAACACCTCCGAGCATGAGCTCAATCTAACAAGAGCACACGAAGTCCAAAAGTAAAGAGTCCTGGTTTCCCTCCATTTACCAAGCACACAACCTCCACAGATCAAACTGAAACTATCCAGTTAGTCAGGCATCGTTTTCATCAAACAAAGCATCTAAACATAAATCATGTCTCACACACCCCACTGCAGTCCAAAAGTGTCTAAACCACACTCTATAATTATTGCAGCTCAAATACACATAACAGCTCATAAATGCAACATACATCAGAGGTTTGTTAAACTATTTTATCTGCATCAGAAAAGTGAGATGACTGATGCTTGTTAGTGACTCATAAAGCTGAGCCAAACGGGTCAACGATAAAACAGTAGTGAAGTTATTACAAACACTTAATGTGGAGCCTTTAAGTCCATCTAAATCCTAAGAAAATACCTCCAGATTTGAAATAAATGCCCAAAAAAATTAGGGCTGTTGAAGTTAACGTGTTAATGCCAATCAATCACATCAAGTTGTGCTAATTTGCACTACTTGGACAAACTAAGGGTGGCACGGTGGTGCAGTGGTTAGCACTATCACCTCACAGCAAGAAGGTACCAGGTTCGATTCCTGGTGTGGGGCCTTTCTGTGTGGAGTTTGCATGTTCTCCCTGTGTCTGCAGCACCAAACTACCTATAAAAGGTGTTAAATATGAGTAAGCATTTAGTTTATCATATCCTTTCAACAAATAACACAAAAAGAATACTGTTTAGAGATCAAATGTATTCAAAAAAGGCGTATTGGAGTTAACGGTAGACCGAAGTATGGCCTGCGTACGTGTAGGTCAGCCTCTCTGAGCCGCCTGTGCACTGTTTGAGCACTGGTACGGGGTTGGTGACGTTCCAGGTGTCTCAGCAGCAGTAATGGTGGCAGGAAGTGTCCGGTCTCTGAGATGGCGAAGACAGATATGGTGATCCTGAAATGTTGGTCGTCACACGTGGTCTGCTGCTGCGTGGACAATCTGAAGTGCTGTTCGTGGCATGGAATCTGTTTCTGAGACGACTAATTGTTGATTCATGAACGTTCATTGCCCTTGCAACATCTCCCGCTCTCATGCCGGCACTCAGCATTCCAATCGCATGTTCTCGTTGGATTTGCGTCAGTCGCAGCATCATTACAAAAGCACTTGGAGAAAAGAACTTTTCCCATTTTATGCAGGTTGGGTAGACAAACAAAAGCGTCCCATTTTCATACACCACTGCTCTAGTCGTCTGGGTCGACCACACCTCCGTTAATCTGGCCATCGGAATACGGCATCACAACAGGCACTTGTTGCATTTTTGGCACATTACCATACATGCTCAACCGTTTGTCCGAACAAGCATTTTCACATTGCTGCTGAGACAAACCTCAATTCTTTTGTTGTTGAGTATATATACTAAAATCAGAGCAACACCACATTAGCTCTAATAAGCATGCGTCTAAGCATCT